>JAJHSJ010000006.1:52766309-52861309 GCA_021015155.1 Magnolia officinalis
AACCCAATCTCCTCCATCTTCTCCCATGAGGATTTCTAATATGAGACTTCCACTTGGTCTAACTTCTAAAGCTCCAACTTTGGTCTTTGCCCTAGTTGATCTAACTATACGATCGACATCAACAAGTCAGCCATAGTTAGCTAGGACATGCAACCCACTGACATGGCAAGATAGGAAGAGATTGAATGATCCGAAACTTCCTTTTGATGAAAAGTATCTCAACTTTTATAAACCCAATCCGCC
Organism: Magnolia officinalis; assembly: GCA_021015155.1. NCBI lineage: Eukaryota > Viridiplantae > Streptophyta > Magnoliopsida > Magnoliales > Magnoliaceae > Magnolia > Magnolia officinalis. The sequence continues at coordinate 52,766,553 of JAJHSJ010000006.1, forward strand.
ATCATTTCCAACTTGTGCTCGACCGATGACAACAATTATTAAAAATCCTTGGTCAATAAGCAACCAATTCACCACCTTCGATGTCCATTCCAACTTAGGTGGATGTTACCATCATTCCTGCCCCTTTTCACACTTCCTTTCTTTCTTTCATCTTATTTCTGACCTTATTCTTTACCCGTAGTGACTTGGGAGTTATCGGTCGTGGAAAGGCAAGCTGTTCTAGAACCAACACTTTAACAAGTCAAACTAATTGACGAGTCCGTCGAAGCAATAGAGCAGCATGCCGCTGATTTTGATGGGATAGTGAGCAATGAACTTCTCCATCTTCTTCTCATTTAAGAGACAATGACTGATGAGACAGAACCTGTGCATATGGTCGATCAACCTCAGAAGCCCACGATTATTATCGACCAAGGGGATGGAAAATATGAAACTGAAGTGAACATTCATCCTTTATTGACCACTCCTTAGAAATCTCGGAGGGCGTTATCCTCACGATATACTCCAACATCCACTCGGCAACCATCTCCGATCTTGGGATCCTCCCACGATGAAAGACCACTTCAGTCATACTCAACATACAAAGTCATCATTTCTAACCTAGTATCGGCAAGAGTTCAAGCGACCGATGTTTCTGTTCCTCATTCAGAACCGATACATGATCCAGTGTCAATATTAGTTGATGATGCTTCGGTATCTGCCACAACATCTGAAGATGTGCTTCCAATTAAAGACATTTTTTTTCTTCCTCCAACAAGCTCTTAGTATAGACATACCCATGGCCAAGTCTCCCGTGCCCTCCACCGAGCTACAACATCTCAAAGAGAAAATCCAGGTGCTCCTACGCTCGGGGGTACAAGAGGTTGCATCGACCGAAGTGATTGAGAAATTTATCGAACTGATCGATTAGTACTAAGTATTCTCTCATACGGATAATAGCCATGCGGTCAAACTAGCAACACTTAGGAGATTGTTAGATTTGATAAAAGAGAATCATGAGCTTCACACCATGATCGAACATATTGAATTGAGAGAGTGAACATGACTTCTCAAGTGGCTACAGATAGTGATGCTAGTAAGAGGCTCTCAACCGAACATTTATAGCTAAAGAGATCTGAGTTCGAGTTGGTGGATATGAACACGCAAATTGTCACTCTAGAGGCATAATTAGAGGTGTTGAAGAGAAGTTTTGAGGAGAAGAAAATGAAGCATGATCATAAGAAAAAGGCAATAAGGGATATGCTTAAGTTTGCCAAAACACAAACCACAGTGATTGGCCAGGTTAGACAGGCAACTTTGAGACATCAAGCTATTTTGGCAAAAAGAACGAGAGGTAGGAGGATGTTAAGGGCACGATTGCTGGGTTTTCATCTTTTGAATTTTAACTTCCCTTATGTACATATATCAATCAATAAAATAGGCCTGTGTGCCATGTTTATGTTTGTTTCCTCAACCGTCTTTTATCTAGCATTCTCTTTTACTTTTGCCATCCATAACTAGCTCGATGATGTGATACATGAAAAATGAGGAGTCATGTGTTGCCTTAGCTGAAATAATGTCATGATGGCTAAACGTTCTTATTTTCAATAACACAAAGTGTCATTGTATGCCATAACAACCCATAATGCACTGAACATGGGGGCGTAATCGCCTATATAAACAGCATTAGACCTCATAGTGCAACTCACTAAAAACTCACAAACTTCCCAAACTGCTCTGATTTATAAATGTAGATCTCAACCAATCTCCTTTTTCTTTCCTTAATCAGGCTAAGGCCTATATGAAAGAGATATTTAATCTGGACCTAATTGATTATGATAAGTGGTCCCTGTTGTTTGACATTGCCTTCTTCATCAAAGGTGCTTCTGACACTGCCAATACTGATGCTTCTTTAGGGGAAGTTATGGAGGTACTGAGAAAACTCCACTATCTTGGAGATCGATACTTCTAACTTGAGTTCAAGTGGTAGAGGATTGCTGAATACTTGAGACAACACGCTTCTGCCCAGGAAAAATCTGACCTCATGGGTGATGCTTATAGGAAAGCGTAGAATGATCACCCTCCACTAAAAGAGGGTCCATTAATTCAATAGGACCCTGCTGCGAGCCCTTCAAGCTTAATGCACTGAGCTTATGGATTGCATTAAGGAGAAAGACGTGCTTATGCCGCAAAAGATTCTTCCTTCCTAACAGATCTCCTCTTTGTTCTGGACTCCTAGATTGTTGACTACTAGGCTCAGTCGTGCGTGAGCCTTACTGGTAAGAGAGAGGCAGAAGGCAGAGTTTTCTCAATCGACAACTGCGTCGATCAACACCTGCACTTCCTGAACATCTTCATGGAAGAAGGGCATCAATGGAAGAGCCAAAAGGAAAGTGTTGAGGCCGATAAGCTACGTGTTGTTCGGGAGTTTGAGGAAATAAAGGCAACATATGCTTGAACTGCTCTTCTCAGCTGATGGCCCACATTTTTTTCATGTAACCCTGCTGATGGCCTACTTTTCTATCAGTAAACTCAATTTTTATTATTACCATCTTTTGCACATCACTCATATATTATTACTTGGTCGTATTGTTCCCACCATATCACAACATCATCATTGTCGAGATATTAAGATTCCAGAACACAATACCAAATAATGGGATTATCGATGTAATCGGCTGCTTTCAATCTAAGATACTTGACCAATGAGAATCCTCTAGCTATGTGTGTCACGATCCTAAATTTAGTGTCGGTAATCCGTGGTTACTGTACACCAAATTTTGGTTGACAGCCTCTGTAGAACTCCGATTTTGGGGCTTCCAATTATCGCATTCTAAGTCCCATAAGCGGGGCTCCACAAGGAGAATTTCTGAAAGTAAAGACAACAAACACGTACCATTTCTCAAAATTTCATCATATTCAACATGTGTTACTATGTACAACTAAGCACATCAAGGCAAAACCAAAACATAAACCATGTCATGTTTACTATACCTGATGTACATATACAGAGTACTACAAAAAAAATATTCACTGATATGTACAAAACAAAAAGGATAACTAGAGTCTGTAACCTCTACTCTTATAGCTCCCTACTCTCACCTGTAAAAAAAAATAGAAAGGAAAACTTGAGCTACTAAGCCCAGTGAGTGCATGTGTGCAGTGAAAATGCATGTTTCATGTCATGCTCATATAATGCACAGGCCTACTAGGCCGATAACAATAAAATAAAGATACAATGCATTATGCTACTTATTATGTTCCAAAGGTGGGACTTCTACCCACTTGTAACATACATACTCTTTCAACGTTTCCACAACTTTTCACATTTCCCAATTGGATCAACAAGGCCTGAAACAGAGGTGGGACTCCCATGATTGCTACCCACTTGTACAGGATTTTCCACAGTGGTCAACTACAAAGGTGGAACTATATAATTCTTAGGCCGAACTAGTCTAACCCACTTGTGTTGAACCTCACTAGCTGTCTAACAGTGAGAAGTCATAAGTCGCTTGACAAAACGATAGCGGACAATTTATGAGCTCGTCACACACAACCTATCTTTGCTCGCCCATAAGTAGGTCAGGTCAAACCTCTCAATCAATCGACATGCGTCGGTGGGAGTCACCGCTTACTTTTGTATTTCGGCATTCCAGCGCTCTGTTCTTCCACCCGGTTTAGGCATTAGTTGCTCCCAATGGTACCAATAGAGATTTGGGGATTTTCACCCAGGGACCCTTTAATCATGTCCTGTTGAATTATACATTTCTAGTGTGGTGTCCAACTCAAGTCATAACAAAGTATGTTTCATCGCATTTATAATTACCGTATGCATAAGTCCACACACAAGCATAATATATCATCTTTTTCAAGGCAAGCATAGGATGACCTTCCTCATTTGGTCTCCTCATGAATTTAAGTTCCTCATAGGGGTCTCATGTAATGCATCCTGTATGTAGGCGGTTCACATACTAATCATAGACACATCGTGTGTTGCAACACAACCCACTATGATCACCGTACGATGATATGAATCATTCACTATCAATTATACAATGATACAACAACTATGAACCATGCATATGATATGCACATGACTTAGCCAATCTAAATCCAACCTGGGATTCATTCCACTATAAGACTTCATGCCATAAGCATGCTTTTTCTCAAGAGTTAGCTACATCAAAAGGAGGAAGGATAACTCTTTCAAATGTTTTGTCAAACAGGTAGCGAGTGGACTTTGTAAGGGACAAAGATAGAAACTGATGGAAATACTTATGAATTTAAACAAAACTAAAGCATATGAATCCCTTGGATCTGGGCCACATGGATGGTTTAATTGATGGTGGAGATAGGGCCATGATGGGTTGATGTTGCATAGCTTCTCCCATGGCCCTTTTCTCAAGTTCATCTCTATTATCCAATCTTCCATCAATAACCTAACCAACTAAATCAGAAAATCCATCAATAACTTAACCAACTAAATCAGAAAAACTAGCAATAACCTAACCAACTAAATCAGAAAATCGAGTAATAATCTAACCAACTAAATCAGAAAATCCAGCATTATAGCCATTAGTGGGGCAATTTAAAGCTCTCTCTCTCTCTCTCTCTCTCAACAACCATGGACTAGAAAATCTATTCTTCTATAGGGCTTTCAAGTAATCTAACGCACATATATGCATGCTCCTAATCTATGCACTCACCTGTAACAATCAGAGGATTGGATTTCAAACTCAGCTTTTACTTCCTTTTCTTCTTCTTCTTCTTCTCAACTTCCCATGACATAATGAAGAGAGTGCTGGAAATGGGTTGTTGAAAGAGGGTTTTTATGTTTACGGACTTGAAATGGTTTTAAAATTGGCTTTTGTCTAAAAAGAAGGGTTGGGAGGTGTTTTGTGATGTTTTTGAGAAGTTTAAGCTATGGTAACAATAGAAAAATGTTATGTAAGTGATTTGAAATAAAGCATTCTAAGGATTTTTAAAAAATCGAGGTCATTTGAGTTATTTTATCAAAATATATATGTGCATATCTATTCATAACTTACAATCCGGTTGTCATATTGACATGCCGTTTTCGCCAGTAATTTCGTAACTCGACTACAGTCACAACGGTTAGGCTTTCAGACCTAACGGATTTTGAAAACTCGATGATGGCCCACCTCCAGATAAAATAAGGACATAGTTGTCATTTCTTAGATTGTTTAATTTTAAGTTCGTATATTAAAATTTGGACATCGGGTTGAAATGCGGCTTGCGGCTCGATAACAGAATAACATTATGATCAAGTCAAAATATTCTGGGGACCAATGGACCTATAGTCAATGACTATCTAGTGCACGAACTAAATTTCGGGGCCTTGGGTCTTACAATGTGCACCATCAAGTCAATAAGAAAAGGACCCAAATCACTGTGTTTATCAAAAATTACCTCATCGACTGACTCCATGTAGAGGAAGGCTGTCAATTGAGTTATTGACAACTTTTCACTTGATAAAATTGACTGATGACATATTCCAAGCTCGACCGCAGTAAACACTTAGTGTTTTTCCTTTCTTTGTGTAATAACTAGCTGGCTAATGGGGTGCGTGAAAGTGGAAAGACGTGTGTGCCGTCTTCTAAGGAACTGACATTTGTTACATCTATTCATTCCACCTTCCTCAGAATACGATTCGGCACTGCCACCCTTAATTCGATTATTCCAATCGCCACGTCTTATCACATGAGGTCATTAATTGATTTTGATGATGCTTATAAAAGCATCATTCTTTCCTGGATTTACATCCTGTATCTTCTCTACCTCTGCTTTTGTTTACAAACTTTGAGCCTTCATGTTTTCTTCAATCTTCTATCCACAATTGATGACCCTTCTTAAGGAAATTCTTACTGTGGGGATCAGTATTTCTCCCGATCTCCTTTCCTTTATAATGCTTTCTCTTTCATCAAAGATGCAATAAAGGCATATTGGATTGACGAACCTCTGAGAGAACTTTTAGAGGTTCTGATGAAACTAGAATGTCTTGAAGATGCTTACTCTAAGGTCAGCTTGGAAATACAAAAATATGCTGGCCTGATGAGGGAACTGTCTGCCATTCACGTAGAATCTAAAGCTCTCTTGACATGTTATGACACTTCATAGAGTTGTCGCTTGTATTGGACCCGTTATCACCATTTCAACAGGGAAATTCTATGGACGCTCAAAGCCCAACTTAAAAAGTTGGTTGACGAGCTCTCTAAGACTAAATGTCTCCATCCAGGAAGGGATCAACTTAGATCCTGAGAGCTCATGGCCTTCATTGAATCTCAGATCGACCTCTACTAGGCTCGATCATAAGAGAGCGATGATCGCAAGAAAGAAGCTGAGAGTGAGGTTGCCATAGTCGGCCACCGCATCGATAAAGTGATAGGCTTCCTCAACCAATTTGGTTGAGCAACCGTCTTAGAGGAGCAAGCAGGCATTGGCCGAACAGGCTAAAGCATATGCACTCAAGGAGTTTGAGGAGATCCAAGTAGCTTATGTTTAAGCTGTTCGATTGGCCAAGGACCTTTGTCTTACATCTTCTTTTTTTTTTTTTTTTTTTTTTTTTTTTTTTTTGTATTCTCACCTGGAATAATGAAATCTATTTTCTTTCCGTGATTTGTGGCAGAGTATTTATTAATCATCTCTTTCTTAGTTACTCGGTCTAACTTTGTACTACCTCCCATAAAGAGGGGTAGTAAGTCTTCAAGAATCGACCTTTCATTGGCGTTCCTGTGACTTTTTCATCCTTATCGTGCAAGATATAACCTCCACCATTAAGGACATGGACGATAATATAAGGCCCATCCCAAGTGGGCGACCATTTCTTGCCCAAGGTTGGTCCTGGTGTCCTATGGGTAACATTGACTTCTAGACCTTATCTCATTCTACGAAGGATTTTCCTTTCACTTTTTTGTTATATGCTCGAGTGACTTTGGCTTTGTTGGCAATGATAGAGTCCAAGGCTCTCATGCCGGTCTCATATAACCTTTCGAACTCAACCAGTATGACTTCTGCGAACTCAGGAAGGGTTAACCCAGTTGATGTGCGACTCGTAATGATGGCACAGTGACCTCCAGGGCTATCACTGCATCATGTCCATATGTCAACGCAAATGGATTCATTTCGACATTGGAGAGGGGTGAATTCATGTATATCTAAAATGCCTCTGACAACTTTGTATGCTATTTGTGGGAATTCTTTATTTTTTATTACCTTGTTGCTAGCCTCGACCTGACCGTTCGCTTACACGTAGTATGACATTGAGTGTAGAATTTTGATTTTGTATCGGTCGGCCATGGCCTTGACTTCTTTTGCTAAAAATTCCGCACCTCGATCCATAATGATTGATTTGAAAATTTCAAACCTATGGATGATATGAAACTTGATGAAATCGATAATCTCCCTGTGACTAACTCCTTTCATGGGTCTTATTTCCACTCGGTGAAATAATCAGTGGCCACAATGATGAAAGAATCCATATACGATGAGGGTGAATGAATTTGGGCTATCAAATTGATCGCCCATCACCGAAACGGCCATGATTTGATAATTGGATGAATTTTAACCATAGACATGTGCTGTATTAGTCCATTTTCTGGCATGCCCCGCACCCTTTGACATACTAAATGCAATCGACCATCATTTTGCCAAATATATCTGTAACATTTGAGTGTAAGCCTCATTTTCCTCTCATCTTGATGAGCTCCACACAACCCTTAATGGACTTTGCCCATAACCAGCATAACATCCCTTTTAGCTAGGCATCTCAATAGCACACCATTGGCTCCTTTTGCGGTACAACTCACTATCAATCATGACATAATTCACAACCAATTTTCTCAAATCTTTATAAACCTTAATCTGTGAGCTTTGAAAATAATCCATAAAGGGAGCCCTCCAGTCATCATCGTCTATCTTGATCTGGAATACTTCCATAATTATTCCCATCTTAAAGACTGAGGGTAAGAATCTCCTTTGCACCGTGACCGTCCTTTCGGTCAATCATTTCAAGATGTCCAATCTCGCGGCCATCTGCGCCATTTCGTTAACATGCATGTTGTGATCTCGAGTTATATGCATTCATTCTATCTCATTGAAGCTATCCAACATCTGGGATGGCAAGGCATAGCAACATGGCCGGGCTGGTGCACTTGAACAGTTCCAACATCTGATTAATCACTAACTGTGAATCACCCACTACTATCATGTCTCACGCACCTACTTTCATCAGTAATTCTAAACTAATTATCATAGTCTCGTACTCGGCCTAATTGTTGGTAGATTCAAATTATAATTGGAACATGAATTCTTGCTCATTTCTGTTTGGTGTGATAAGGATAATCCCAGCCCTCGAAGCTTTATGAGTCTTCAAGCATCAAAAATTAACTTTTAGGGAGTCAAAGAGATGTGATACAAGTCTAAAATCTTTTACAAAAGTTAGCCCTCCAATTCAGATGGATGATTAGCCAAGAAATTGGCTATAGCCTGACCCTTTACTATTTTTTAGGGTAAGTATCTAAGATTAAACTCAGATAGGGCCAAAACCCATTTACCGATTACAAATATTTCACTAAATTGATCAATGCTATTATATTAACTCTTTTAGCCAACAAATAATGCCTTAACTTGGTGGCTGCAAAGTATAGAGATACGTATAACTTTTCTATTACCGAGTATCATCTCTCGATATCGAGGAGCATTTAACTCAAATAATGCATTGCTCGCTCTTTCTGATCATCGTCATCTTGGACTAGTAATGCTTTGATTGATTCTATTGACGCTGCGACATACAACTTGAGAGCTCGACCTTTGATTGGTGGCATTAAAATTAGATACTTCATTAAATACTCTTTAATCTTTTCAAAGTTAACTGATATTCTGCCTCCCATTAAAACTCAATTCCCCGCTTCAGCTTTATCAATGGAGAGAAGATGTTAGTTTTTCCTGCACAATTAAAAATAAATCTTTACATGAAATTGACTTGTCCAAGGAAACATTGTAATTCTAATTTATTCCTTTACGAGTAAGCATTGTGATTGCCTGAGCCTTATTTTGGTTCACGTCGATCCCTCGGTGGTGTATAATAAATCCTAAAAAATTATCGACCAACATCCCAAAGGCGCATTTGAAGGGATTCATTTTTAACTTGTAGAGCCTCATTCGCTTAAACAACTTGCTTAAAAGAGTGAAATGATCCCCTACGTCAGTCGACTTAACAACTATATCATCGACATAAACTATAAGACTCGTATCCTAGCCCATACCATTCCGTAGGTTTTCGCGGTCCTCTCTGTCGAATTTCAGCAACTCGCAACCTGTAACTGCATTTGCTCATGACCCTAAGTCGTACCCTTTCAATTTGAGTCAAAACAACCCGATACTTGTACCCTAGAGACCGCGCCGTCGCCGCAGTTTCGACGCCGTGTATTACATGCTGAGGCGATACCCGGGCCAGGAGATGTGAGCCCGCGTTCAGTTCGAGGAAACGCCGCACCTTTACAAACCCAAGAGAACATGTCAAATCAATCAATCAATCACATCAATCAAGTACACATCAAAGGTCAAGTACATATCCCATCACTCCCTTACCAAAGTAACCCCAAAGTCAAAGAAACCCATCCCTTACATGTCAAGTACACATCACCCATCACTCACTCGCCCATCCCTCTCTCTCTTACATCCCATCCTCTCTCTCTCTCTCTCTCTCTCTCTCTCTCTCTTTCTCATCTCAAACTCATTCTCCCAAGCAACCATGGGAGGTGGACTTCCAAGCTCTCCATGAGAAAGAGCTAGGTGTAGCCCACCTTCCTACCATCTAATCCCACCCTTCAAAGCTGATCTCAACCATTCGATCGACCCCCTTGGAGCTCTAAAGCCTATTGGCGGAAGAAGGAAGGAAGGAATTTGAGGTGGGTGTTCATCATCTCAGTTTTTGATTTAGGGCCCACTTGTATTGGGACCCACTTGTAATGAGACCCACTTGATGTATGCATTGTATTTTGAGGGACCCATAGTGGCGGGGTCCCTCCCATCTCTACCGTTTTCTCTTTCTCCCTCTCTTTCTCTCTCTCTCTCTCTCTCTTTCATTTTTTTATGTTGTTGATGTTGAGGTGTGTGTGTGTATGGTCCACCATGATGAATATATTTTATCCACGCTGCTGTCCATTGAGGGGCCCACCTTGCTGCCCATTTTCGGGTGGGCCTGACTGTGATGTATTTGTTTGATCCACAACGTGCAGATTGTGCTGGACGGTGCTGGACCATTTGCACGGTATTGTGGGGCCCTGATGTATGTATTCTAACCACACCGTCCATCCATTTTGACGTGGGCCCCACCTGATGAGGATCGGATTAGCTGGAATGCCCACACTAGCTATTAGCCGCTGTATTGACGAGCAGCAAGTTCTGTGTGTCCCTTTGATCCACGCTGTCCGTGCATGGACGTGAGGCCCACCTAGGTGACTTGCTGCCTCCAGCATGTGGGACCCACCGTGATGCTTATGTCATCCACACCGTCCAGATCTCTGGACGGTGGGCCCCTTGTAGTGTATGAAAATCAAACCGTCCAGATTGTCCATCTAGACACTGTACTGTAACATCCCGGATTTTTGCCAACCTGGGATTAGACGTCCTTAGGCAATGGGTCGATCCTAAGACCTTATCAACTTGTCAAAACTCAATCCCACAGTCTAAAATCGCTCCTTAATCCATTTCCTTCACAAATCCCACCCTTCACCACCTTGCTCCTTAAATTTTCAAAGTACTTTCACCCTAGACACTATCTTAAACTAGCTAAGTAGTATACCTTGGATCACTTTATATACAAACTACAAAGGCCCAGGTACCACCTCAGACAGAAATCTTACAGGACTAAACCCTTTAGAATTTAAGTGAGATTTAGCTAGTGTTAAACTAGAGTGCCTGTGAAATTAGCACCAATCACTTTAAATATGATCTGCAAGGCCCAAAACTTGCAAAAACATTGACTCTAGGTTACCCTAAAGTTTAGGATCAAACTCATTACCCGGCTACTCTCGGGAATGACTTGAAACTTCGTACTAGGTCTAGACCGCACATCGGAAGTCCGATTAACACGAAGTTAAGGAACTAGGACCGCCTCACTGGGCTTGACAACCACCTCGGAAATCAGGTCCAGTCGATGTCCCATGGCCATTCGCTTGAGTCCGGAGCGAGGGAGTGTGAAAATCACTCTTTCCTTTACAAAATAAATATCTGGAATAGTGATCTGGCACCATTCGCTTGCGGATTAGTATTAAGCAACCAGACCGTCAGAATCAGACCAGATTACACCCTCGGATCAGGAAAAATTTCAGAAACATTTACATGTACTTGGAATTTCGGATCGTGGCCCACCGACCGTTGAACTGAAAATGGTCCGCCACGTGCGATCTGGGAATCCGATCGAGTCAAAAGCGTAATCCCACGTAGATCCATGTGTTGAGAGCTTAAGTCTGACGTTTGGCTCAAGGAGGGCCACCAGAAACCCTCTTTTGAGCTGGAAAAGTACCGAAATACCTATAATAGTCGTACCCCTTGAACAGGAGTCTATTTCGGTGAGTTTTGAGACTATATAAGGACCTTAAACCGTCTCTCATGGCAGCCATACGAATTTGAGATTTGAGAGAGGGAAAAGAAGGAGAAAGTGTGGGAGTTGTGGGAAGATCTCCCCGCCGCTCTACCCTGCTGCTATCGGTGCTTAACCACCTCATTCTTGTCGCTTTTCCGGCGATTTCGGTGTCATTTCTAGGTAATAAACCCTAACCCTAACCTGTTTGGGGGATTTGATAGTTGTAGGTTATGAAATAGCTAACCTATTTCCTTCTCTAGGTTGCCTAGTTACCGTATACAGAAGCTAGACAAACCTATCGATTCCGTTGTGATTCTACGACAAAAGGTGCGGACTTTAGGTGTATAGGTTATGGTTTTCAACACTTTCAATGTCAGATAATGATAGATTCATGATCTGCATGCAATTGTACATGTACAAAGTGCTGTCTGTTTTCCGTTTCGATTAAAGATGAAAAATATGGAATTCTACATACTCTAGGTATTTGTAGAAAGTACGGTATACGTATATTTTTTGGAAATGTGTTTGACATGTTTATTTGTTGTATGGATATACGATATATGGATAAAATACTTATTTGGCAAAAGGATTCGCCTAAATACATGTTTTACTTATATACACTATGTATGTTGAAATTGCGTATTCTAGAAAATACTGTATACGTATAAATTTTGGAGATGTATTTATCATGATTATTTGCTGTAGTAGTATATTATACATGGATAAAATACTCGCTTGGCTAAAGGATAGCCCTAATACATGTTTTGCTAACATGCACCATGTATGTTGTAATAGTGTCTTCTAAGTGTTTGTGAAAATGACTGAATGAGTATTGAATTCTCATTCGTGCTCGCCATGACTAATTGTCATGGATTCATGATTGTTGTATTGACGATACCCCTTTAACGAAAGGATTTGCCCTAAATCACGTCACGGCCAATATACACTATATATGCTAAAATGTGTGGCCCAAGTGTTTGTGGAAATGACTGAATGAATATGGAACTTAGATTCCTACTTGCCATGACTATCCGTCGTGGGTGTACGCGTGTTATGATTGGGGCAACTCCCTAGTGAAAGGATTTGGCCTAATGCCTAACATATGTCATGTATGTTGATGTATGTTTATTTAAGTGTTTCTTGAAATGTCTGAATGAGTAGTAGTTAGCAAATTGTAATGTATAAGGGTGTTGAGACATGATTCTCAACCTCTTTTAACTATGTGTATGATCTCCTTTGATAGTTGTGTGATTAGGAATTGAACATGTACAAACTCATGCTTGTGTTTTGATTCATAACATGCTCAACTGCTTTATGATTTTTACTATGTAATGCATATGTTTAAATTTATATTTACGTTGTATGATCCGTCATGGGTGATGGGGGAGTGGAGCAACGAGTGCGTGCAACAGCCTTGGCAGCCCTAAACGGATAATACCAGACCTTGATTGTATGAGTTGAATCTTGATCTACTACTGTTTTATCTATCTGCACTTGATTGTGTTTGGGGCTATGATTATAGTCCAGACAATCGGTACCAGAATTGCATTCGTGGCTGTGATTCATTTGCCACGTGAGATGTGTTCGACGAACCCGAGTCGTACTTCGGTTGACGATAGTGGTTGGTCACGCGAAGTGCTTATGCACTTCATGTCGTTCAACTTGTTGTGCGCTCGAGCTAGCCGAGCTCGTCAAGTAACCCGATCTGTCTTATGTATGTTCACCATGTTTGGACGCTACTGCTTGAACCTAGGGTACCAAACTTACCAGTGGAATCCCTTTTAACCATGGTACCTCGATCTGCTAAGACTCATGAGCCGGACATGGTGGTATGGGACACCGTGGTCTAGCTGTCGGCCTACGGTGGAGCCACATGCCTCCCCGTAGTGACCAGTGAGCAACCAAACTCGTGAGCCGATTATGGTGGTATGGGACACTATATTCGTGCTGTCGGCCTACATTGATAAGGTGATGGAGGAAAGGTGCAACGAATGCGAGCAACAGCCCTGACAGCCCTTTGTAGTGACCTCGAGCATACTCTGGAATCGCGGTGAGCCTTAGAGTTTTGCCGCAGTGTATAGAGTATGAACTAGGCTTGTTTTTGTATAGTGATGAATCGTTAAAGAGGTGATGGGGGAGTGGTGCAACCTTTGTGGGTAACAGCCCTGGCAGCCTTTGCAGTGACCTAGAAAATACACCATCGTCTGATATTAACTAGGACTGACGACCCTAGAATGGATCATGTTTGGGAATGAAACAAGGGAGGTACCTTAGTTTTCCAATATTGCTGTTTGAAACGGACTAATAACAACTCGGAAATCACGCGCATCATTGCACCGCATGTGCCTTGTAGATGTGGAGCACTGAGGGAGTTATGCATTATCGAACGTAAGATGATGTCGCATGAGGGTGGTTTGGCAAGGGCATACATCATGTCATTCATACTTGCATTAATAAGAGTAGTTAGAATTGTTTGATTGTACTGCTTTATCATTATTGCTTGACTGAGTTGATAACATGTTAACCTATGCTTTACTGTTCCACTGAGTTGATCACTCACTCCCACGTTACGGGACGGTGTTGTGCACACCAACCAGATTTGTTGAGTTTCAGGTGATGACGATGCTTGTGAAGCAGAGCCAGACTACTTCTATGATGATAGGAGGAGTTCTCCTATCTGTATCTCCCTGGCGGGTCAATGAAGACCTGATATTGTATTGACGGGGCTATGGTACTTGGGATGGGAGACATTACATTTCCTCACCTTTGGTATATTTTAGAACTGTACTTGAAATTATTTAACCTGGTAATGTTATCACACTCTGGAGACTCATCATAGTATATATTTTATCTATCTATCACAGTCTTCCGCTTGCAAATTTAACTGTCTCTGGAGTATGATATGTTGTTTTGGCTTAATCTCACTCATGTTCAATGCACGAATACAGTCAACATTCAATCATCATTATTTTTGTTGCATAAGTGATGTTCTGGAACTCGGGAGTTGAATTTATGCTCGACCCCCGATTTTCAGGGCGTTACATGTACCATATGAAATACCATATATAATATAATATAATATAATATATATATTAAAAATTATAGGTGATGGCCCCACGTGGGAACCCACCTTCATATACATCTATATATATATATATGTGTGTGTGTGTGTGTGTGTGTGTGTGTGTGTGTGTGTGGTTTGAAATCCACACTGTCCGTCTCTTGTTGGGATGTGGGACCCACCCACACGTGCCACACGTGTGGGGTGGGCCCACCTTGATGTATATATTCTGTAAATCACACCGTCCGATGTGTGGGCTACCAGGATGTATGTTTTTATCCATGCCGTCCACCTAGACGGGTGGTGTGGGGCGCACATTAGTGTATGTGTTTTGTACACGCCGTCCATCTGATTAGAACACGACCCACCCCACACGTGTGGGGGTGGGACCCACCTAACGTATGTGTTACATCCCAAACCGTCCACCTGTTTTGCCAGTATGGGATTCCACCATGATGTATTTATTTCTCCACACCGTCCAGATTATGCTAGATGGTGCTGGATAATATTTGGACGGTGTTGATGAGTTGGACAGTGTCTAGATGGTGCTGATTTACACGAACTATGCTTGGACAATGCTGATCATCATTAGTGGCCATGTGCCCCATAGAATGATAGTGTATAGTGATACACATGTTACTCCTGCAACTAGAGAAATGATTTTTGGTGTAGTCCAAGCCCATTTGAGGCCCATTGGTGCGGCCCGTGGATACAACCCACTTGATGTATGAGGCCCATTGGTGTGGCCCGTGGTTGTAGTCCACTTGACATGTATGAGGCCCATAGGTGCAGGGCCCACCTATTGTGTATTTGAAGCCCATGGGTTGTGGCCCATTGTAATGTATTCGAGGCCCATGGGCAAGGCCTGAGTGATGTGTTTATAGCCCATTTATGGGGCCCACTTGTTTATATTTTTAGCCAATATGATGTATTTGTGGCCCATATGTGCGGCCCAATGTGATGTTTATGTAGCCCATGGGTTGTGGCCCATTGTGAGGCCCACGGGCAAGGCCATGTGGTGTGTTTATGGCCCATATGATGAGTCCCATTGAGATGTATTTCTGACCCATGTACTGAGGCCCATTGTGATGATATGCGGCCCATGAGTGAGGCCCATAGTGATGTATATTAGGTACTTGTGTGAGGACATGGGCCTACGATACATTTGGCTCTATGTGGGCCTGTCCTTGGGAGTAATGATGGTTAAATGTCCACATTGATGGGCGATGATGGTTGAATGTCCACATTGTGACCTTCTCTTAGGCTTTGTTAGGCCCATTCTCGCCGATTTCAATTGTCAAGACCGATTTCGATTATCGAGGTCGATTCCAATTATTGAGGCCGATTTCGATTCCGATTGTCAAGGACGATTATTGAAGCCGATTTCGATTCCAATTGTAGAGGCCGATTTTGATTGTTGATTTCGATTTCGATTATCGAGGCCGATTGTTGAGGCCGATTCAGATTCCGATTATCGAGGCATTTTTCGATTCTGATTCCAATTGTCGAGGCCGATTGATGAAGCTGATTCTGATTCTGATTGTCGAGGCATTTTCTGATTCTAATTCTAATTGTCGAGGTCGATTATTGAGGCCGATTCTGATTCCAATTGTCGAGGTCGATTATCGAGGTCGTTTCTGATTGTCGATTCTGATTCTGATTGTCAAGGCTGATTGTTGAGGCTGATTCCAATTCCGATTGTAAAGGCCGATTTCGATTGTTAATTTCGATTCTGATTGTCAAGGCTGATTGTTGAGGTCGATTCCGATTCCGATTGTCGAGGCCTATTCTGATTGTCGACACTGATTTCGATTGTCGATTTTGATTTTGATTGTCGAGGCCTATTCCTATTTCGATTGTCGAGGCCGATTGTTGAGGCCGATTCCGATTGTCGAGGCCAATTTCGATTCTGATTGTCGAGGCCGATTATCGAGGCCAATTCCGATTGTCGAGGCCGATTCCAATTTCGATTGTCGCGGCCAATGAGGCTGATTCTGATTATCGATATCGATTCCGATTGTAGATTCCGATTCCGATTGTCCAGGCCGATTGTTGAGGCCGATTCTGATTGTCTAGGCGGATTGTTGAGGCTGATTTTGATTTCGATTGCCGAGGCCGATTCCGATTGTCGAGGCTGATTTCGATTGTCGATACCGATTTCGATTGTCGAGGCCGATTCTGATTGTCGAGGCCCAATGAGATGTATATCGGCCCGTATTTGAGGCCCATTGTGATGTGCATTCGGCCCGTGGTTAAGGCCCAATGTGATGTATATGCAGTCCGTATTTGAGGCCCGTTGTGATGTGTATTTAGCCTGTGTTTAAGGCCCAATGTGATGTATATGAGGCCTATGTGATGAGGCCCATTGTGATACATTTGAGGGCCAGGCGATGGATCCCATTGTGATGTATGTTAGGCCCGTGTGAAGGGCCCATCATGATGTGTATTAAGCTCTTGAGTAAGGCCCATAATGTTGTATATTTGGACCTTGTGTGAGGCCATGGGTCCACTATATGTTAGGATCTATGTGGGCCATTCCTTGGGGGCAATGTTGGTTAAATGTCCACATTGTCGAGGTCGATTGTCGATGCCAATTATTGATACCGATTATGAGTATGTGACAGCATAGCATCATGACACATGCCCATACGCATCATCTGCATGTTTGTTATGAGATATGATTGACCATTGCATATGCCATAGTGCCAGTTGTTATGAGACTCTCTGATAGACAGAGATTGTCTCACATGAGCGCATGGTATGCGCAGGATTGATGCATGACTGGATTGTATGACTCATGCATCTTACATTGTGTGTTGTGGTTACTGTACGCCCTAGCGACATCAGGGCAGTAGCCTCCACAGGTATATCGTGGATGGCTAGATGGGACAACGAAAATCTGTTCTACATGGGGTGCTATAGATATCCCTCTTGGTTCAAGAGGTTGCTTCAACGTATAGACCGAGTGGATGCATGAGTGCATGAGGGCAGTATACCGTTAAGTCGCATCTCCCATTGTGTCGTGGTTGGTTGGAAGGGGGTATGGTCTTACCTGCCCGAGAGGAGGGGGCAATGCTAGGCTGAGTCTGACCAGCTCGAGGAATGGGTCCGCTATCAACGAGTTGGGCCTAATATTGGCAGGCGGATAGTGAGGTCTCTTTCACTCACCTTGTTGCGTGCGATGGGGAGGCAATCTGGTTTGGAGTGTAATAGACCCCGGTGATTTCCCAGAGAGGAACCATACTAATGTGTGGACTTATTGAGCAGGAGTTGCATACTCATTCATTCATTCACTATCCACTCAGACTGGTGGTGCACAACTAATTATTATATGTACCTTCGTAATGGCCAGGATTTCGATTGGGGCGCGCGACTAACCTGAGATCATAAGTTTACCACATTGAGTCTGAAAAGGCCTAGCTATATGTCCTAGAGGGGGGGTGAATAGGACAATGCCAAATAAAACTTATAACAGTGGAATTAAAAAGAATATGATAGCCAAAATAAATCACAATGCAGGAAAGTAAAACAACCTCAAAATTCAGATCTTGAGAGGTTGATACAAATGTTGTTCTAAGGATAACCTTACACCAAAAATCAGAGTTTATGGTAGGACAACCTTATTTCTAGAAAGATCTTTGTATCAAATCTCAAACCAAAGAGGAATACAGAAATAAACACAACCTGAACTGAAATAAATTGTAATCACAAATGTATTGTTCTAGGGACAGCCATACACCATAAAAATGGCAGGGCAACCTTGCTGGAACAACTTTTAAAGGAAATTGAATATCAAGCTGATAAAGGAATAACAGAAAATAAATTCTAAACTATTACAAAATTCCCACAATGCTTGAATTAAATGATTACAACATTCACCACCATACATACATCCTACAAATGAATAATTAAAGATTAGAAGTATAAATCATTCAACCACAACACAAGGGATTATAGTGGTTCGCCTGTGTGTTCACCAACTATTAAACAACAGCCACACAAAATGCTACTCCACTCCTAATATCCTCACACAGGGGATATTAGCGTTCACTAACAAAATAGGTTTTCCCAGGTTCACCCAAAACCTTTACAATTGTGTCTTTGTCTATGGGCTTACACAATTAAAAAACCCCACTTCTGAGTTTTCCTGGCTCTCCTCAGATAACCAATACAACAAGATTTTTCTGGCAAATTTTGAAAGAAACCAAAACAGAAAGGAATTTACAATTAAATGTAAAATACCTGATTATCTCCTTCGTTGTAGCAGCCCGGTAGAACCAAGTCAGAGTAGATGATTGAATGTCCAAGTTCAATGTCCAGTACTCAATTACAATGGTTCTAATTCTAATAGATTTTAAATTAAATCAAGTAGGGCTTGCCTTAATTGATTTTGATTCCAAAGAAAGGGAATAACAATTCCTCTTATCAAATTAGATTGGAATAACAGAAACAAAATCAATTAAATAAAGCTAAGGAAAGAGAATATTAAATAAGCACACTTAGCTTAGATGGAGCACAGAATTATCTCTCAGAAGTTCGACGAAGATTGGCTTGAATGGATTAATTAATTTGATGATTTCTTCTGAGATTCATGCTCTATTTATAGGTGAGCAAATCGCGTGTTCGACTGGTCTAGAGAGCTCTTCGACTAGTCGAAGCAATAACAGATATTTGAAAAATCAGGCGCGATAAGCTTTGACCGTTCTACGACTGGTCGAAGGTCTCCTTCGACTGGTTGTAGGTCGCCTTCGACTGGTCGTAGGTCGCCTTCGACTGGTCGAAGAACATAAAATTTATCGCTGGATTTTGAGTCGAAGACTTTTGACAGGTCGAAGATGCAGTCGACACTGTTCCTTCGACTGGTCGAACAGATTCCTGGACTAGTCGAAGCCTAACAGAAATTATCCGATTTTTGTAACAAACTCACGACTGATCGAGGAATTTCTTAGACTGGTTGAAACAACTCTAGGACTAGTCGAAGAAGGCCTAGGACTAGTCGAAGAACAGACCAAACTTATGTAAAATAAACATTCGATTTATGTATCCAAAGTGACTTACTTCTAAGGTCAACCTAAGGTCAGTCAAACCTCAACCATGAAGTAAGGACATTGAAACATTAGGAACTAGTGACCTTGAAGTATGAGCCTTGAAGTCTTGATGTAGTTCAATCTTGAAATCTTGATGTAGCTCAATCTTGAAAATGTCTTGAGTTCTTTACAAACTGCCTTGTACTCTTCTTGAAGTCTTGCAGCTTGAGTCATGTCTTGTGAGCAGTTCTTGCAGTCAAGGTTGATCTTTGTACTTGTGAGCTTTGCTTGTTCATGAATGTTGATCTTTGAGAAAGCTTCACTTATGCAAGTTATATAACAGTGATTTTGGCACCACAAATTTGACAACAAACAGGGATATAAATTATAGCACTTACAGAGTCTGACTATCCAAATTTAGGTATGGGATTGGTTTGGATAGAAGACCATGTGGTGGACCCCATAGCCTGCGATACTACGCACTATTATCCCGACTTCACACTCCAGCTTGGTTATTTCATTCGCATCGCATATTGCATTGTACCCTCGACATCTGATATTTGGCTCTCTATGACTCCTCATTTGCATAGCTGATCTGTATTGCGTACTCTGATATTGTATGACTCATGGACTTGTCAGTATTTTCACTTATTCTGTTATCGTATGATTTATGATCTTGCTAATACTTCCGACATTGTATGATTATGGCATTGCATTGAATACTTGACACTTATCTTGTGCACACAGTTACACCACCTTCTAAGCTTTCTATAAGCTTATGCACGATAGATGCATGCAGGTGACGTTAGGTCGCAACAACGTTGATCTTGGAGCATGCAGCGGACTTCTGGAGCTTTGATTTTTGACATATGTATTTCCCTCTCAATATTGTATTTAAATATTTATATTAGTGGATATGTGATGATGATGTTGCCTTTGTGATTTGGGTAAACTTGTGGTTATGCTTCTTACAAGATAAATGTACATTGGAAAATCCTCCTTGTAGGATCCCAGGATCGAAATTTGGCGTATGCGTGTTGGGAGCCTAGAATGGTGTACTACGGAGGCTGTCGGTACCAGATTCGGGGATTAGGAATTTTGTGAGCCCGGTTTCTGAGTTTGGGGCGTGATATAAACTTTTATGAATTGGCTGATCATATCATGAAAGATAGCATTCATTGCACTCTAATACGCAACCCCTACATTCTTAAGCCCAAACAGCATGACTACCTAACAATAAGTTTCTAAAGGACCAAGGCACCTAAATGTCATTTTTAGCACATCGTCAAGCGCAGTGTATTTTTGGTTATACCCAGAGTAGCTATCTATGAAGGAAACCATCTGGTGTCCAACTGCTTGGTTAATCAGTTTGTTGGCCATGGGCATCATATATTCATCTTTGGACGTGGCTAGATTTAAATTTCTAAAATCGATACACACCCATAGCTTATCATTCTTCTTAATGATTGTGACCATGTTTGAGATCCATTCGTCTTACTTAATAGGCCCGATGAAACCAGCCTTTAACAACCGTTTGATATCTTCATTTTTTTATGAGTGACTTCTATTCTCATTCGCTTGGGCGGCTGCTTATACGGTCGATAGCCTTCCTTTATTAGCAACCTATGCTTAACTAGGCTTCAATCTAGTCTCGACATCTCATGATAATCCCATGTAAAGTAATTAACAAACTCTTTGAGCAAACTAGTGAGTTCATCATTATCTTGTGGCTTCAAAAGTCTACTGATAAAGGTTGGCTTGGGGTCCTGCTCGGTTCCTAGGTTTACCTTGACCAAGGGATCCTGAACTTGAGCCTGAGATTCTTCCAACTTATTAGGGGCTTCTTTTAAATCCATATTTATTTCATCTTCATCTATTTCATCGGTTGGTTCAACGGTATCGGCCAAATTTACAAAGCAACCATCGTCAACATCTTTTAGCCTATCTTCGAACCCCTTTTTCTAGCCATGAAGTTGGCCATTCGCTTCACATTTATCAGTGTACTAGTTATGGGATTTCATGGTATAGTGTGGAACTGGTCGAGAAGGTACAATGTCCCTCGACAGGTTATTAACTGGGCGAATCACAGTAGTAATGTCTCGCACAATACTATTTAGATTCTTTTTGACATATATCCCAATCAGATGTCCATACTTGTTCCTTCCATTAAAGTGAATCGGTCCTACTTCATCCCCATAGTAGTAGGCCTCGTTTGCATTTGATGTAGCCATAATGGCTTGTTATCGGTCAAAATCAATTCGACTATCCTGATTCTAAAATTTTATATATTGATGCAAGGATGACGGGATGCATGTAAAGGAGTGGATCCAATCTCTTCCAAGTAAAGCATTCTAGCTGGATGAAGTGTCGACCACAAAGAAAAGAGCCAACACTCTTTTAGTACCGGCGGTCAAGTCGATCGGTAATACACCATTTGTATTCGTGACATGCCCAGCAAAGTTACTAACCATAACCTCAGATGGGATTAGATCAACCACTAATTTTCCCAAATTTGACATCATTTTTATTGGGAGAAGATTAGCGACATCCCCGTTGTCAACTAAGATTTTGGTGACCGGGCAACCCTTGAGGTGAATAGATATGTACAACGGTTTGAGATGTTAAGTCATATCATGGGTGAGCCTTTTTATGACTACTCTTTTGGATGATGTCCCTGACTCCACGATAATAGTTTTTACTTGCGGTGTCTTACTCACTCTTGGTGCTCCCTCAACCACATCTTCTAAGGGAAAAAAAGAATGTTTATTACCATAGGAGGACTGAGTTCCTCTATGTCACCTACCATCTTACTGAGCTGAGATGGCTTGGCCTGAAAACTGGATGAGAGAGTAAGTACCATGTTGCAATCAAACCCCACGGGTGACAATGATCCAAAAAAGTATCTCTGAGTGCAATTATTTCCCCCCAAGTGTTTCTGAGTTGTGTTGCTCCTTAGAACCTACCCCAAAACACTCGAGACTCTTATTGGGATTTAGATTTTCTCTCATCTGCTTAAATGTGGGTGAAGACTGTAAGACCCGTATCCTAAACTGTATCGTTCCATAGGCTTCCGCGGTCCTTCCGGTCTAATTTCAGTGACCTGCAATCTGTTATCAACATTTGCTCGCGATCTTGAATCGTGTATAGTATATCTGAGTCAGCTTGACTCGAAGCTTGTACCGTTATGACCACATTGTCGCCGCGGTTCCAATGTCGTGTCTCGTGCGTCAATGCGACGCTTAGATCAGAAGTTGTGGCCCGCGCATTATAATGGTTGTAGACTGCACTTTGCGGGACCCACCTATTGTAATGACACAATTTTCTAAGCTATCATGGGGTGATGTGGTAGGTAATCATTTTCTCTTCTTTTCTCAAAAGTCAACACCCTCCCTTACCTAGCAATTAATGATGCCTTACATCATTAATTCAAGCCATAACTTCTCTCTCTCTCTCTTATCTCTCTCGCTCTCTCCCTCCCTCTTTCTTTATTTTTTTTTCTTCCTCCATTGTTGCAAGCTTGGGACGAGCAACCTAAAATCCAGCCATCTCCCACCCATTCTCCCTACTAATCCGGCCCACCAAACCCCATCTCGACCGTTAAATCACCCTCCTTGGAGCTCTAAAACCTACTGGAGGAAGGAGGAGTTCAAGATCTAGAGGTGGGTGCTTCTCTCTCTCTCTCTCTCCCTCTCTTTTTCATTTTTATGTGATGATGTGGCTATGTGTCCCCACCATGAAGCAAGCATTTTCCCCTAGCCATCTGGTATGTGGGGCCCACCTTAAAATGTGTTGTATGGGGACTGTCCAGTGTCCAGCGACGCTGGACGCGGCAACACAGGAGGTATGAACTGACAATGGCGTGTACTGACAGTAGCAGAAAAAAATAAAAATAAAAATATCAGCTTGATTTCAAACTTTGAGTGGATTGCTCATGTAGGCCCCACTTTAATGCGTGAATCTAATCCACGCCGTCCATTCCATTTGCCAACTCATTTTAGGCGTTGAGCAGAAAAATGGAGCCAACGCCCCATTAACTGGCTGGCCATAGCATAGAAAACAGTGGTCGTTACCGTTAAAATTCACCTTGATGTTTCTGCTCGCCAAAACATATTTCATATTAGGCTCAATTGGACGGCCTTGAGCCGTAAGATCCAATGGGTGGAGTGGATCCACCTGATGTGGACCCCACCACGGAAAAACCTTCAAAAAACCCAAAAATAAAAAAAATAAGGCAGCGCTGCTGCTGCTGACGTGCAACAGCGTCCTGCGCTGCTTCTGTAGGCGGTAAACGGGCAGGGACCGTTGGGTCCCAGCCGTGGGCCCCACCATGATGTGTGTTGAATATCCTCACCGTGCATTCGTTAGACCCCTTTGGGGTAGTGGGCCACCCCAAAAATCAACGGTAAGTGGAACTCAGGTGGCCCACACGGCAGGAAATAGTGTGATTGCACGTCTGCCATTGAAACCCTTTTTGGGTAACAGAAGTTTTGGATCCATATGAAATTTGTTTTTCATCTTAATCCAGGCCATCCACCCATGTGAGACCCCCCACGTGGGACCCACCTTCGTGGATGAGGATTGGCTGTGTACGTTTACAACAACTATATAGCTACTGTATTGACGTCAACACCCACGTGGGGCCCGCACTCAATGTATGTATTGCATATATACACCGTCCAGGGTCTGGACGGTGTGTACGTGTTTTGAATCCACGCCGTCTGTCCATTTTGATGGACGGTCCACACAGTGGGGACCCACCATGAAGTATGTGTTGTATTACGATGCTGTCCAGCATGTGGATTCCATGCTGATGCACGTGTACCGCCCAGGGGTGGTGTCTGCTATGATGTATTTGCTCCATCCACACCGTCAAGACAGTCTGGATGGTGCAGGAATGTCTGGACCGTGCTGACATGTCCCACCTGACGTATGTGATTCATCCACACCATCTAACATCTTCAGACGACGGGACCCACTTGATGAATCTATTATATATCCAACACCGTCCAACACACAGACGGTGCTGGAAGCACCTTAATATATGTGTTTTCCATCCAGGCCGTTCGTCCAGGCTTGGATGCTGGTCATTGTTTTCAAATAAAAAAAAACATAAACTAAATATGATATATATATATATATATATATATATATATATATATGGATGACAGGTCCCATGTGGGACCCACCTTGATGCATGTATTTCTTTTTATCCCAGTCATCCATCTCTTCGTGGACGCTGGAGACTATATATATTATAATATAATATATTATATATATTTGGTGGGCCATGTGTGTGGACCCCACCTTGATGCTATGTTATATCTACACCATCCATTCATTAAATGGGACGGGCAGGAGCTTTGAGTAGCCACCCTGATGTGTGGTTTAGATCCACACCGTCTAAGAGGTCCAGACGATGGGGCCAACCTTGATATTCATGTTTTACCATGCTGTCCATCTCCAGCGGATGGGACCCACCTCAGAGGTATGTGTTCTATCCAAGCCATCCACTCGTTTTGCCAGCGTGGACACCACCATGATATATTTATTTCATCCACACCGTCTAGATTGAGCTGGATGGTGCTGGACAATATTTGGATGGTGCTAATTTACATAAACAATGTTTGGATGGTGTTGATTTACCTGGGCAATGTTTGGACAGTGCCGATCATTATTAGTGGGCCATGTGCCCCATGGAATGACAATGTACAGTGATACACATGTTACACCTACAATTAGTGAAATGATTCCTTGGTGTGGTCCAAGCCCATTTGAGGCCCACCTGTGATGTATATTGAAGGCCCACTTGTAATGTATATTTGAGGCCCATGTGATAGGGCCCACCTACCTTGTATTTAAGGCCCATATGATGGGGCCCACCAACTTAAATCTGAGGCCCATGAGCAAGACCCATTGCGATGTATTAAAGGCCCATGGGCGAGGCCGTTGTGATGTATTCGAGGCCCATGGGCAAGGCCTGATGTTATGAACTTATGGCCCATGTGCCGAGGCCCATTATGATGTATTTCCGGCCCATGGATGCGGCCTATTGTGATGTATTTCCAGCCCATTGCGATGTGTGTGGTGATGTATATCAGGCCCGATGTAATGTATATGTGGCCCCTTGAGTGAGGCCCATTGTGATATATATGGCCCTTTTGTGTGGCGATGGGCCCACTATATATGTTTGGTTTGGCTCTATGAGGGCCACTCCTTAGGGGCGATGTTGGTTAAATGTCCACATTGATGGGCAATGATGGTTAAATGACCACATTGTGACCTTCTCCTAGGCTTTGTTCGATCGATTACCGATTTGTGATTGAGGCCATTATCATGACCGATTGTCAATTTCGATTGACGTGACCGATTTGTTAATTCTGATTATTGATTGATCCCGATTGTCATTGCCGATTACCGATTTGTGATCGAGGCCGATTATCATGACCAATTGCGGACTCCGATTGGCGTGACCGATTTACCGATTCTAATTATCGATCGATCCCGATTGTCGTGGTCGGTTGCCGATGCCGATTGATGTGACCGATTTGCCGATTCTGATTATCGATCGATTCCGATTGTCGTGGGCGATTACCGATTTCAACTGACGTGACCGATTTACCGATTTTGATTATTGATCGATTCCGATTGTTGTGGCTGATTGCCGATTACGATTGACGTAACCGATTTACTGATTTTGATTATCGATCGATTCCGATTGTCTAGGCCGCTTTCGATTTCGATTGTCGATTCCTATTCCGATTGTCGATACCGATTCCGATTGCGAGTCCCAATGTGATGTATATGCGGCCCTTATTTGAGGCCCATTGTGATGTGCATTCGGCCCGTGTTTGAGGCCCAATGTGATGTATATGCTGCTCGTATTTGAGGCCTGTTGTGATGTGTATTCAGCCCGTGTTTGAGGCCCAATGTGATGTATATGCGGCTCGTATTTGAGGCCCATTATGATGTGTATTCAGCCCGTGTTTGAGGCCCAATGTGATGTATATGAGGCCTATGTGATGAGGCCCATTGTGATGCATTTGAGAGCCAGACGATGTAACCCATTGCGATGTATGTTAGGCCCATGTGAAAGGCCCATCATGATGTGTTGAGCTCTTGAGTGAGGCCCATGGTGTTATATATTTGGCCCTTGTGTGAGGTCATGGGTCCACTATATGTTAAGCTCTTATGGGTCATTCCTTGGGAGCAATGTTAGTTAAATGTCCACATTGTCGAGGTCGAGTGTCGATGCCGGTTATGGATACCGATTATGAGTTTGTGACAACATAGCATCATGATACATGCCCATACACATCATCTGCATATTTGTTATGAGGTGTGGTTAACCATTGCATATGTCATTGGGCAGGTTGTTTTGAGATTCCTAGATAGGCGGATGTTAACTCACATGAGCGCACGGTATGCGCAGGTGTAACATCCCGGATTTTTGTCAACCTGGGATTAGACGTCCTTAGGCGATGGGTCGATCCTAACACCTTATTAACTTGTCAGAACTAAATCCCACAGTCTAAAATCGCTCCTTAACCATTTTCTTCACAAATTCCACCCTTCACCACCTTTTTCTTTAAAATTTTCAAAGTACTTTCATCCTAGACAATATCCTAAACTAG
Organism: Magnolia officinalis; assembly: GCA_021015155.1. Taxonomy (NCBI): domain Eukaryota; kingdom Viridiplantae; phylum Streptophyta; class Magnoliopsida; order Magnoliales; family Magnoliaceae; genus Magnolia; species Magnolia officinalis. The sequence goes on from JAJHSJ010000006.1 coordinate 52,793,859, forward strand.
TTAAGTAGTATAACTTGGATCACTTTATATACAAACTACAAAGGCCCAGGTACCACCTCAGACAGAAATCTTACAGGACTAAACCCTTTAGAAATTAAGTGAGATTTAGCTAGTGTTAAACTAGAGTGCCTGTGAAATTAGCACCAATCACTTTAAATACGATCTGCAAGACCCAAAACTTGTAGAATCATTGACGCTAGGTTACCCTAAAATCTAGGATCAATCTCATTACTCGGTTGCTCTCGGGAGCATCTCGAAACTTCGTATCGGATCTGGACCGCACGTCGGAAGTCCGATTAACACGAAGTTAAGGAACTAGGACCGCCTCGCTGGGCTTGACAACCATCTCGGAAATCAAATCCAGATAGTGTCCCAGCGCTATTCGCTTGAGCTCGGAGTGAAGAGTGTGAGAAATGTGAAATTAATTCAAAATAAAATATCTTGAATGGTAATCTGGCACCACTCGCTTGCGGATCAGTATTAAGCAACCAGACCGTCAGAATCAGACCAAATTACACCCTCGGATCAGGAGAAATTTCATACACATTTACGTGTACTCGGAATCTCCGATCGAGATCCGCTGACCGTTGAACTGAAACTGGTCCGCCATGCGTGATCTGGAAATCCCACTGAAACGAAAACTTAATAGAACGTAGATCCAGCGTTAGTGAGCTTAAGTCCGACCTTTGGCTCAAGGAGGCCTGCCAGAAACCCTCTTTTGAGCTGAAACAATGCCGATTTAGTTATAATGTAAGTATACTTTGAATATAAGTCTGTTTCGGTGAATTTTTAGGCTATATAAGGACCTTAAACCCTCTCTCATGGCAGCCATACGAATTTGAGATTGAGAGAGAGAAAAGAGAGAGAAAGTGTGGGAGCAGTAGGAGAATCTCCCTGCCACTCTTCCCTGCCGCTTTTCGGGCTCCACCGCCTGATTCTCATCACTTTCCCGACGTTTCCGGCGTCATTTCTAGGTAAGAAACCCGAACCCTAATTTGTTTTGGGGTTTAGACTGTTGTAGGTTGTGAAATAGCTAACCTAGTTCGTTCTATAGGTTGCCAAACTGTCGAATACGGAAGCTTAGCAAACCTATCGACTCCGTTACGATTCTACGACAAAAGGTGCGGACTTTAGGTGTATAGGTTATGGTTTTCAACGCTTTCAATGTCAGATAATGATAGATTCATGATCTGCATGCAATTGCACATGTACAAAGTGCTGTCTATTTTCCGTTTCGATTAAAGATGAAAAATATGGAATTCTACATACTCTAGGTATTTATAGAAAGTACGGTATACGTATATTTTTTAGAAATGTGTTTGACATGTTTATTTGTTATATGGATATACGATATATGGATAAAATACTTATTTGGCAAAAGGATTCGCCTAAATACATGTTTTACTTATATACACTATGTATGTTGAAATTGCGTATTCTAGAAAATACTGTATACGTATAAATTTTGGAGATGTATTTATCATGATTATTTGTTGTAGTAATATGTTATACATGGATAAAATACTCGTTTGGCTAAAGGATAGCCCTAATGCATGTTTTGCTAACATACACCATGTATGTTGTAATAGTGTATTCTAAGTGTTTGTGAAAATGACTGAATGAGTATAGAATTCTCATTCGTGCTCGCCATGACTAATTGTCATGGATTCATGATTGTTGTATTGGCGATACCCCCTTTAACGAAAGGATTTGCCCTAAATCACGCCACGACCAATATACACTATATATGCTAAAATGTGTGGTCCAAGTGTTTGTGGAAATGGCTGAATGAATATGGAACTTGGATTCCTACTTTCCATGACTATCCGTCATGGGTGTACGCGTGTTATGATTGGGGCAACTCCCTAGTGAAAGGATTTGGCCTAATGCCTATGTGATCGACATATGTCATGTATGTTGATGTATGTTTGTTTAAGTGTTTCTTGAAATGTCTGAATGAGTAGTAGTTAACAAATTGTAATGTATAAGGGTGTTGAGATATGATTCTCAACCTCTTTTAACTATGTGTATGATCTCCTTGGATAGTTGTGTGATTAGGAATTGAACATGTACAAACTCATGCTTGTGTTGTGATTCATAACATGCTCAACTGCTTTATGATTTTAACTATGTAATGCATATGTTTAAATTTATATTTACGTTATATGATGCGTCATGGGTGATGGGGGAGTGGAGCAACGAGTGCGTGCAACAGCCCTGGCAGCCCTAAACGGATAATACCAGACCTTGATTGTATGAGTTGAATCTTGATCCACTACTGCTTTATCTATCTGCACTTGATTGTGTTTGGGGCTATGATTATAGTGCAGACAATCGGTACCAGAATTGCATTCGTGGCTGTAATTCATTTGCCACGTGAGATGTGTTCGACGAACCCGAGTTGTACTTTGGTCGACGATAGTGGTTGGCCACGCGAAGTGCTTATGCACTTCATGTCTTTCAACTTGTTGTGCGCTCGAGCTAGCCGAGCTCGTCAAGTAACCCGATCTGTCTTATGTATGTTCACCATGTTTGGACGCTACTGCTTGAACCTAAGGTACCAAACTTACCAGTGAAATCCCTTTTAACCATGGTACCTCGATCCGCTAAGACTCATGAGCCGGGCATGGTGGTATGGGACACCGTGGTCGAGCTGTCGGCCTATGCTGGGGCCACGTGCCTCCCCGTATTGACCATTGAGCAACCAAACTCGTGAGCCGAATACGGTGGTATGGGACACTGTATTCGAGCTGTCGACACTTACAGCGAGAGCCGAGTACGGTGAGACCTGTACTCCTGCTGACGGGCGACGAGTCCTCTGTAGTGTCTTCGAGTATACTCCAAGGTCTGTGATTAGCGACGAACCCTTCACCGTAACTAGAGTATGAGTTGAGCCGTGTATGGTGAGACCTGTATTCGAGCTGACGGCTAGCGATTGAGCCGAGTACGGTGAGACCTGTACTCGAGCTGACGGTCAGCAATTGAGGCGCATACGGTAAGATCTGTATCCGTGCTGACGGGTGACGAGCCCTTTGCGATGCCTTCGCGATGCCTCTCGAACCATAATACCGTATGAGATTAATTAGGATTGACGTCCCTAGAATGGATCATGTTTGGGAATAATACAAGGGAGGTTACTTAGTTTCCCAATATTATTGTTTGAAATGGACTAATAATAACTCGGTAATCATGCTCATCATCGCACCGCATGTGCCTTGTAGATGTGGAGCACTGAGGGAGGTATGCATTCGCGAACATAAGATGATGTCATATGAGGGTGGTTTGGCAAGGGCATACATCATCATGTCATTTCATACTTGCATTTAATAAGAGTAGTTAAACTTGTTTGATTGTACTGCTTTATCATTACTGCTTGATTGAATTGATAACATGTTAACCTATGCTTTACTGTTCCATTGAGTTGATCACTCACTCCCACGTTACGAGACGGTGTTTGCAACACCAACCAGATTTGTTGAGTTTCAGGTGTTGGCGATGCTTATGAAGTAGAGCCGAACTACTACTATGATGTTGAGGAGGAGTTCTCCTACATGTAATCTCTGACAGGTCTATGAAGACCTGGTATTGTATTGACGGGGCTACGGTACTTGGGATAGGAGACATTACACTTCCTCACATTTGGTATATTTTGTAACTGTACTTGTAATTATTTAACCTGGTAATGTTATCACACTCTGGAGACTCATCATAGTTTATATATTTTATCTATCTATCACAGTCTTCCGCTTGCAAATTTAACTGTCTCTAGAGTATGATATGTTGTTTTGGCTTAATCTCACTCATGTTCAATGCACGAATACAGTCAACATTCAATCATCATTCATTTTGTTGCATAAGTGATGTTCTGGAACTCGGGAGTTGAGTTTATGCTCGACCCCCGATTTTCAGGGCGTTACAAGATGGTATTAGAGCATGATTTGGATTAAACCAGACCTGGGTTATGGTCACACGACGCACACTGACGTACTCTGACTTAGGAGGGAGCGACGGAACATAGAAACAGTCATAGGTATTCCGATTTCGCCAATCGGCGAAGTTCACTAAAGTCGAACGCCGAAATCGAGTCTGTATTCAACTATGGTCGCACGGGTCGACCTTAAAACTTTCCTAGGCCGTCTATTAAAGAGTCTAGATTACAATCCACCTCACCCCAACCGTTAAAAAATAGATAGAATACGGGATAAATGTGATGAGGATAATACTCTGAATCCTCAGAGCTTCTCTGGACTCCTCATAGAGACTTCTCAAATCCACGAGGAAAGAAAGCAGAAAATAGAAATAAATTCTAATAAATTCAAAATTGATTAATGAATGACTAAAAATGAGTTCACTAGCCTTTAAATAGAGATACCAAGTAATGAGAATGAAATCAGAAACAAACTACAACTAAAACTCCTAGAATTCGCGACTTACTATAAGGTCGTGATGTCTACTAGTGCGCAAGGTTCTCAGCCAAAAATAGTAAGTGTCCTATTTGGCTTCACCAAACCATCCTCCTAATTATTCTAAGTCCTTTGCATGATGGGCGTAACTCCTAAAGCTCGACCGATGAAGAGTAATTAAACTAAAACTACCATTTTTAGCAAAACGAAATTGAAAGGGGAAATGACCGTCAATCGGATGGTTTTCTTGCAATTTCGGGCTGCGCAACCCAGCATAGCTGGGTTGGTTGGCTTCATTAGCTCATTCTACCCCAAATTCATATATTTAAGTCAGATAAATCATTCCGGATTGCAAGTTACGTCCGATTATCCCGAAACTACTAGAAATGGAGCGAATCGGGATCGGGGGCCAAACGGAGCACTTCCGGAGGGATCCAAGGTGGGACCCAGTGATTTTTGGGGCCCAGGGGACTGGAGGATCACAACCGTGGGGTCCCATTTCAAAATTTCCAAAAATTTTTGGCGAGGCCTCGCCGATTTTTTTGAAGGGCCGGGCCCGTGGCTCGGGCAGATTGGGTTTAGGGGTTGTGGGACCCCCCTGATGTATGTCCCATCCATCGAAACCTTCCCAAAACCCTACTTCCTTCACAAACCACCCCTCCAAGCCGTTTTTCCCTCTTGCATTGCTGCCCTCTCTCGCAAATCCCCTTTCCAATCGTCCTCCCTGTTGATTTCGACCACAACCTACCCATTCCCATTGTCCACAGCAGTCCCCTCCTCCATTTCCCCTCTGTTCTCTCATTTGGACGCCTACACGCCCCCTTGAAGCTCTAAAATCGTGCAAGCTCCCTAAGCCATCCTACTTTTCCATTTTCCTTCTCCATTCGCTGTCTTTGGGGCCTTTACAACATCTGTTGAGGCTCACATCTGTGGAGAACCAAACCTCCAGCCCTTTCTCTCTCTCTCCATCACTTTCCATTCACTTTTCCATGGCTCTATCCGAGCTTAGTTCGGCCACCTTCGCGGATGTTTATGCTTTTATGATTGATGGGTGTAGTAGTTGGTACGATGTTCTAGATGTGTGAGGACGTTTAAGGCCCGTTCAGCCAACCGCATTAAGTAAGATTAGGTGAATGGAATTATAAAAGTAATAATACAAGTGTGTGTAAGGTATGGCCTCTATATTGGTTGTATCCCATGTTTTCCAACACCATGTTTAGGATGTACGCAATTAAAAGTAAATGAATTTTCCTTTCCAAGTACACTTAGAAATTCCGATTCCTGGGATTTGGAAATCCCATCTCACACTTTTCGACACAAGGCTCATTTTCCAAAGCCTATACCATTAATTTTTAATCCCCTCCCACCCTCCTACCAAACATGTCATTCCCAATCCTGAAGTAGGATTATCAATACAGTCCCATTTAATACAACGTAAGACCACTGGCCAAATAGACCCTTGGAGTTTTGGACTTAGAGCAGTGCTCCTAGATTTCGACAGACATGACCGTGTAGGAAATCCAACAAATATATAATGTTAACCTTAGGACCCTCTTAGTTGGTATGAGCATATGTGAAATGCTCGAGCGTCAAGTATAGACAACTCAATTCCAATTAGGCAACTTTGACCCTAAGTGATAAAATCCTTTCTTGTATTAGAAATGAACTGAAATCATCTAGTGTATAAACTTAGTCTTTGGATTATAAATATTGGTTAGTTATACTAAGGAATGTAAATAAATTAGTTAGTTGACTTGATTAGGTTGGAGCGAGACCCCGTTCCTTCATTAAATCCCCTTAGTACACATAGGCTTCTTTAACAACTCTTAAGAGGCTTGTTTGATTAGTAACTAGTCACGATCATGGGAAACTTCTATATCCCTTGGATTTAATGATAGGTCAAATCAATACGACCCTTAGAATTGCCTCCTCAAGGACTTAGTACTATCGGGGACACGGAGTAGAGAAACTATCTATAAGCGAGGTATTCGTGGTTTGAATCGACTTCTCAATCCTGGTTGTGACTAATGAACTCTATGCTCTGATCAAGCAGAAGGTCGGGATCAACTAGGATTAAGGACTGATACGACGATTTTCTGTCCTAGCTAGGCAGGAGGTCCATGTATCCGACTCAGACCCACTACACAACATTTCTTCCGTGTTGGCCGAACCAGTATTAGGAGTATATAGCCGATAGCGACTTTGTCTTTTAGGCCCAAGGAATTACCCAAATGGGCAACAAATAGTTAGGAATTAGGTCCCAAGTTGCATGCCATGTCGGCATACATATTGTGTTTATGAACGTAGAAAGATAGCATGCCTATTAAGCCAGACATGATTAAATAGGATAAGTCTGGGCCGCGATAAAACCCCTTGGTAGAATTAGGCATCTTGCCTCAAACTCACACCTGTCCCTGCAATCAACCACAATACCCATCATCTTTAGCTTCCTTCTGTAACCATAGGTACCAATGTCATAGTACACATCGTCGATGAAAGTCAGACCAATGTATTTCCCATAAGAAAATTTTTAAGGGGGGTAGAACATGATGAGCCCACTCTAGTTAGGTCACCTAATACACCTCTTTGATCTGGGTGGCGCAGCGGAAGCGTGGTGGACCCTACCCCACTGGCCCAGGATCGAAACGGTGCTCGATAAATACGAACATTATAGAAACCCTAGTAAGTTCTACTATGAGAAACCATTTTAGGATGATCTAGTAAGATTTGGTTCATCATTTCCTTTGACATAGATGATAACGAGGACTCTCTTAGACTAAGACTTAAAGGGCAACCTTAAACATAGACCATTTGAGCCTTTCAATGATGGATATTCCCTACGATTTTAGAGTGATCGGACTACGGAGTTACTGAAATATACAATTGCGAAACATTCGCGGCTTGACCCAATTCTCAATCCTGGGTGACTACCAACGGACTCCCTGCTTGACCGAGCAGAAGACCAGGATCTACTAGACTGGGAAGGGATACGATGAGCCTTCTACCCTGGTCAGGTAGATGATCGATGTATCGGGATCGAGCCCACTATTATCGTCTCTCCGTGTTGGTTAAACAATGAAAACAACTATCTTACTCTGAATTGTGAGAATTATCGTCAAGACTCCAAATAGGTAAAGAAATAAATTGTAGTAAACCATCAGGGTATGAGAAATGGATAAAGAATTAAGTTTTAAGGGGGGTAGACTAAAATGAACCAGCTGGTATATACCCTACCACGCGTAGAAACTTGGAATCAATAAGTCTTAGGCAAATGAAATAATAGAAATCTTTCCTTATTACCCTTAGCCAATTTCGGGGACGAAATTTTGTTTTAAGGGGGGTAGATTGTAACATCCCGGATTTTTGCCAACCTGGGATTAGACGTCCTTAGGCGATGGGTTGATCCTAACACCTTATTAACTTGTCAAAACTAAATCCCACAGTCTAAAATCGCTCCTTAACCATTTTCTTCACAAATTCCACCCTTCACCACCTTTTTCTTTAAAATTTTCAAAGTACTTTCATCCTAGACAATATCCTAAACTAGCTAAGTAGTATAACTTGGATCACTTTATATACAAACTACAAAGGCCCAGGTACCACCTCAGACAAAAATCTTACAGGACTAAACCCTTTAGAAATTAAGTGAGATTTAGCTAGTGTTAAACTAGAGTGCCTGTGAAATTAGCACCAATCACTTTAAATACGATATGCAAGACCCAAAACTTGTAGAATCATTGACGCTAGGTTACCCTAAAATCTAGGATCAATCTCATTACTCGGTTACTCTCGGGAGCATCTCGAAACTCTGTATCGGATCTGGACCGCACGTCGGAAGTCCGATTAACACGAAGTTAAGGAACTAGGACCGCCTCGCTGGGCTTGACAACCATCTCGGAAATCAAATCCAGATAGTGTCCCAGCGCTATTCGCTTGAGCTCGGAGTGAAGAGTGTGAGAAATGTGAAATTAATTCAAAATAAAATATCTTGAATAGTAATCTGGCACCACTCACTTGCGGATCAGTATTAAGCAACCAGACCGTCAGAATCAGACCAAATTACACCCTCGGATCAGGAGAAATTTCATACACATTTACATGTACTCGGAATCTCCGATCGAGATCCGCTGACCGTTGAACTGAAACTGGTCCGCCACGCGTGATCTGGAAATCCCACTGAAACGAAAACTTAATAGAACATAGATCCACCGTTAGTGAGCTTAAGTCCGACCTTTGGCTCAAGGAGGCCCGCCAGAAATCCTCTTTTGAGCTGAAACAATGCTGATTTGGTTATAATGTAAGTATACTTTGAGCATAAGTCTGTTTCGGTGAATTTTTAGGCTATATAAGGACCTTAAACCCTCTCTCATGGCAGCCATACGAATTTGAGATTGAGAGAGAGAAAAGAGAGAGAAAAGAGAGAGAAAGTGTGGGAGCAGTGGGAGAATCTCCCTGCCACTCTTCCCTGCCGCTTTTCGGGCTCCACCGCCTGATTCTCATCGCTTTCCTGACGTTTCCGACTTCAGTTCTAGGTAAGAAACCCTAACCCTAATTTGTTTTGGGGTTTAGACTGTTGTAGGTTGTGAAATAGCTAACCTATTTCGTTCTATAGGTCGCCAAACTGCCGAATACGGAAGCTTAGCAAACCTATCGACTCCGTTACGATTCTACGACAAAAGGTGCGGACTTTAGGTGTATAGGTTATGGTTTTCAACGCTTTCAATGTTAGATAATGATAGATTCATGATCTACATGCAATTGCACATGTACAAAGTGCTGTCTGTTTTCCGTTTCGATTAAAGATGAAAAATATGGAATTCTACATACTCTAGGTATTTATAGAAAGTATGGTATACGTATATTTTTTGGAAATGTGTTTGACATGTTTATTTGTTATATGGATATACGATATATGGATAAAATACTTATTTGGCAAATGGATTTGCCTAAATACATGTTTTACTTATATACACTATGTATGTTGAAATTGCGTATTCTAGAAAATACTGTATACGTATAAATTTTGGAGATGTATTTATCATGATTATTTGTTGTAGTAATATGTTATACATGGATAAAATACTCGTTTGGCTAAAGGATAGCCCTAATGCATGTTTTGCTAACATACACCATGTATGTTGTAATAGTGTATTCTAAGTGTTTGTGAAAATGACTGAATGAGTATAGAATTCTCATTCGTCCTTGCCATGACTAATTGTCATGGATTCATGATTGTTGTATTGGCGATACCCCCTTTGACGAAAGGATTTGCCCTAAATCACGCCACGACCAATATACACTATATATGCTAAAATGTGTGGCCCAAGTGTTTGTGGAAATGGCTGAATGAATATGGAACTTGGATTCCTACTTTCCATGACTATCCGTCATGGGTGTACGCGTGTTATGATTGGGGCAACTCCCTAGTGAAAGGATTTGGCCTAATGCCTATGTGATCGACATATGTCATGTATGTTGATGTATGCTTGTTTAAGTGTTTCTTGAAATGTCTGAATGAGTAGTAGTTAGCAAATTGTAATGTATAAGGGTGTTGAGATATGATTCTCAACCTCTTTTAACTATGTGTATGATCTCCTTAGATAGTTGTGTGATTAGGAATTGAACATGTACAAACTCATGCTTGTGTTGTGATTCATAACATGCTCAACTGCTTTATGATTTTAACTATGTAATGCATATGTTTAAATTTATATTTACGTTATATGATCCGTCATGGGTGATGGGGGAGTGGAGCAACGAGTGCGTGCAACAGCCCTGGCAGCCCTAAACGGATAATACCAGACCTTGATTGTATAAGTTGAATCTTGATCCACTACTGCTTTATCTATCTGCACTTGATTGTGTTTGGGGCTATGATTATAGTGCAGACAATCGGTACCAGAATTGCATTCGTGGCTGTGATTCATTTGCCACGTGAGATGTGTTCGACGAACCCGAGTCGTACTTCGGTTGACGATAGTGGTTGGCCATGCGAAGTGCTTATGCACTTCATGTCGTTCAACTTGTTGTGCGCTCGAGCTAGCCGAGCTCATCAAGTAACCCGATCTGTCTTATGTATGTTCACCATGTTTGGACGCTACTGCTTGAACCTAGGGTACCAAACTTACCAGTGAAATCCCTTTTAACCATGGTACCTCGGTCCGCTAAGACTCATGAGCCGGGCATGGTGGTATGGGACACCGTGGTCGAGCTGTCGGCCTATGCTGGGGCCACGTGCCTCCCCGTATTGACCATTGAGCAACCAAACTCGTAAGACGAATACGGTGGTATGAGACACTGTATTCGAGCTGTCGACACTTACGGCGAGAGCCGAGTACGGTTAGACCTGTACTCGTGCTGACGGGCGACGTGTCCTCTACAGTGTCTTCGAGTATACTCCAAGGTCTGTGATTGACGACGAGCCCTTCACAGCAACTAGAGTATGAGTTGAGCCAAGTACGGTGAGACCTGTATTCGAGCTGACGGCCAGCGATTGAGCCGAGTACGGTGAGACCTGTACTCGAGCTGACGGTCAGCAATTGAGCCGCATACGGTGAGATCTGTATCCGTGCTGACGGGTGACGAGCCCTTTGCGATGCCTTCGCGATGCCTCTCGAACCATAATACCGTATGAGATTAACTAGGATTGACGACCCTAGAATGGATCATGTTTGGGAATAATACAAGGGAGGTACCTTAGTTTCCCAATACTACTGTTTGAAATGGACTAATAATAACTCGGTAATCATGCTCATCATCGCACCGCATGTGCCTTGTAGATATGGAGCACTGAGGGAGGTATGCATTCGCGAACATAAGATGATGTCACATGAGGGTGGTTTGGCAAGGGCATACATCATCATGTCATTTCATACTTGCATTTAATAAGAGTAGTTAAACTTGTTTGATTGTACTGCTTTATCATTACTGCTTGATTGAATTGATAACATGTTAACCTATGCTTTACTGTTCCACTGAGTTGATCACTCACTCCCACGTTACGGGACGGTGTTTGCAACACCAACCAGATTTGTTGAGTTTCAGGTGTTGGCGATGCTTATGAAGTAGAGCCGAACTACTACTATGATGTTGAGGAGGAGTTCTCCTACATGTAATCTCTGACAGGTCTATGAAGACTTGGTATTGTATTGACGGGGCTACAGTACTTGGGATAGGAGACATTACACTTCCTCACATTTGGTATATTTTAGAACTGTACTTGTAATTATTTAACCTGATAATGTTATCACACTTTGGAGACTCAGCATAGTTTATATATTTTTTCTATCTATCACAGTCTTCCGCTTGCAAATTTAACTGTCTCTGGAGTATGATATGTTGTTTTGGCTTAATCTCACTCATGTTCAATGCACGAATACAGTCAACATTTAATCATCATTCATTTTATTGCATAAGTGATGTTCTGAAACTTGGGAGTTGAGTTTATGCTCGACTCCCGATTTTCAGGGCGTTACAGTAGGATTGATGCATGACTGGATTGTATGACTCATGCATCTTGCATTGTGATTACTGTACACCCTAGCGACATCAGGGCCATAGACTCCACGGGCATATCGTGGATGGCCAGATGGGACACTAAAAATCTGTTACTAGCATCGGACTGCCATAGATGGCCTTGGGTGAAAATTCCTAAAGTCACTTGGTACCAGAGAATGCCCCGACGTCGAGACCGAGTGGATACATGAGCGCCCGAGTGCCGAATACCAGGAGGCCGCATCTCCCACTGTGTCATGGCCGGTTGGGAGGGGGTGCGGCCTTACCTGCCCGAGGGTAAGGGGCAAGCTAGGCTGAGTTTGACCATCACGTAAATGGGTCCGCTATCGATGTGCCAGGTAGATATTGGTTGACTACTGGCCAAGTGGATGGTGAGGTCTCTTCCACTTGCATGGTCGCATGTCAGTGGGTGGCGGTTGCATGTAGAGTGTACTAGACCCCCGATGATGATCCCAAAGATGAACTGTACTGATATGTGGACTTATTGAGCAGGAGTTGCATACTCATTCATTCATTATCCACTTGGGCTGGTGGTGTGCAACTATTTGTTCTGTGTACCTTCGCAAAGGCAAGGATTTCAGTTGGGGCGCGCGACTAACCTGAGATCAGAAGTTTACCACATTGAGTCTAACTATCCAAATTTAGGTATAGGACTGGTTTGGATAGAAGTCCCTTGTGGTGGACCCCATAGCTTGCAATACTACGTATTATCATCCCGAATTCACTCTAGCTTGGTCATTTCATTCGCATCACATATTGTATTTCATCCATGGCATATGACATTTTGGATTGCTACATTTCTACACTTATATGACTTAGACGGACTTGGTAGGATCTGCATATTACGTTGCATCCGTAGTATCTGATATTTGGCTCTCTTTATGACTCCTCATTTGCATAGCTGATCTGTATTGCGTACTCTGATATTGTTTGACTCTTGGACTTGTCAGCATTTTCGCTTACTCTGATATCATATGATTCGTGATCTTACTAGTATTTCCAGTATTGTATGATTATGGCATTGTATTGAATACTTAGCACTTACCTTGTGTACATAGTTACACCACCCTCTAAGCTTTCTATAAGCTTCTGCACGATAGATGCGTGTAGGTGATGTTAGGTTGTAGCAGCGTGGAGCTAGGAGCATGCAGCTGACTTATGGAGCTTTAATTTTGACATATGTATTTCCCTTTCAGCATTGTATTTAAATGTTTAATTAGTGGATATGTGATGATTATGTTGAAAAGGCCTAGCTATATGTCCTAGAGGGGGGGGGGGGGGGGGGGGGGGAGTGAATAGGACTATGCCAAATTAAAATTATAATAGCGGAATAAAATAAAGAGATAGCCAAATAAAATAATTCAATTCACAATGCTGAAATAAAAGCAACCTCAATAAACAAGTATTGAGAGGCTGATACGAAATCAGTTCTAAGGACAACCTTACACCATAAAAACCAAGGGTTTAAGGCAGGATAACCTTATTTCTAGAATGTCCTTTGTATCAAAAACTCAAACCGAAGAGGAATAAATAAATAACAAGGAATTGAAATAAATTGCAAGAATTTAAATCTAAATTATTACAACATTCCCCATTGTGCTTGAAATGTAAAAGATTACAACATTCACATTCACATATACATTTCACAAATCTGATTGGTCAAAAATAGAAAATATAAATCACACATCCACAAAACACAAAGAGTTATAGTGATTCGCCTGTGTGTATACCAACTGTTAAAAAACAGCCACACAGATTGCTACTCCACTCCTAATATCCTCACACAGGGGATATTAGCGTTCACTATCAAAATAGGTTTTCACAAGTTCACCTAAAACCTTCACAATTGTGTCTTTTAGAAAAAGGCTTACATAATTCAAAAACCCTCACTTCTGAGTTTTCTGGCTCTCCTCAGATAACCAACACAATGAGATTTTTCTAGCTTAATATCAAACAAAACCAAAATGGAAATTTACATAAATGTAAAATACTTGGATTTCTCCTTTTGTAGCAGCCCAGAAGAACCAATCGGAGTAGAAGTTCGAATATAGATGTTCAATTGTCCAAAACTCACTCTGATATGGTTCTAAGTTCTAATTGATTTTAAATTAATAGCAGATGGGCTAGCTATATTTGATTTTGATTCCAAGAAGAAGGAATACAACAATTTCTCTTTTCAATTCAGATTGGAATGCAAAAACAAAATCAAATAAATAAAGCTAACAAAAGAGAATATTAAATATGCACGGCTTAGCTTAAATAACACAAACTTATCTCAGACTGATGCCTTGATTTTACTTGAATTAAATTCTTAGAAAACTCTGAAATTCATGTTATATTTATAGTTACAGAAATCACATCTTTAAGTAGTCGTGTGGCCACCACGACTGGTCGTAGGTCAAACTTCATTTTGAAATTTTAAGTGCGATCGGATAAAACCGTTCTACAATTGGTCTTAGGATGTCCACGACTGGTCGTGACCATCCCACGACTGGTCATGAGAAACCAAGAATGGTTGCTAGAGTTTGAGTCGTAGCTGCAGGACTAGTCGTAAATGAGTCGACACTGTTCCTACGACCGGTCGAATAGACTCCAGGACTGGTCGAAGCTCAACCAAAAAATTCTAAAAATTTGTAACAACTTAGGACTGGTCTTGGAATTTCTTGGACTAGTCGAGCCAGTTCTAGGACTAGCTGAACAGAGTTCAAGACTGGTCTTAGAACAGACCAAACACTTATAAAAATATTCTATATAAATTATGTATTCAAAATGACCTACCCTAAGGTCAAACTAAGGTCATGAAAACCTTAAATGTGAAGTATGGTCATTGAGTCTTCACTTCTTATAAAGATGGTTGACCTTTGAAGATTGTAAAGCTTGAAATCTCTGATGTAGCTTGAACTTGAGTTCTTCTTAAGCTTAGACTTCATTTTGTACTTTAGTCTTGAGTTGTACTTGAGACTTGAACAAGAACTTATCTTCTGTCAATGTTGCCCATTTCTTCTGTATTGTTAGACAGGGTACCATCTTCCATGATCTGATCATGCACGACGGGCCTCATAATTTCTTTGACCATTTTATGGTAAAATGTTCTTCTATTTGAGAGATTCTCTAAAATGAACGATGCTGCATGGTTCTTGACCAAGATGCATTCTTGATCTCTTTCAATTCTCTTCTTTTAGCTGCTTGATGCCAATACCAACCGTGTTTCTGGGTTCAAGTCATGGCTTTAGGGGTGGTAGGAAATTTGGGATGCGTGACCTTTTTTCAGACTTCTTTTGAGTTGGTGGTGGCTTGACTATTCTTTGACTCAGAGTCCTTGTAAGACCCCTAACCTCGCGAGACCTTATGTACACTTTTACTTAAACAACGACATGTTCCCGGCAGACCATATCAACGAGTTTTGATCGTTACCCTACTTTTGTACCGCGATACCTCGAGACTAGTACCTTAGCGACCGCGCGGGCGCTATGATTCCAACGCCGCGCAGCACCCCCATTTCGACCCTTAGATTAGAAGTTATAATTTTGGCACAATCCGAGATGGCGAGCCCCACTTGCATAAATCCCCATGTTTTCAAATCAATCAATCCATCCATCAATCCATCCATCAATCAAGCCATCCATCACTCATGTCACTTTCTCCCCATTAGTCAAACAAACCCATGCCATTTTCATGCAATCCATACCCCTACCTATGCTAACCATCATTCTTTTATTCTTTTTCTCCCTATTTTACCCTTTCATCTTTCCCTTATTCCCTCCATATCCTAAAATCTCTACCACAAAAACTCCCTATCTCCCTCTCAAATTTACCATTTCCTAGTAAGAGTAGAGAAGGATTAAGAGAGAGAAAAATATTAGAAAGATTAGGGAGAAATTAAGAGAGAAAAAGAGAAAAGAAAGAAAGATTGGGGAGGGATTAAGAGAAAAGAAAGAGAGCTTGTGAGAGTATTAGAAAAGATCAAGAGAGAACGAGTAAGATAACAAAGAAAAGAGTGATTAGAGGAGGTTAGGGGTGGAGAGGAGCTTGGTGGACCGTCTGATCGCCAATTCAAGCTGATCTAACCGTCCATCCTTCTAAATGGGGGGGGGGGGGGGGGTTAAAACCCTCCCATTCTTTATGATTTCTCTATTTGGGTGGGCCCATAAGGGTGGGACCCACCTTGATCATATATTGAGTATGTGGTGGACCCCATAGTGGCGGGGGGCCACCCCGATGGCTGGATCTATTTCTCTTCCTTTCGATTTCTTTTCTTATAATCATGGTGCTGTGGGACCCACAAGTGGGCCATGCTATTAGAGAGCGTGTCTTGCACGCTATCATAGCGTGGACCACCTTGTGTGGCCCACCGTGATGTTTAATTTCTATTTAAACCAGTTGGTTGTGTACACTTGAATGGTGAAATTATACCAAAAATGAATATGACCCAAAGCTTCTTCGCCCCACCATGAGTTGGACATTCAAATGAATGGAGTGGATTTCCTAGGTGGGCCCTACCTCAACCTTAAAACACAAGAGAGGGAGAGGGGTAGTGGCACGTCGTCGCTGGATGTAACAATGTCCAAAGACATGTCTCTGCCACCATTTACCTCCAAAGCCACTGTATGGGCTTTTCTCGTGGGTCCCATCATGATTTATATATATATCATCCACACCGTCCATCTGATTTTCCTTCTCATTTTAGGTGTTGATCTAAAAAATGAAGCTAATCTGAATCCTAGGTGGGCCATACCACAAATTCTAAGGGGTTAGTTACCCATCGTCATTTCTTTTTTTACATGGGAGGTTTAGAGTGAGTTTTCACTCATGGGACCCATATTGATGTATTGCTTAGATCCACACCATCCATCCATCTGCTGGCTCATTTTAGTTGTGGAGCCCAAAAATCTAGCCGATCCAACCATCAGGTGGACCACACCACAACTGACGGTGAGAGTGGGAGCACCCCCTCACGTTAGCCATGCAGATGTGGGGTGGGGGCGTCCCAACCATGGACCCCCACCTTGATGTATTTGTTTAATCCACGCTATCCACCAACTTCTCCATATCATTTTAGGATATGAGCTGAAAAATGAGATAGATTCGAGTTCCTAGTGGACTGCACTGAGGGAAACAAAGTCCCACTGTTGGAAATTTCTAAGGCCGACTATTGTATGTGTAGGTGGTGGACCTACCCATCATTGGACTCCTTTGGTCCGTAGAGAGCTGACCGATATAATGGACAGAATGGATTATTCACTGGTGGACCCCACATTGTAGAAAAAAGGAAGAAAGAAAAACAACAAAAAATGTCACTTCGTCACTTCTTAGGAAGAAAGAAAAACAACATAAAAGGAAGAATAGATTATCCACTAGTGGACCCCCAGTGACGTGAGGGCGGAAGACTATTTGGGCCGCCCCCACACGTGGACCCCACCATGATGAATTTGTTTAATCCATACCATCCATCATCTTCTTCATATAATTTTAGGCCATGTACCAAAATTTGAGGCAAATCCGAGTCTCGAGTGGGCCGTACTAAGGGTATTAATGTCCATCTGTTGAAACACTCTAGGGCCGTCTTTGGAGTCCTTGATCATCCAAATAGCCCAAACCAGAGTCTATTGGACTCCACTCGAGCTAGCCAAGACGATGAACGGATTAGATTATCCACTTGGGGCCCACCTTAATAGTATATGCAAAACATACAATGCCATGCATGTGGGCGGTAACCCATTCTTAGCCAATTTTGGGTCTTTTGATGTTTATATTGAATCCACACCATCTGCTGACTTTTCAAGATCAGTTTAGGCCATGGGCCAAAAGATGAGACAGATTCAGGTCTCAAGTGGGCTGTAATGAGGGAAAGGAACCATTGCTGTTGAAATCTTCCAAGGCCCACTGTGGAGTCTTTGTTCATCAAAATCAACCTAAATCAGAGCCCATTAGACCCGCTCAAGATGGACTATGCGGTGAACAGAGTAGAAGATCCATGTGGGCCCGCACCGATAATGTATAAAAAAAGAAACAAAGAAAAAGAAAGGGGTCACTAGGCGTTACCGCTCGGTGATGTGAGGGCGGAAGCCTTCCTGGGCTGCCCTACACATGTGACCCTACATGATGTATGTATCATATCCACTCTATTCATCCGTCTTATCAGACCATGTTAGGCCATGGGGCCAAAACTTAGGTTTATCTAGATCTCAGGTGGGCCGCACCATAGGGTAATACGGGGTAGAAACCTCTTGGACTTAGGATTTCTTGGTTTTGAGATCCCTTGGACTTGGGAATCCCTGGAATTGAGACCCTTAGGTCTTTGGTTATATTTAGCATCTTGAATTCAAATCCTTAAATTAGTTGGTGTGTGAATGTTAAAGCTATGTTTTTGTTAAATCCATGTAAGCATATACTTTGCCTGAACTAATGAAATCCCAAGACTCAGATGGGCCATGAGCATATGATCACATCTTAGTGACTAACCAATGATTTATAACCGTCAATTTACATTAAGAATGATTAGATGGTGCAGATCATTCTACTAAAGTAATTACAGTGATGTCATTGATAATCTGATTATTTTGGGACATCATTAGTGGGCCATGTGCCTAAATGGATTGGTAACCTAGTGACACACGTGTTGTACAAGTGGGTGTCCATCCGGGTTACTCCTAGTGGACCCCGCCTTGTTATATATATATTCTATTCATGCCTTGCAGGCTGCATGAGGAGCTGATTATTAGTATAACGTGGGCTATACCAAATAGACTTTTATATTTCTAATGGGGCATGTCGTTCAGTTCCCACTCTCTGTATATGATGTGCCGATTAAGGTCGATTATTGTTTGATATGTCTGATAACATGCTTGTGTACTTAGCATGGTAAGACACTAAGAAGATGCTTAGTATAATGACATCATGCCCAGCCATATGCCCATACGCATCATTTGTATGCATGTTGTGGGTGGTGACTGATCATAGCATATGTCATTGGGCTGAGATACTTAGGGGACTCCATATGAGATAGGGTTGTCCCACATGATCACGCGGTACACGTAGGTTTGATGCATGACTTAGATGGTATAACTCATACATTTTGCATCTTGTATGTCACGATTACTTTATGCCCTAATACATCAGGGTTACGGTCTCTACAGGCATATCGTGGATGGCCAGATTGGATACTGAAAATATCTATTCTAGCATTAGGGTGTAAGACCCGTATCTTAGACCGTACCATTCAGTAGGCTTACACGGTCCTTACGGTTAAATTACGGCAACCCGCGACCTATAATCGGCATTTGCGAGCGACCCTGAGTTGCATCTGTCAATCTGAGTCGGTTCGACCCAAGACTTGTATCCTTGCGACCGCGCCGTCTTCGTGGTGCCAATGCCGCGTCTCACTCGCCGAGGCGATACCCAGGCTAGGAGATGTGGGACCGTGTTCAGTTCAAGGAAAACGCCGCGTATTTTCAAATTCCATGAGAACATCACATCAATCACCTCACATGTCAAGTACATGTTCCATCCCCAAAAGCAACCCCAAAGTCAACTCTCTCTCTCTCTCTCTCTCTCTCTCTCTCCACCCATACATGTCAACTACACACCCATCACTTCCCATCACTCCATCACTTACACCCATCCCTCTCTCTCTCTTTACATCCCATCCTCTCTCTCTCTCTCTCATTTCTCCATTCTCAAGCAACTCCCAAGAGAAGCCAACGTCCATGGCCTCCCAAGGGAGAGAGGAGGCTATGTGTGGCCCACTTCCTATCCCTCTCATCCTAGCCACTCAATTTTCATATTTCACCATCAAAAGGAAGCAAAGGAGCAAAGGAAGCCATAGGAGCCAAGAAGACAGCCAATCGGTAGGTGATCCATTGTTGATTTTTTTTTGTTTTTAAGGCCTACTTGTTGTGGGACCCACTTGATGTATGCATTGTATAGGGAGGGCCCAATAGTGGCGGGGTCCCTCCCCTTCACGTTTCTCTCTCTCTCTCTCTCTCTCTCTCTCTCTCTCTCTCTCCCTCTCTTTCATTTTTCTTGTGACGATGATGAAGCCGTGTGGCCCACCCGAATGGACCCCACCATGAGTATGTAATTTCATCCATGCTGTCCTGTTTGTGGGGCCCACCTGGCTCAGGGTCCAACGGGTAGGGCCCAACTTGCCGTCCATCTTGGACAAGCCCAGATGAAGGCAAATACAAATATTAGCTTGATACAGCTGGTGGGCCACACATGTGGACCCACTAGATGTATGCGTATCATCCTTGCTGTCCATCGTCCATCACTGGACGATGGAGCCCACATGATGTATGTGTTTTGTCTCACCATCTATCAAGGACGATGGGACCCACTGACATGTGAGTTTTGATCCACACCGTCCAACTCAGGTATGGGCCACACGGATGAGGTAGATCCATATACCAGGTGGAACACACCACGTGGGACCCATCTCTGTGGGAAGCCCATTGGCTGAGTCCATACAACAACTATATTGCTGCTGCATTGACGTTACCAAGTTTTGTGAGTCTGACCGAGGTATGTATCATACCATACCATCCACCTATTTTTTTTTTTTGGTGTGGGGCCACCCCACATGTGTGACACATGTGGGGTGGGACCCACCTTAATGCATGTATATTGTATCTACATCATCATTCATTGGACGGTACTGCTTGGGTACCATGATGCATGGGTTTTTATCCCACCCACCCATCCGTCCATCTAGACCGTGGACCACCCTATAATATATGTGTTTTATCTCCACCGTCCAGATTGCTGGACGGTGGGACGAATCGTGATGCATGTGCCTTATCAGCACCGTTAATGTGTGAAGCACACATGTGATGTATGTGCTATATATCCACGTCGTTCATCCATCTTTAGCAGCAACAACGGTTCTGTTGATGTCAGCAACTTCTGTGGGCTCTTCCTGATGGATGTGTTCCATCCAAACCGTCCATCCAATTGGCAAGCTCGTCTCAAGGCCTGAGACTAAAAATAAGATAGATCTAGTTATCAAGTGGACCACATTGCAGAAACAGTGGGATTGAATGTCTACCATTGAAACCCCTTTGGGTTACAGAAGTTTTGGACCAATATGATATTTATTTTTACTCTAAGTTTAGGTCTTTGTGACCTTATGAACTGATTGGATGGAAAATAAACGCTATGGTGGGCCCTCTAAATTTTTAACAGTGGAAATCATTATCACCATTGTTATTTGTGGTATGGTCCAGATGATCTTTTGATATGAATCATAATGCTCTAAATGACCTCTAAAGTTGGATGAATGGTGTAATTGGTGTGACCCATTTGATACGACCCATTTGATGTATTTGAGGTCCACATACTGTGGCCCATTGTGATGTATATTGGGCTTATGAGTGAGGCTCGATGTGATGTATATTAGGCCTAGATGTGAGGCCCAAAATGATGTATTTGAGGCCCGTGGGTTGTGGCCCATTGTGATGTATTTGAGGCCCATGGGTTGTGGCCCATTGTGATATATTTTGTCACGCCCCAAACTCGGAAACCGGGCTCACAAGAATCCCGATCGCCGAATCCGTTGTCGACAGGCTCCGTAGTACCCCAATGTCGGTTCCCAGCGCCCATACGCCAAATTTCGATTTTAGGATCCTACAAGAAGGATTTTTCAACATACATTTATCTCGTAAGAAGCATAATCACAAGTTTACCTAAATCACAAAGGCAACATCATCATCACATATCCACTAATATAATCATTTGAATACAATGCTGAAAGGGAAATACATATATTAAAAATCAAAGCTCCAAAGGTGCGCTGCATGCTCTAAGCTTAACACTGCTGCAACCTAACCCCACCTACACGCATCTATCGTGCATAAGTTTATAGAAAGCTTAGTGGGTGGTGAAAGTGTATGCACAAGGTAAGTGAAAAGGCCAAGCTATTAAGTCCTAGGGGGGTGAATAGGACTATGCCAAATTAAAATATAACAACAAAATTTAAATAAATTAAATACAGATAACAATAGACAATTCCACAATGCTAAAATTAAAGTCAACCTCAAATGTACGAGTGTTGAGATGTTGATACAAATGTTCTTCTAAGGACAACCTTACACCATAAAAACCAAGGGTTTATGGCAGGACAACCTTACTAGAACTGTTTGTGTATCAAAAACTCAAATTGATACTGAGGAATAAAGAAATAAATAATAAGAAAGGAATTCTAAGCTATTACAACATTCCCACACTTGCATAAAAGAAATTACAACATTCTCCAAAAATGCAAAAAATAAAATTACAACCATCCACAAAACGAAATAAACATTCAATCCACAAGACCAAAAATTATAGTGTTTCACTTGTGTGTACACCAACTGTTAAACGACAGCCACACAACTACTCCACTCCTAATATCCTCACACAGTGGATATTAGCGGTAACTATGAAAATAGGTTTTTCCAGGTTCACCTAAAACCCTCACAATTGTCTTTCAAGTGGGCTTACACAATTCAAAAACCCCCACACTCTGAGTTTTCTGAATCACCTCAGACAAATCAAAACAGAGAGATTTTTCTGACACAATATCAATGAAACCAAAATACAGAAATTTATAATAATGAAAATACTTGGATATTCTCCTTTAGATCCAGACAGGAAGAACCAAATCAGAGTAGAAGTTCAATGTAGAAGTTCAATGTCCAAACTCACGTATGAAATGGTTCTGGGTTCTTAATTGATTTTAAATTAAATCAAGTTGGGCTAGCTCTATTTGATTTTGATTCCAAGAAAAAGGGAAAATCTCAATTCCTTCTTCAAATATGAATGGAATATAGAATACAAAATCAAATATAATAAATCTAAATAAAGAGAATATTAAATGAGCACAATATAGCTTAAAATAATGACTAACTTATCTCTCAGAGTGACGTATTGATTTAGCTTGAATTGGATATAAACTCTAAAATTCGTGCTCTATTTATAAGTGAAGAAATCGCGTCTTCAACTGGTCATGAGGTCTCCACGACTGGTCATAGAACCAACAGATGTTTGAAATTTGGGCGCTATATGATAAAGCTGTTCTGCGACTGGTTGTAGGCCCTGCACGATCGGTCGAGGGACCTCCACGACTGGTCGTGTGGAACCTGATTTAGTTGTTGGACTTTGAGTCGAGGCTGCAGGACTAGTCGAGCATGAGTCGAGCACTGTTCATACGACCGATCTAGCAGTCTCCAGGACTAGTCGTGGCTTAACAAAAAATTCTGAAAATTTGTAACAAACTTAGGACTGGTCGAGAAATTTCTTGGACTGGTCGAGCTAGTGTTAAGACTAGTCGAACATAGCATAGGACTAGTCGAGAAACTGTCTATTCACTTATAAAATGACCTAATTGAATTATGTATTCAAAATGACCTACCCTAAGGTCAATCTAGGGTCATTTATACCTTGTTAGTGATGTATGAACGTTGAATCTTCTTTTTCTTCAGTTGATAGTCATTCTTTGAAGTTCACGAAGCTTGAGATCTTGTCATATGATGAATCTTGAACTTGAGACTTCTAAAGCTTGACATTGACTAACATTGAAGCTTAAACTTGAGATTCAAAGTCTAAGAACGTTGTCTTGACTTGTACGAAGCTTTGAAACTCTTAAACCTTGAAGCTTGAAAGCTTGAATTCACACTTGATGTTGTGCTTGAGCATGAACAAGTACACTTGCCTTTGAAGTTCTTGAACTAAAGACTAAATACCATTGTCCTTGAGAGATACACAACCTTCATTATGTAGATGAGCTGAATAAGACAGATTCCAAGAGGTTTTGGCACTACAAAATTTGACAATATAGGAGCTAGAAACCATAACACTTACAATCTCTCCCTTTGTCAAATTTGTGACAAAACACATTTCATAATAACATAAGCTTTATATCCACAAAGAATCATGCACTAGTTATCAATATTATACGCACAAAGAATCGTGCACCAGTTATCAATATAAGCATCAATTCGCATTCGTATCAAATACTCCAACAATAATACTCCCCCATACTTACTCCTCCCCCTTACACAAAGAAGGCTACATATCCACAATCCATCCACAATCCACATTCCATATTCATATATCAACATATCAAGCATGACAAAATTCTCCCCCGTTTTGTCACAATATGACAAAGGAAGAAACCAATACATGGACCAGGAAGTAGAAAAACAAGGAAGAATAAGAAGAGCAATGAGGAATAATTGATCAAGATAGTCAGGATAGTAAATTCATAAGCAAGTAATGTTCAAGCATAATCAACCAACATCAACAACGTTCAACCAAAGTCAATCTCACAAACTGAAAAAAAGTGAAGTATTATAAGAGTTATTACAAAACATATGAGAAAATACTAATCAGATCCTGAAGAGGGAGCAGGAATAGATGGATCAATTTGATGTTAACCCTTATTAATGCACCTCATATAATTATGCATATAAGTAAATTGAGAATCCTGGGTTACATGAATTTGAGCCAACTGTTTCTTAAGAGTATGCAACCTCTCAGCAAAATTAGAAGGCTGATAGTCAGGATCACTAGCAGAGTCAGATTCGATCTCATCAAATATATCATCCATGTTAATGTCATCTGGTGGCAAATCACCTTCTTCTTCATTCACAGCATCAGCTTCACCAACACCCACATTGACAAATTCATTTTGTTTATATTGGAGTTGTTGAAGATAAGGTGTTGAATGGGAGCTTCCCCAATAGGCATAGGCACTAAGATATGGGAGGCCAACATAGTCATGAGATATGCGAAAGGTATATCACTATGTCCTAGATGTTGACGGAATTGAATGATACAATGACAAATTAAAGAAGGAAGGCATACCCTGGTTCCAGAAACAATGGAATGAAGAATCCAAACCATGAAAGTGGTGAGTTCGGTTTTGTTACCAGAACAGGATAAAAATTTGAAATAAAGATCCTGTGAAGGACTCTATATCTGGGTAACAAGTACTTTGAAGCAAGCGCATTTTCAGAAGGATTCTATTGCTCATCTATATTGCACAATACTATAGTAAGCATTCATTTTTCTGATTCAGATGGTTTATCCACTAGAGTGCTAATGGGAATACCTTCATCATTGACAGGTATGTCCATTAGACCAGAAATTAGATGTCGGTCTACTTCAACTGGACCTTCTCTAGTGACAATAATAAATGTCATATTTTCTGATGAAAAATTAGAAATACATGCATACATATCTTGTGCAATGGACCGGTATGCCGGCCCACCCCAATGTAGAATGTTATCCCAACCTAGAGATTGGAGGAGAGGAAGGATATTAAAAGGAGCAAGATGTTCAACATGAACAGGTCGTTCAACTATTACATTTCGCAACCAAATATCCCGCACTAAGAGGGATCATCTTCGGGTGACCGAAGGTGGCGTCGTGTGATAGGTGCCGATCTAGATATTGAAGGACCATGGGAAGTTTTCTTTCTAGCTCTACCTTCCATTTGTTTCTAAGAAATCAAGGAACCAATTAGATGCAAAGGAAGTAGAATGGGTTTTCACAAGATCAGATTTTGGAGAAGAAAACCCCAAAAACCACTTCAAATAAAGAAATAAATCATACCAAAGATGAAAAAGAAGTGATATGAACTTGAATCTACAAGAAAAATGGAAATAAACCACTATCCTTGAAGAACTAGGGAGATGGGTTCGACCGGTAGACCTAGGACCCGTTGGTGAAGAAACCCAATTTGAAGAAAAAGGGATTTTTCTCCCAAATAAAGCACCAACCTACGCTACACGACTGGTCGAGTACATGCTCGACCGGTCGTGCCACGACTGGTCGAGTATGTACTCGACTGATCGTGCACAGCCAAAAATATGCAATTTTCGTGAAATTTGAAATTTGAAATAGATAAAATAGCAAATATATATAATATGATACAAAAATGCATGAATAATCAATTCAAATTGCACATTCCAAGATCAAATTTCAATTTAGAAAACCTACTTTTGTCGAGCGGTTTAGTGAAAATGTCAGCAAGTTGAGTCTCGGTCGGAATGTATTCCAAAAAAATTATTTTTCTTCCACTAATTCACGGATGTAGTGATATCTAATGTCAATGTGCTTGGTTCGTGAATGCTAGATTGAATTTTTAGATATATTAATTGCACTGGAATTATCACAGTATAAAACCATAGAGTCCTGTGCAATTCCGTAATTGCTTAACATTCTTTTCATTCATACCAGCTGAGTACATGCATTACCTGTTGCAATGTATTCAGCCTTAACAGTTGAAAGTGATACGGAACTTTGTTTCTTACTCTGACAAGAAACTAAATAGTTCCCAACATAGAAACAATTACTACTGGTTGATTTCCTATCATCAACATTACCAGCCCAATTAGCATCAGTGTAACCAGCTAATTGAACACTAGTATCATGAGGATATCAAAGTCCCAAATTAGCTGAACTTGCGACATATTGCATAATCTGCTTAACAATAGTTACATTTGACTCTTTAGGGTCAGATTGATATCTAGCGCAAATTCCTATGCTAAATACAATATCAGGTCGACTCGCAGTTAAATACAACAAACTACCTATCATACTACGATACAATTTAGGATCAACTCTCTTACTTGTAAAATCCTTTGAGAGTTTTAAGGTCATACTCATAGGAGTATCAAAATTTTTCCTATTCTCAAATCCGAACTTTTTAACTAAGTTCAGAGCATATTTGGTTTGAGAAATAAAGAAGCCATCAGGTTCTTGCAACTCTAGGAAATAATTCAATTCCCCAACCATGCTCATTTTGAACTTAGATTTCATTAGATCTGCAAACTCAATAGTCATGCTAGCACAAGTAGATCCATAAATAATATCATCACCATAAATTTGCATTATTAAAATGTGATCATTATGTTTCTTTACAAATAATGTCTTATCAACACTTCTCATTATAAAGTTATGACTTAGTAAAAACTTAGTCAATTTTTCATACCATGCCCTGAGAGCTTATTTTAAACCGTAGAGAGCCTTTTTTAGGCGATAGACATGATCAGTATTCTTAGGGTCTTCAAAACCCGTTGGTTGTTCAACATACACTTCTTCATGTAAATCGTCATTCAAGAAGGCACTCTTTACAGCCATCTGATATATTTTTAACTTTCTAAAGCATGCAATGGATATAAATAGTCTGATTGATTTAAGATGAGCTACTGGGGTAAAGGTCTCATCATAATCGATACCTTCAATTTGAGTGTACCCTTGTACAACTAGTCTAGCCTTGTTTCTAACAATATTACCAAGTTCGTTAGACTTATTTTTGAAAATCCATTTAGTTCCAATAATGTGTTTATCTTTAGGTATAGGAACTAAGTACCAAACATCATTTCTTACAAATTGATTAAGCTTTTCTTGCATCGTAACTATCCAGTTTTCGTCAGTAAGAGCTTCTTTTACGTTAGCCGGTTCTATCTGAGATGTAAAGCACACGTAATTACATATATCTTCTAGTTGTCTATGAGTGCGCACACCAGTGAGAGGGTTTCCAAGTATCTGATTAGTTGGATGATCTTTAATAGTCCTTAGTTCAGAGTTATTTTGACTTGATGAATGTGAGACCCGACTCTAGTACCCATGTGTGCTTGTGTGTGTGTGAGTATGCATCTCATTCATTTTGGTCCCACGGTCCTACAGGTCAAATTTCGGTGACCAGTGACCTATAGATTTTGTTTGTAGTCATCCTTAAATCTCGTCATGCTAACTTGACCCGGATCGACTCGAAACCTATGCCATTACGACCACATCAACCCCGCGTCTCATGCATGAATTCGACGTGTACATCTTGAGATATTAATCTCACCATTCTTGGCCATTCATCATGCATGTGGGACCCACATAGACCCATGGGCATGTTTCCCCATGTGAGGGCCCCACCTAGTGCTCTCTTTTCTATGATAGTTACTCCTGGCCTAGCCATCATCACTCCTCTTTTCAAAACTCATCATGGGCTTCTTTTTCTCTTTTCTAGAGAGCAATCATGGGATTTCTTCTCTATCCCAAGCAAATCCCTCTTCCCTAAGCTACCCATTCTCCCAAACTAATCATCACTTTGCTAGAACCCTTCCATCCATCTCTTTCTTCTCTCATTTCTCTCCTTCTCCCATTCTTGCATGGTGGAAATGTCCACCACTCCTCCATTTTTCCAGCAACTTCTCCTCCATATCTCTCTCAATCCCACCATCTTCACACCATCTCCTCCATTAGAACACCACCCTTGGAGCTTTGGAGCTAGTACCTTGAAGGAGAGGGTGGATCTTGAAGGTGGGTGTTACCTATTGAAGCTTCTTTCTTCTTTCCTTTTTCATCTCTTTTCTATCATACTTGGGAGTATTAGGACCCACCAATCAATGGTGGAGGTCCTACATGGCTTCATGAAGTGAGGCCAAAGGCCCACTACATGCATGCACATTTCCATGGTGGGCCATTCTCCATGGACCCACCATAGTGGATTTCCTCTTTGAATCTAGATTATTTGGGTCATTTAGACCTGAGATGCATGGTGGGGATGACATCCCCACCTCATAATTTCTTGGATTTGTATAGATTACATGCATGCATGATCTATGTAGATGTGTGGTGTGGATGTGTTGGAGGAGGGTTCATAGTATCGGAACCCTCCCATTTGGCCGTGATCTCTCTCTCTCTCTCTCTCTCTCTCTCTCTCTCTATTTTTCTCTCTATTTCTTCCTCTTTTGATACTGATGTTGTGGCCCACTGATGTGATCAGAAAATCCTTGATCCACCAGAATTTTGTGGACGTCCAGGCCCACCTGATGGACGTCCCGGCCCACCCTGACATGCATGGGTTGGATGGCCCTTAAACCTTGAATTTCTTAGAGATCTTTGCAAGGTGATGGGTCTGGAATTTTTATGGTCCATTTAGGTGGACCCCACTTGTATTATTTGGGCATAAATCTCTCTAGATATTTTTCTATGGGCTGAAAATGGACAGCATACGTTGCTGTCCATATTTCAGGCCCATTTGCTGCATAGTTTTTGGGCATTGTTTTAGGCCAGCTTGTGGAGCTTTTCTCCTTGATTTATTTGAGGGTTTTCTGAGGTATGGACCCCACCTTGATGTAGGATGGAGCCCACATCCTCTATCCCCTGATTGAGACTTATGGGATGGGCCAAAAAGAGTTGGACGTCCAGAAATTTCTGGATAGTCCAGCAGGGTTGCATGATAGAAATGGACCTATTATCCCTTGATTTTGGGGAAAGTGGGCCACTCCAGTGGACTCCACTTGTTGTCCATACATGGGAGCATCAAATCTACCTATTGTTTTTTCTTTTTTTTTTGGCAGGCCTAAGTCTACCCCATGAGGTACCAAAGATGAGGACAACAATAATTTCAGCAGTAGATTTTTCAGAAACACCTTGCTGTCCATAAATTGCATGGGTTAAATAAAATAATTTTACTATCCCAAAAATTCTAAAATTTTTCAAAGAGGTGTCTCACCCATGGTAGGACCTACCTGAAAATTTTTAGGGCCAATGGACCCCATTTGGGCATCTAAAAGGGTGGACCAACATAGTAGACTGTCAGAAATTTCTGTTGTGCAGTCCAACACCATAGTCCCATAAAAACATAATTTTAAAAATATTTTCTTAGAAGGTGGGCCATATTTTTGGGTCCCTCCTTGTTGTAGGCTTGATGAGGGACCTTGGGTCCAATTTTCAGAAATTTTGGAGACCCATAACCCACCTATTTGGATGGCCCAAATTCAGGACAGTTATATTTCCAACAATATTTCACCCTGGACAGATTGTAATTTCAAAATTTATTAAAATACTTTTGAGTATACAAAAATTATGAAAATTTTTAGAGAGGTGGTCCACTCATGTTGAGACCCACCTAAAAATTTTTGGTACAAATGGACCCCCTGTGCACACCGTGGCAAGGGCCGGACTGGCCCACCACGTTGGGATGTCTAGGATGATCAGAAAGTTTTTTGGCAGGCTGTTTTCCGTACATAAATTAAAATACTTTTGACTGTCCAAAAATCCTAAAATTTTTTGGGGGTATGGGCCACCCATGGAAGTATTACCCTGCAAAAATTTCAGAGCGATCGGGCCCTTATACTGCCAGCAGTGCGGCCTGGAGTGGCCCACTAGGCAGGGACGCCCAGGCTGGGGCATCCAGCTTTCTTTGTAGGCTCACTTAGATGTGTTGTATATCCATGTGGGGTCTTTAAGGGACTTGATCATCTTTCCCTTCGGTGGTTTCCAATTGGGGCCCATTTGGATGAGATTTGGGCTAAATACCCGGGCCCATAGGGCTACCTACACATGAGACATCCCTGTCTTAGGCTACTGCTAGGCCTGCACTCCAACGGCATGACCCACATGATATATGAGTTGTATGTCCCCCTCTCATCTGGTGGAACCCACTGTTATGTATGTGGGCCATCAAAAATTTCATATACTATAAAATAAATTTTTTTTGTTAGATTCCAACCAACCCAGAAAATGGGTGGATTGGAATTTGGCAATAAGCCTAATAATTGTTGCCTATAAATGTCTGTTTTGGGGCAGTATGGCCCGCTAGATTTACGGAGGATTCAAATTAGTTATCTTACCATTTTTCTATAATATTATTGAGTGTAATTAGGGCCCATATGAGGCCCACCCAAGTTGAGTTTTAATGGAATGTTGCATGTGATCGAAAGACTAGTTCCCTAGGCCTTGTGGACTAAATCCTTTTAGATAGGCCCATTGATCTTGGGCCTATACTCTCCTATCTATTTTGATGGATTTAAGGGCTATAATATGCAAGTAGTTGGGCCCTTGGCTGCCCACTAAGTTGACCCTGTACTTGGGCCAAAAAGTAGGGCCCAACTCACTTGTGTAAAATATGAATTTTGCCTATAAGGATGAGCTACTGGGCTGCCTATGAAGCCCACCACAATATATGGATTTATGACCTTTATGATTGGGCCCAAACCTTCTTGAGGGTCCACTATATTGCTTATGAATTGGGCTTTATGTATAGCCGATTAGGCCATGCATTGCTTGGGCCTTAGATCTTACTTTACATACGTAGCAGGCTACCTTTTGGGACCCAGTTCAGGTTAGATGTCTCCTTGGTGGCCCTAAGGTAGGCCCATAAGGCCCTTATAGGTGGTTGAAGGCTCACCTTAGACCTTGTTAGGCCCGTTTCCTTTTTGAGGCCTTATAACTCCCCTAGCTTGTGGGTCATTCCAAACTGTTGGGCCCCCACTAAGATAACTTCATTCTCCTTAGAGTATCTGTCTACATATATCTTGTCATTATCCCTCCTTGGGAAGGAGGAATGCGTATTATACAGGAAACGCACTTACTTCATTGTGACCCATACGCATCATTTGTGTGAATTGATTGCATTGTATGGTGGTTATAGAGGGACGAAGTTTCTCCCCTTATGCATGTTGAGTGCCTGAAGCTTGTGCATGATCTGTATGTGTGACTCATGCATTGACATCACATTTCATGATGATATCACCCTTGCTTCATCAGGGCTGTAGCCTCCATAGATACATCGTGGATGACCATGTTTGGACACCGAAAATATTACTTGAGCATACCGGGTGCATAGGATGCCCATGTGTGAAATTTCCAAAACTTCCATGGTATCAAGGATCTACTCCAACGTTGTGACCGGGTGAAATATATGAGCGCACGAGGGCCTTATATCGTTAGGCCGCGACTTCCACTGTCGTGTAGTCGGTTGGATAGGGGTGTGGCCTTACTCGCCTGATGTAAGGAGGCATTGCTAGGCTGAGTCTGACCAGCTCGTGAATGGGTCTGCTACCATCAGGCCTTGCTGGTGATTGGCTGTCCATAGGCGGGTAGTGAGGTCTCTTACGCTTATTTAATAGTGCGAGGTCTGGAGAGTGGCAGTTATCCAGCAGTGTAATGGACCTCGGTGATTTCCTTTTGACTGAAAATGTACTTAATATGTGGATTGGATATGAGCACTAGCATTACTCGCATCACATTCGCATCGGCTGTATAAGCCCCTTCATATATTGCCTTGGTATGACGCCTAGTACTCATTGCATCATATTCATGATCAGCCTCAGTATGGCTAGTGATATTGTCATTGAGCGTGTTCCTCTTCCCGTTATCCTGTGCACTATTATCATACACTTTCACCACCCTCTAAGCTTCTATAAGCTTATGTACGATTGATGCGTGTAGGTGATCCTAGGCGGGCGTCGTAGTAACAGAGCATGGGGTAGAGTTGAGTTTGAGGACCCCAGTGTTGCAAACCTTTCTTTACTTCTTTTGTTATCTTATGTATGTCCTTTTGGACCTTATGAGAGCTTGTAAAAGTTCAAATTCTTAGTGGATTTTGTGATGTGTGCCTTATTATTCTCACATATACTTGTTGTGATCTTGGGTATGCTCGTATTGGAAATGATTATATTATTATGAAAATCCTCCTTGTAGGATCCCTGGATCGAAACCTGCCTTAGGAGTCGAGAATGGGGTACTACGGAGGCTGTTGCGGCCAGAACCAGCCATTGGGTTCCTTATGAGTCCTGTACCGAGTCTGGGGAGTGACAATGAAGTATCTGGTTTATCAATTAGAAGGACTTCATCATTTTCTGAATTTAAGGCACGTGTATTTAAGTGATCGTCAATGACGACATTAATGGACTCTTGAATTACACCAGTCCTCTTATTAAGAACCCGATACACTCGACTATTCAGAGCATTCCCTAAAAATATCCCTTCATCACTTTTTGTGTCAAACTTTCCTAGATTCTCTCGGTCACGTAAAATGTAGCACTTGCTGCCAAAAACCTGAAAGTATTTGATAGTAGACTTCTTATCAAACCACATTTCATAAGTCATTTTACCATTTGATTTTCTAGTATAGACACGATTAATTATATAACATGCAGTATTTATGGCTTCAGCCTAAAGATTTTTAGGGAGCTTCATACTATTTAACATTACATTTGCTATTTCTCGAAACACTCTATTTTTTCTTTCTACTATACCATTTTATTGTGGTGTTTTGGGCGCAGAGAATTCATGTGATATTCCCTGATCACTGCAAAACTTCTTAAAACCGCTATTTTCAAATTCTAATCCATGATCACTACGGATCTTACAGACTTGAAACTCTTTTTCAGTTTGGATACGTCTAAGTACCCTTTTTACTTCATCGAGAGTTTTTGATTTGTCTTTTAAGAAGACTACCCAAGTATATCTAGTAGAGTCATTTACAATTACCAGTATGTACTTCTTGCCACCTCAACTCTCCGCTCTAGTTGGTCCAACAAGATCCATATGGAGGAGTTCAAACGGTTTAGATGTGGCATTGGAGTCCACCTTTTTGTGAGAACTCCTTGTTTGTTTGCCAATCTGGCATTCGTCACATATTTTATCAATTTTTTGTATTTTGAGTAAACCTCTTACTAACTCTCTTTTGCTCAATCTATACAGGTTGTGGTAGTGTACATGTCCAAGGCGTTTATGCCATAACTCGGTCTCATCGGTATGGACCATGTAACACGATAAATTAGAAGAGCTAGAATCACTTACAATATAGTAGTTTTCAGAAGTTCTGCGACCAATTAATATTACAAAACAGCTTTTATTTAAAATTTCGCACCCTAGGTTAGTGAATTTAACGCTATGATTTTTATCACATATTTGAGAAATGCTTAATAAGTTATGTTTTAAGCCTTCTACATATAAAACATTCTCAAATAAAGGGAGGTTGAAGAGTTGAACTGTACCTTGGCCAATAATCCCGTAGTTGCTACCATCACCAAATGTGACTTAACCATCAGTCATGTCTTTAAGATTGGTGAACAGTCCTTTGTCACCAGTCATGTGTCTGGAGCATCCACTGTCTAGGTACCACTTTGTATGGCTTGAAGCTTTGAAGGCAGTGTGGGCAACCAAGCACGTAACCTTAGGAACCCATTTCATTACAATTTTAGGTTTAGGTGTATAGTTGGTCTTCTTATGATTGTAGTTGTTATAAGACCGACCCATTGAGTTAGATTTTAAGAGCTCCTTAAGTAAATCAACAATTTTCTCAACTAAAGGATTATGATTCTGATTTTTATCGTTGATATGGTCACTTCTAGGTTTTAAAGTTTGAAAAGACTTAGCATTTTTAAAATGATTTTGATTCAAGCTTTTCCCTTTTGAGTTTGCGGACTCTCCTTTCACAAATTTGGGTGGAGTATTTTTATGTTTAGGAGGAGTACTTTTGTAGTAGCCTAGTCCAGATCGATTGCCACATTTTCTGGATCCGGATAAAAGTTTTTCTAACTTAGGATCTCCTTGGGCATACCTCCATGTGTCCTTTAAACTCAAAAGTGAAGAGACTTCAAGTTTTAGTTTTTCATATTCAGATTTTAGATTTTCAATAAGGGAAGTTTTGAAATCTAAATTGCATTTAGTTTTTTCAGAACAATCTGAAATGTGGGATTTTTCTAAAACAAGAGTATCTTAATTTTCTTTAAGTTTTGAAAACTTTTCTTTTTGAAGTTTTAGTTTTACCACAATTTTATAACTTTCCTTGTATAGGGCATTGTAAGCATCTTGAAGATCTTCTTCATTATCATGATCACTATTCAGATTTTCTTCACTGGTTGAATCATCATTATCTAAAAAGTGAACTTAGATAGAGTCATAAGGGCTTTGAATTCATTACCCAACTCGGTTTCAGAATCTTCTAACTCAGAAGAGGCTTTAGAGCAGGAAGATTCATCCCAAGTAGCCAACATTCCTTTTTAGGTTTGTCCTTTTTAGGACACTTGTTTACTAAATGCACATATTCATGGCAGTTGTAACATTGACTGTCTTTTAAAGATTTCCAAGTTTTAGATTTAGATCTTTTCTTATCATTAGATTTTTGAAAATCAACACTCTTTTTACTTTTGAAAATCTTATCAAACTTTTTAGCTAAAAGTGCCATATCATCTTCAGAATTTTTAAGATTAGAATTACAACAATTTTCTTGAGAAATACTTTTAGAAGATTTAAGGGCAATTGATTTACCTTTAGGAGCTTTAAAAGTTAACTCATAAGTCTGTAATGAGCCAACTAATTTTTCTACCCTCCTATTGTCCGTATCACGAAGTTCTTGAATTACAGTCACCTTTGAATTGAACCGTTCAGGTAGTGAGCGTAGTATATTTGCACACACTTTACTTTCTAAAATTTTATCACCGAGACCCCACATAGAGTTGACAATGTCATTTAATCTAGTATAAAAGTCCATGAAAGTTTCACTTTCTTCCATACAAATTTTCTCAAATTTGGTTGTGAGAATTTGGACTTTAGATTTTTTGACAATTATTGTTCCCTTGTGTGTCATTTCTAAAATGTCCTAAGCTTGCTTTGCAGTATCACAGGATATAATTCTTTTGAATTCATCCGGTGATAGTGCCCAAGTGATTGCATTTAGTGCTTTTGCATTGGCACTACTCTCACTTTTTTGAAGAGTGGTCCAAGAGAAAAAAGGTGTGACTCTCATAGTTTTGGATCCATTGATACCAGTCACTTCAGTGGTAGGAGGGGTCCAACCAGTCACTGTGGCTTGCCACACGCTCTCATCCATGAATTTTAAGAAAATTCTCATCCTGGCTTTCCAATAGGCATAATTGGAGCCATCAAATGGTGGAGGCCTAGTGACTGATAGGCTATCAAAATTTGACATCTCAAATAGCTCAGATCGATTAGCTCAGGAAATTAATCCAAAAGTAATAACAATAAAAATGAGCTATTAGGCTCTGATACCACTTGAAAAGGCTGAGCTATTAAGTCCTAGAGGGGGGGGGGGATGAATAGGACTATGTCAAATTAAAAAATAATAGTGGAATTGTAGACACTGAAAATCAGTGCCCACGCTGATTTGTATTGTTATGGATTTGGTGGTGGGGGTGATTAGGCTGATTTATAGATGTTGGAGTCGCCACTAGTTGAATAATCTCAGAATCCTGCAGTGGGCTAGAAACCGCGGAATATGTAAGGTTGGAGAAATCCGAAGACTCTCCTACCTTAGAGTGACGCCGATGGTAGTTCAACTACCGCCCGAGTTGGGTTTGGTCCGAAATTCATGTGGCTGGATCCGCGCACATTTTTTTGAGAGGAAGCGGTAGTTTAACTATAGCCGGCGGTAGTCAAACTACTGCTTCGGTATAGTTTCTCCCAAAATTTGGTCTGTGGGTCCTTTTTTGGGTCCTAAGAGCAGAACAAAGTTCGTTTTGGATATTTGGCTCAAAATGGCTTGAAATTGGCTCGATTGTTATCCGAAAATGGCCCGAGAAATGGATCATTCTTAAGCATAGCTTGGCTCCAATGATGACTCGTAATAGCTTAGGTTAGGACTATGGTTTAAGCTGGAGTTATACTGGGTTTAGGGTTTAGGCTGAGGTTTGGGTTATGGTTTTATTTAGGATATAATCATGGTTCTCAGATTGTCTTAGATTTCTCAAGATGTTAGCCTGGGTGGGGTGTCTACAAATGCCTCTCTTTGGCCGAGGTTGTGAGCAACCGAGCGCGAAAGCTTGTGGACACCTCACCCTTCTGGTCAGAAAGGGTAGTGATTCGAATCTGTTGCCTGTCATTGTATCATTGTCAGCTGATTGTTTGGAAAAGAGATGACTTACACATATCATGAGGGTTGAGGAAAACGTTGTGATTGTCCCTGCGCGTTGGTGCGGTGTTACGAGTCACCAATCACAACCCTTTCACGTCAGATTGTTAATAGCATTGGAGGGTAAGTTTGGAAAGTAGGGCCTCTGCGCGTTGGTGCGGCTTTACGAGGATTCCCGTATTGTTTGATTTATCTTTCCTTTGTTATGTAATTACCCTGGGAGTATTCGTTCTATTTGATCGTTAAAGTGGTTAGCTACCTTGCGTGTTGGTGCGGCCTTATGGGGAACTCACTACGTCGACTTGGACTCGATCAAATTTTTTGAACATCCCGGACTAAGTATGTGCAGGTAACTTTTATCATGCAGTCCGCTGATTCTGATACTTTGGTTACAATGGATTGTTGTCACTTTGAATTTTGATTGTTCTTCCCAGAGATAAATCCACTCATTTCTTACTAACATTCGTACGACTATCCAGATATAGAGATCAGACTAATCGTACATGTATCATGTATGGATACGATCATCCTCCAGGGAAACCGAGAGAGATCGAATCTTATTTAGCTGTTTGCGCTGACCGCAACTGGAGAATATGGAAGATTCCTCGGTGTATTGCGCGCCGCATGCATTTTTGATTTTTTTTTTTAAAAACTATCCTCTTTGGAGCTAGACTCCTTGGGGATTTTATTTGAAAATATTTTTAGATTTTTTGAAAAATATCCATTCGATCTCGCGGGTGGGCGTCGTCGTTCAGTTTTTATTTGCACTAGTAAACAGTCGCATTGCCTCCACTGATGAGTTGGTGGGGCTAACGGTTTTTATTTGAAGATATTTTGAAATTTTTTTTTGAAACATCTATCCGATCTCGCGGGAGGGCGTCGTCGTCCGACTTTTATTGTACAGTGATCTGGATTGCATAGCCAGATGGCCTCCACTAATGAATTAATGGGGGAATTGGAGAACATGGGCCTGATTTGGACATGTGAGCCTAGGACCATGGGCCTTGAAATCGGGTTTGTGTAGTGGGTCTTACTTTGGATATGTGGGCCTAGGAAATGGGCTTGAAACATGAGCTTTGAACCATGGGCCTTTGAACAATGGGCTTGACGGGCTTTTAACATGTGGGCGTTATGGACTTTGAACTTGTGGGCCTTGTGGGTTTAGAAATGTGGGCCTCTAGGGCTTTGAACTTGTGGGCCTTGTGGGTTTAAAAATGTGGGCCTTTGGGGCTTTGAAGTTGTGGGCTTTGTAAGCATTGAAATGTGGGCCTTTGGGGCTTTGAACTTGTGGGCTTTGAAATGTGGGCCTTTGGGGTTTTAAACTTGTGCGCCTTGTGGGCTTTGAAATGTGGGCCTCTGGGGCTTTGAACTTATGGGCCTTGTGAGCTTCGAAATGTGGGCCTCTTGGGCTTTGAACTTGTGGGCCTTGTGGGCTTTGAGATGTGGGCCTCTGGGGGCTTTGAAATGCGGGCCTTTGGGGCTTTGAACTTGTGGGCCTTGTGAGCTTCGAAATGTGGGCCTCTTGGGCTTTGAACTTGTGGGCTTTGAGATGTGGGCATCTGGGGGCTTTGAAATGTGGGCCTTGTGAGCTTTGAATTGTGGGCCTCTTGGGCTTTGAACTTGACTTTGTG
Organism: Magnolia officinalis; assembly: GCA_021015155.1. NCBI lineage: Eukaryota > Viridiplantae > Streptophyta > Magnoliopsida > Magnoliales > Magnoliaceae > Magnolia > Magnolia officinalis. The sequence continues at coordinate 52,832,051 of JAJHSJ010000006.1, forward strand.
GATCCCCGACTTTGTTGGCTACTTGTCCTGTATATGTATGAATGCTTTTTTTTTTTTTCTTGTAAAGGAAGGAAAACAATGTACTTGTAAAAAAGATGTTTTAAAGGAATTTGTTTCTGCCAAATTTGTCAGTGTTTGCTTGCATTTGATCTTGTGCCTGGATGGTGGAATCGGAATATTGAACTTAGCCCACGCCGAATCTAGTATTCTGAGTTGTTTATTAGGGATCCCGATTCCTTAAGAGTAGTGCATACTAGGATCATGCCCCTTAGATTTGGGTAGAGTCTGACAGAATTCTGATCTGGGACTTATCTTTTCCTTGTGTTTCTTCACTTTGCTTGTTACCTTGGCTTCTCCTGTTCCTGTACTTTTTTTTTTTGTTTTTTTTTTAGCCATTTTTGCCCGTAACGCCTTTTAAGGTTTTCACCACGACTGACTTTCTTGTCATTTTTGCCCATGACATCCTTTCGGATTTTCACCATGTCCCAAGTTTTTGCTCTTGTTTGCCCCTTGGCAGCTATGATCTTTTTACCCTTGGTGCCTTTTCAGGTTTTCACCAAGTCCGCTACATGCCAGCTGTTTTTACTCGAGGCGCCCTTTCGGGTTTTCACCTCACCCGTTTTGCTTAGGCACCTTACTTTTCTTTTGATTTCTCTTTTTCTTGTACAAAGGTAGGAGGCTAGAATCCATTAATTGCCGGCTGACTGGTGAGCTGCTTGACTTTGTCTTCAATCCCGATCGTGAAGCTGTTGACATTGGGTGAAACTATCCTGAGGGGAAATGGGTTAGTGAATTCTGTTCTCACTCATTGGGTTCGACTCTTCTTTTTTTTTTTTTTCCTTTTTTTTTTTGGATTGCACGCTTTATTCGTCCATTTTTTTTATTTCTTTATCTTTCTTTTTTTTTGTCTTTTTTTAACCCTTTATTTTTTGGAACATTTATTGGATGGGAGGAATGGTGTGGAATGTACCTCAGGATGCTAACCTTTTTTCATTTGACTTTAGCTTTACGATTATGGTTGTTGACATAGTCAGGTAGGATTACCCATGATAGATATTCACATTGTTAGCATTGATGGGCTCTGAAAGATCTTCGCCCCTAATGATGTTGAGATGAAGGGAACCTCCCGGAGGAATCTTCGCAAATGATCAGTGAATCATCCCAGGATGACTTGGACTTGCCCCTTAGATCTAGTGGACGCAATGATAAGATGTGTATGATTACCATGTTGCTAACCTTTCTTTCAGACTTGCTTGTCGTTGCTCCTAGTGATCGTCGTGTGCTTTATGTTTGCGAGATGTACTTGGTTGCATTGAGCTTATCACCAATCCTTTTCGTTGACTTCTTTTTCATTCATACCAATGATGTAGGATGTTGTCGCCGCTCGCTTTTGTCTGACACGAGAATATACTCATGACCATTGGATGCCTTTGGGTTCATTCTTTCAATGATGTCCACACCCCATAATGAAGAAGGGCTAGAGTATTGACAGGTTATAAAGACTCGAAGCATGCACATGGATACATTATGCAAGCTTTGAATACTTGAAGCACTTCCTGACATGCTGCAATAACTTATCTTCATCGTTCATTAGTAGGATTCCATCGTAGACTATTATCTTGACAGCTTTGCTTGATGGGCTTGACTTCAGGCTTCATAGCAGATGGTGCATGATTAGTTCTTTATTTGATCTGAGTAAGGCTCCATAGGAGAACGCGAGGTTGGATAGCCCCGGGTCTCAGGAATTCTGTCATTGTCTGCTTGTACTCAGGAGACAAGGATCTCTTGAGGCGTATTGTTCCAGGGAGCTCAAGGGATCCTAAGTTTACATCTTTAAAATCATCCATAATGACATTGGCCTTTGCCTCGAACTTTCGGAGGGAATCCTCTAGCTCGAGGGTCGGATCATCATTTTCCCCATCCTGGGCTTCGTTCAAACCCATGAGTTTGAAGTCTAACTCTAGATCGAAATCATATGAGTCGACTTTAAACTCAGGTATTGTAATAGACGCATTTGGCACATTATTACTTGTGAGTTTTGAAAGATTTTCTTTTGTTTTTGTGTTTTGAGAATTTTTTATTGTTTTCAGATTTTGTCAAGTATCTGATTTTTTGGCATTTCAAAAATATCTAATGCTTTTGGCTTTTTGAAAATTTCTAGTTTTTTTTTTTGGATTTTGACAAGTATATGATCTTTTTTTGGTGTTTTGGAAATATCCAGTGTTTTTGGATTTTTGAGAAATTTCTGAGTTTTTTATTTTATTTTATTTTATTTTATTTTTATAATAAAGATGGCGATGTGAATTAGGGATTACCTGATTCGACTTAAGGAGCCAAACATTATATTCTTTTATTGCCGTCTTGGGGATTGCGAACCAGCTATTGCCCTGCACTCCCTCCCTTCATTGTCGTGCCTAAATGTCGTGATGAGTTTGAGATTGGGTTCTGAGTTGGTGTTGGATGTCACTTTCCTCAGCTCATCCGCGACGCATTGTGACTCTTTGGATTCTTTTAGCTCAGGAGGGACCCAGACTGTAGTCCAGTCAATCAGGGGCAATTCTTGCCCCTTGCCCGAGTCATTTTCAAATGACTCAGTTAGGCTCGTTTCACTCATTTGATCCTCCACGGTGGATCTCGGCCTGCCAACCAGATTGATGATCCCTTCTCTGATGGATTTGATTGATGTGTGGGTGAAGAGACCATCCTCCTCTTGCCGGTCTTGCTCTCCTCCGATACATTTGTGCTTTATCTCACCCAATGGAGGTAGATATTCCAGTCCTCATGCCTGCATTTTCTTAATATTCGAGCTGATAATAAAAATGTCGGTGCTCGAGTGAAGGGAAGACATAGTTTGATCCAATGGGACACGCAAGAGGCATGCAATTCACAGTCTCAAACTCGAGACCATGGTATGGGATATCCTCATCAGAGCATTGTATGTCTATGATCGAGATATCTAGCTCTTGATGGTTGATTGCTTCTATCGAAAAGATTTGTTCGGGATCATCCAAAACGGTTAGCGCCTTGTCTCCAAAAATGTATTTGCCTTTTTGATGAAGAGTCAAAGAGAGAGCCTTGACTTTATGGATCCAAGACTGATCAGGGAGGAGATGAAATGAAGCTGCGACGTTAAAGACCTGAAAAGTGATGGTTGATGTTTTGGGCCTAATCCAGATCTTGACATTAATCTCTTCCTTGACCTTTCTCCTAGAGGCGGGAACCACTCGTCCTAAACTCTTCTCTTGAAGGATCGAAGACTGAGCAGATCTAGGCAAATCCCTTTGAGTAGCAGAATGTCCTTCTTGGAAAATTACCACATGATTGAAGTTGGGCCCTGATTTTACTAGGGCATGCGGTATATTGATCGGAGAAGGAACATTTTCTTAGATCACGAGGGTTGGAGTAAGGGCCGGATAGGCAGGTGGTGCCACTTGTGAGGTAAAGGATGTATGGACTGGATTGATCGGTGGTGGTTCTTGTGGACTTGGGGGCATGGAGATTGGATTGGATGGAGATGCCCCTTGAATATTTGAGAGCAAAGAGATTGGACTAGCAGGGTGTGCCCCTTGTAGACTTGGGGGAATCGAGACTGGACCGGCTGGAGATGCACCTTGCGTATTTGAGAGCGAAGAGATTGGACTGGCAGGGTGTGCCCCTTGTAGACTTGAGGGATTCGAGACTGGACCCGGTGGAGATGCCCCTTGTATATTTGAGAGCGAATAGATTGGACTGGTAGGGTGTACCCCTTGTAGACTTGGGGGAATGGAGACTCGACCGGCTGGAGATGCCCCTTGCGTATTTGAGAGCGAATAGATTCGACTGGTAAGGTGTACCCCTTGTAGACTTGGGGGTATTGTTGTTGGGCTGGTAGTGATTGAATGGATGCATTAGACTGGATTGACCGGGGGTGGCTCTCCTTGACTGATATTGTTAGTGGGGGTTCCTGATAAACTGGGGTATACTTGATACGATGGCAGAGAATTCTGGAGGATGTAGCTGGTGGTGGCGACAACATGAGGGGTAACCACAATCCTTTAGTTATCAATTAGATCTTGAACCGCATGTTTCAGGGTGAAACAACGGTCAGTTGTGTGGCCTCGAGATTGGTGGTATGGACAGTACTCATTCTCTTTATAGTTTGGCAGCAGAGGGTTTAGTGGGGACCTACACAGTAGCGGAGTAAGTATTTGCCTTTGGACTAGCATGGTTAGTATCTCACTGTAAGTTTGGGTTATCGGTGTAAACTGCCTAGGTTCCTGGGCCATTCTCATCTGCTGACCATGATTGGGGTACTGTAATGCCCCATATTTTTGCCAACCTGGAGTTAGGAGTCCTTAGGCAATGGGTCAATCCTAACACCTGATTAATTTCTCAAACACTCAATTCAAAGGTCTCAAATCCCTTTTCAAACCATTTTCTTGAAAACCTCACCTTTCCTTCACAAATCTCACCTTTCACTATCTTATCCTTCAAACTCGTCTAAGTACTTTCATATTAGACACAAATCTTAAAGTCTAGGTGATGTTGATCATTCCGTACAAATACCCTAGTCCCACCTCGAGCAGATGTCACTCACGACTAAATCCTTTAGAAATTGGACGAGGATCGACTAGTGTTAAACTAGAGTTCATACGAAATCTGCACTAATCACTTTAAAAACGATCTGCAAGACCCAAAACTTGTAGAGTCATTGCCGCTAGGGTACCCTAAATTTTAGGATCAATCTCTCTTCCCGTTTGATCTCAGGAACACGATGAAACTTCGTATCGGATTTGGACCACACGTCGAAAGTTCGATTGCTGCGAAACCATTACCATTATGACCGCCTTGCTGGGCTTGATAACCATCCCGGAAATCAAATCCTGACTATGTCTAGAAACGCACAACTTGAGCCCGGAGCGAGGAGTGTGAGAAATGTGAAATTAATTGAAAATAAAATACAAATTTAAGTAATCTGGAACGTGTCGCTTGCGGACAATTTTTAAGCAACCAGACCGTCGGAATCTGACCAAATTACACCCTCGGATCAGGGATATTTGCCCCTACATGTCAGTGTACTTGAAATCTCTGACCGAGTTTCACTGACCGTTGAACGGAAACTGGTCCGCCCCGCGTGATCTGAGAATCGACCGGAACGAAAACTTAACTAAACCTAGATTCAGTGTTAGTGAGCTTAAGTCTGATCGCACACAGAAAAGGGGCCGCCAGAAGTGCTCCGTTGGATCGAAACGGACCCACTTTGGATATAACCTAAGTATACCTTGACCTTGGGTCTATTTTGATTATGTTTTAGCCTATATAAGGACCATAAACCCTCTCTCATTCAGCCCATAAGAATTTGAGAGAAACCTTAGGAGAGAGAAGAGAGAAAAGAGAGAGAAAGTGTGAAAGCTGTGGGAGAAACTTCCTTCCACTCTACCCTGCCGTTATACAAGCTTAATCACATCTTTCTAATCGCGTTCCCACCGATTCCGACTTCGTTTCTAGGTAAGAAACCCTAACCCTAATCTGATCTAGGGTTATGATGATTGCAAATGATGAAATAGCTAATCTATTTCGTTCTATAAGTTGCCAAATTACCGTATACAAAGATTTAACAAATCTGTAGAGTTCATTATGCTTCTACGGTGTAAGGTGCGGACTTTAGGTGTATAGGTTACGGTTTTCAAGGCTTTCAATGTCGGTTAATGATTTATAACTGACAAGGGTACTATTACACATGCAAAATGCGTCGTCTGTTTCGTTATACGAGGTTACATGAACTATGTAGAATATAGTGTATTCTATGCATAAGTTGGAATGATTGAATATGTTTGGATTTTGGATTTGTGCTTAACATGTTTATTTGTCATGAATATATGCTTAATACATGTGTCACAACTCTTTAGCGAAAGGACTTGCCCTAAATCACGTCACGGCAAAAATACGTTTTATGTGCCTAATTGTGTAGCCCAAGTGTTTGTAGAGATGTTGAACGAACATGGAGCTCGGATTCATGCACACCATGATTATCCATCGTGGGTATAGGCACGTGATATATGGGGCAACTCCCTAGTGAAAGGATTTGGCCTAGCACATGTGTAATCATCATACTTCATGTATGATGATGTATGTGGTCTATGTGTTTGTGAAAATGTCTGAATGTGCTAGGGATCGTCTAGTACACTTTGTATGAGGATCGAGATACGAATCTCGGTTACCCGAATTGTGTGAATGATTTCCTACATGTACGTTTTATTGTAAAGACTGTTTTACTTATGGAATGATTGTGTGCAAAATCATGTTTGTGTTGTATTTCATAATATGCTTATGTGATTGAAATTCTTGAATTATGGAATTCATTTCTGTTTAATTTCCTCACATGATTACTGGATGAAATGGAATATCCATGTTTAATTTGTATTCCATAAAATGCAAAAGCAAAGCCGTAAAGGGTGATGGGGGAGTGGTGTAATGATTCCGTGCAACAGCCCTGACAGCCCTAAAACGGACGATGTTGGACCTTTGATTGTTATAATTTGGAATCTTGATTTGTTACTGCTTTGACTGTCTCATATGCTTACCTGTTGAAATGAAATGAAGTTGGGACTATGAGTTAGTCCAGGCAATCGGTAATAGAATGGAATTCGTGGCTAAGATTCATTCACCACGTAGGGTGTGCTTGACGAACCCGAGTCGTACTTTGGTTGGCGGCAGTGGTTAGGCCACGCGAAGTGTTTATGCACTTCATGTCGTTCAATTGATAGTTCGCTCGAGCTAGTCGAGCCCGCCAAGTAACCCGATCCACCTTATGTATGTTCACCATGTTTGGACGCCTTTGCTTGAACCTAGGGTACCAAACTTACCAGTGGAATCCCGTTAACCATGGTACCACGATCCGCTAAGACTCATGAGCCGAGCATGGTGGTATGGGACACCGTGGTTGAGCTGTCGGCCTACGCTGGGGCCACGAGCCTCTCCATAGTGACCAGTGAGCAACCAAACTCGTGAGCCGAATACTGTGGTATGGAACACTGTATTTGAGCTGTCGGCCTACATTGATAAGGTGATGGGGGAGTGGTGCAACGATTCTGTGTAACAGCCCTGATAGCCCTTTGTAGTGACCTCGAGCGTACTCTGAGTCTAAGTGGAGGCAACGACCCTTCCATAGCAACAAGAGTACAACTAGGCTTGTATTGATAAGGTGATGGGGGAGTGGTGCAACGATTCCGTGTAACAGCCCTGGCAGCCCTTACAGCAACATAGAACCACACTATCGTATGAGATTATCTAGGACCGATGACCTTAGAATGGATAATGTTTGGGAATGATATAAGGGAGGTACCTTAGTTTCCCAATCCTGTTGTTTGAAAAGGACTAATAACAACTCGGTAATCATGCTCATCATCGTACTGCATGAGCCTAGAAGATGTGGAGCATTGAGGGAGGAACGCATGCCGCGGACGTAAGATGGTGCCGTATGAGGGAGCATTGGCGAGGGGCATGCATCATGACTGCATTTTCGTACTTGCATTAATAAGAGTATTTAGGAGTGTTTGACTTCACTGCTTTATCATTACTGCTTGACTGAATTGATAACATGTTAACTTATGCTTTATTGTTCCACTGAGTTGATCACTCACTCCCACGTTACGGGACGGTGTTCCGGACACCCACCAGACTTTGTCTGATTGCAGATGGCGACACTACTCCTGAGGCGGAGCTGGACTTTTGTGACGACGAGGATGCTTTCTCTATATGCTATTTTCTGGCGGCTTCATGTGAGCCGTGTCTTGATTGACGGGATTACCGGGATGTTGATTAAATGATCTTACACCTTTGGTATATTTTGAAATTGTACTTGTAATTAATTAACCTGGTAACCTTATCACACTCTGGAGACTTACCACAGTTCATATATTTTATATATCTATCATAGTCTTCTGCTTGCAATTTCACTTATCTCTGGAGTATGATATGTTCTTTTGGCTTAATCTCACTCATGTTCAATGCACTAATATAGACAACATTCAATCATCATTATCTATGTTGCATAAGTGATGCGTTGGAACTCGGGAGTGGAGTTTATGCTCGACCCCCGATTTTCAGGGCGTTACAAGATGTATCAAAGCATGATTTGGATTAAACTCGACCTGGGTTATGGTCACACGACGCACTCTGACCCACTCTAACTTAGGAGGGAGCAACGGAATGTAGAAACAATCATAGGTTGTCCCAGTTTCACCAATCGACGAAATTCACTGAAAACGATCACTGTAATTGGGTCTGTACTCAACCCTGGTCGCACGGGTTGACCTTAAAACACTCCTAGACCGTCTATTGACGGGTCTAGATCCCAATGTACTCCATCCCAACCGTTAAAAATTGGTAAATATAAGTTTAGATCAGAAACTTCTCGAAACTACCCGAAACGGAGTCGTGGGCTTACCCACGCTAATCTAGAGGGACCCAGGGTGGGACCCAGAGTTTTTTGGGGCCTAGGGGACACGAGGACCTCGCCCATGTGGTGAGCCCTCGCCCACCTGTACATGGGTTGGCGAGGCCTCGCCGGTCAGCGGGCCCGACGGGGCCGATGGTATTTGGGGTTTAGTGGGACCCCTGAGGTAGGTCCCGTCCACTACAACCCTCCCAAACACCTCTCTCCTTCACAAACTCCACCCCCAAGCTCTCTTTTCTCTTCCAAGTTGCTGTTTCCTCTCTCAAATCTCCCTTCTATCCACCCATTTCGTCATTCCCTGGCCAAACACACACACCATCACCGTTTTCTGTAATAGCCAACTTCCAACCTCTCCATTCTCTCTCATTTGAGCCCATACATCTCCCATTGGTGGCTCAAAATCGTGTAAGCTTCCTAACTCATCCCATTTCTTCATTTTCCTTCTTCATTCCCTGTCATTTGGGCCTTTACCACCTCTGTTGAGGCTCAAACTCGTGGAGAATCAGCAACTCTAGCCCTTTCTCTCTCTTTCCATCATCTTTCGTCACTTTCCATGGCCCTATTTGAGTTCATTACGGACATTTTCTCCATCTCCACCATTCTTTCTCTCATGGGAAAGAGGAAGAGTGCCGTGGATGAAGCTGGGCCTAGCCGTCCAACCCGTTCAAGGAGAGGATCAGGCGTTGAAGCCAATACTAGCGCAGTTCGGGAGCATAGGTCGAAGCGAGATGTAGATCCCCAACTTCCAATCAAAAGCGTACTACCGATAGGCTTCGAATACGGTCGTTTTGGTGACCGTAGGGTTGTATTTGAAGCTCACATGGATGAGAGGTTGTTTGGGCTATACCCGATTATGGACCGTTTGGTGGACATTGAATGGGGTCCCATGTTCGAAGGAAAGTCTCATGCTTGTGAGAATACGGTTCGTGCTTTCTACGACCATATCAAAGACCCGTCGTTGGAGCCTCTCCAGTTCACCGTCGATGTAGCGGGTCGGGAGCACACAATTACTGTGGATGTGATAGCCCGGATCATGAAGATTCCACGTGGTGAGGTACTAACTAACGACAATTTCTTTAAGAGTGTGCGAGAAAGGGATCGCCGTACGCGATATCTTTGTGGTCGACGAGCTCCCTGGACACCAGGGAACTGCCTTGCATCGTCGAAATTGACAGACGACTTTCAGTTACTTCACCACATCTTCACATACAATGTGTATCCACGGTGGGGTAACCGCACTGAATGCACTCGGTTGATGGTAGACTTTCTGTAGAGGGTTGGACATGGGAACAATTTATGCCTGCCCACATTCGCCCTACTCTAGATAGTTCAGACCATACGATCTGTCAGGAACGACGTCTCACTCCCGTTTGGCCGCCTGATATGTAAGATTACTAGAGAGGTCGGCTATAGGCTTAACATGGATGATATTGTGTCGGTCCGGGTCATAAGCGAGGCTACGCTTAGCAACATGGGGATTGGTCCTCAGCAACAGCAAGCCCGACTCGATGAGTATGGAGAAGAGTCAGATAGCGCGGGAGAAGAGAGTATTGATCTTGAGGAAGAGAGCGAAGAAGGAAGTGGTGATGAGATTCAAGAAGAAGAAGAAGAAGAAGAAGAAGAAGAAGAAGAAGAAGAGGCCCAAGACATAGAGGAGAGCTCCCCTCCTGCAGCACCAGAGCCGGACGCTGCTCAGGCTGCGAGGGATGCTAGTATAGCCCGACTCGAGGAGGGTCAGGCTTCCATACGACAGGACATTACGGATCTTAGGGGCCTCGTGAAGCATCAGTACAAGAAGGTGACTCGCACCTTGAAGTCTATCCTGTGCTGCTTGCAGGATAAGGGTGCCCCTCCTCCATCGCCAGACTCGGATGCCTGGACATCCATACTATCGTCTCGTAGTTGTTTTGATTATCGCTTTAGGCGGTTTATGTTTTCATGTTGATGGGTGTAGTGGTTAGTAGTATGTGTAAAGTGTGAGCTTTGGTTGCAATTAGCTCACATGCATCTTCTGTTATGATTCATGAAACTTTGTAATCCATGTATTGTGACAATTTTGGGTTAATTGAAATGCATGAAGCTCCTTTTGTTATCAAATGTGTAGAATGCTTGACAGGTTGGAGTTGTACTTGACAATTGTGATTTCACACCCTTATGAGCACAAAACCCAACTTTTGTGTCTCATAACCTTCTAAACCCACAAATCCCATTTCATACTTTCCAACACAAGGCTTATTTTCCAAAGCCTATGAAACTGATTTAAATCCCATCACACCCTCCTTCCAAAAATGTCATGCCCAATTTCGAAGTGGGATTAGCAATACAATCCATTTAATACAAATTAATACCATTGGCCAAACAGGTCCTTTAGAGGTTTGGGACCTAAAGTTGGTACTCGTAGATTTCAAAGGATTTGACAGTGTAAGAAATTCAATAAATTAATAATGTGAATCTTAGGACCTTCTTAGCTAGTATGAGCATGTGTATAGTGCTCGAGAGTAGTTAAATTCAAGTTTGGGCAACTTAATTATAATCAGACAACGTTTGACCTTAAGCGATAAACAATTTCTTGTATTAGAAAGGGTATGGAATCATCTAGCGTGTAAGCATAAACTTTGGATTACAACTAGTGGTTGGTTATACTAAGGAATTTATGCTAAGACGATTGAAAGATAGACTTAGTTAGTTGGCTTGATTAGGTTGGAGTGAAAGCTCATTCTTTCGTTGAATCCCCTTAATACTTATAGGCTTCTTTAGTAACTCTTAGGAAACTTGTCTGACTTAGAAACTATTCATGCTTAGAGAAAACTTATATATCCATCGGATTGGACGTTAGGTCAAATCGATACACCCCTTAGACTTGCCTTCCCCAAAGACTTATTACAAACGGGAACACCGAATAGAGAACTCTATATAAGTGAGGTATTCGCGGTTTGAATTGAACTCTCAATCCCAGTAGTTCCCAATGAACTCTATGCTCTGATCAAGTAGAAGGTCGGGATCAACTAGGATTAAGAACTGTTACGACAAATTTTTTGTCCTCGCGAGGCAGAGGGTTTGTGTATCCGGCTCAGACCCACTACACAACTTTCCTTCCGTGCTGGCCCAACCACTTACAACCAAAAGTCTATTATTTCATCTTTGAGGAGTGTTAGGAATATATAGCTCGTAGAGACTTTGTCTTAACTCGCAAATGGGTAACAGACAGTAGGAATTAGGTCTCGAACTACAGACCATTCTGGCACGCATATTGTGCATATGGACTTAGAAGGATACTCTATCCATTAACCTATTTGTCCAAATTCTTTATGTACTAAGGGTGTATAAATTATCTTACAATATCCAACTATACATGACTAAAGAGGGTAAGTCGGGATCGTAGTAAAAGTCCTTTAATAGAATTAGGTACCTTGCCACTAACTCACACCCGTCCCTAGGAATCAACCTCAACACCCATTATTCTTAGCTCCTTTCTATAACCATAGGTACCAATGCCATAGCACACATCATCGATGGAAGGTAGACCGATGTATTGAGAGATCGTTTCCCATTTCGTGTCAAGGATAGGTCCAAATTACACCTCGTTCTGACATACGGAACGAGACATAAATTCTTGAGCCTTAAGAAATTAAGTTTTTAAGGGGGTAGAGAGGTTATGAAGTCGATCAAGTTAGGTAGGTATACACGTCTACCCACTCATAGGCGCAACGAAAGCGTGGTTAGCCTTACCCCACTGGCCCAGGATCGAAGGAAATTGATTTAAGATTAGACGAAAGGTTAGGTCACTAGATGGTCACTCAATAGTGGTTGAACCTTCCTTAGACCATTAACGTTGAAATTACTGAAATAAAAGTAATTAGGGTCAAGTATTAAATCAATTCGTACTAATAGACTTAACAATAGTTACGAGTTAAGTCACAATACATAAAGTTAGCGTATTCGCAAATGTTAATGGAAACCTTTCCCCTTTAGGATGATCTATTAAGATATGGATTCACCTTTTCCATGAATATAGATTATAACGAGGACTCTCTTAGACCAAGACCTAAAGGGCAACCTTAGAAGTAAGAACTTGGAACCTTTCAGTCATGGGTGTTCCCTAAGCTTTTAGAGTGATCGGACTACGGAGTTACTGAAATATACAACAGCGAAACATTCACGGCTTGACCCAATTCTCAATCCTAGGCGACTACCAATGGACTCACTGCTTTGACCGAGCAGAAGACCAGGATCTACCAGGACTAGGAAGGGATACAATGAGCCTTCTACCCTGGTCAGGTAGATGATCGATGTATCGGGATCAAGCCCACTACAACTGTCTCTCCGTGTTGGTCAAACATTGAAAATATATATCTTACTCTAAATAGATGGGAATCATTGTCAAGACTCCAAATAGATAAAGGAATAAATTGTGGCAAACCACCAGGGTATAAGCAAGAGATAAAGAATAAGTTTTAAGGGGGGTAGACGAACATGAGCCAGACTAGCATAGATAGTATACCCCGTACCACGCATATAAACTTGAAGTTAATAAAGCTTAGGCAAAGGAAGTAATAAAATCTTTACTCTTTACCCCTAGCCAATTTCGGGGATGAAATTATTTTTAAGGGGGGTAGATTGTAACGCCCCAGATTTTTGCCAACCTGGAGTTAGGAGTTCTTAGGCAATGGGTTAATCCTAACACCTGATTAACTTCTCAAACACTCAATTCAAAGGTCTCAAATCCCTTTTCAAACCATTTTCTTGAAAACCTCACCTTTCCTTCACAAATCTCACCTTTCACTATCTTATCCTTCAAACTTGTCTAAGTGCTTTCATATTAGACACAAATCTTAAAGTCTAGGTGATGTTGATCATTCCGTACAAAGACCCGAGTCCCACCTCGAGCAGATGTCACTCAGGACTAAATCCTTTAGAAATTGGACGAGGATCGACTAATGTTAAACTAGAGTTCATACGAAATCCGCACTAATCACTTTAAATACGATCTGCAAGACCCAAAACTTGTAGAGTCATTGCCGCTAGGGTACCCTAAATTCTAGGATCAATCTCTCTTCCCGTTTGCTCTCGGGAACACGATGAAACTTCGTATCGGATCTGGACTGCACGTCGAAAGTCCGATTGCTACGAAACCATTACCATTATGACCGCCTTGCTGGGCTTGATAACCATCCCGAAAATCAAATCCTGACTATGTCTAGAAATGCACAACTTGAGCCCGGAGCGAGGAGTGTGAGAAATGTGAAATTAATTAAAAATAAAATACAAATTTAAGTAATATGGAACGTGTCATTTGCGGACAATTTTTAAGCAACCAGACCGTCGGAATCTGACCAAATTACACCCTCGGATCAGGGATATTTGCCCCTACATGTCAGTGTACTTGAAATCTCTGATCGAATTTCACTGATCGTTGAACGGAAACTGATCCGCCACGCGTGATCTGGGAATCCGACCGGAACGAAAACTTAACTAAACATAGATCCAGTGTTAGTGAGCTTAAGTCTGACCGTACACAGAAAAGGGGTCGCCAGAAGTGCTCCGTTGGATCGAAACGGACCCACTTTGGATATAACCTAAGTATACCTTGACCCTAGGTCTATTTTAGTGATGTTTTAACCTATATAAGGACCTTAAACCCTCTCTCATTCAGCCCATACGAATTTGAGAGAAACCCTAGGAGAGAGAAGAGAGAAGAGAGAGAAAGTGTGAGAGTTGTGGTAGAAACTTCCTGCCACTCTACCCTGCCGCTATATAAGCTTAATCACATCTTTCTAATCGCGTTCCTGGCGATTCCAACTTCATTTCTAGGTAAGAAACCCTAACCCAAATCTGATCTATGGTTATGATGATTGCAAATGATGAAATAACTAATCTATTTCGTTCTATAGGTTGTCAAATTGTCGAGTTCATTATGCTTCTACGGTGTAAGGTGTGGACTTTAGGTATATAGGTTATGGTTTTCAAGGCTTTCAATGTCGGTTAATGATTTATAATTGACAAGGGTGGTATTACACATGCAAAATGCGTCGTCTGTTTCGTTACGAGATTACATGAACTATGTAGAATATAGTGTATTCTATGCATATGTTGGAATGATTGAATATGTTTGGATTTTGGATTTATGCTTAACATGTTTATTTGTCATGAATATATGCTTAATACATGTGCGACAACTCCTTAGCGAAAGGACTTGCCCTAAATCATGTCACGGCAAAAATACGTTTTATGTGCCTAAGTGTGTAGCCCAAGTGTTTGTAGAAATGTTGAACGAACATGGAGCTCGGATTCATGCACACCACGATTATCCATTGTGGGTATAGGCACGTGATATACGGGGCAACTCCCTAGTGAAAGGATTTGGCCTAGCACATGTGTAATCATCATATTTCATGTATGATGATGTATGTGGTCTATGTGTTTGTGAAAATGTCTGAATGTGCTAGGGATCATCTAGTACACTTTGTATGAGGATCGAGATACGAATCTCGGTTACCCGAATTGTGTGAATGATTTCCTACATTTACGTTTTATTGTAAAGACTGTTTTACTTATGGAATGATTGTGTGCAAAATCATGTTTGTGTTGCATTTCATAATATGCTTATGTGATTGAAATTCTTGAATTATGGAATTCATTTCTGTTTGATTGCCTCACATGATTACTGGATGAAATGGAATATCCATGTTTAATTTGTATTCCATAAAATGCAAAAGCAAAGCCGTAAAGGGTGATGAGGGAGTGGTGTAACGATTCCGTGCAACAGCCCTGACAGCCCTAAAACGGACGATGTTGGACCTTTGATTGTTATAATTTGGAATATTGATTTGTTACTGCTTTGACTGTCTCATATGCTTACCTGTTGAAATGAAATGAAGTTGGGACTATGAGTTAGTCCAGGCAATCGGTAATAGAATGAAATTCGTGGTTGAGATTCATTCGCCACGTAGGGTGTGTTTGACGAACCCGAGTTGTACTTCGGTTGGCGGCAGTGGTTAGGCCACGCGAAGTGTTTATGCACTTCATGTCGTTCAATTGATAGTGCACTCGAGCTAGTCGAGCCCGCCAAGTAACCCGATCCGCCTTATGTATGTTCACCATGTTTGGACGCCTTTGCTTGAACCTAGGGTACCAAACTTACCAATGGAATCCCGTTAACCATGGTACCACGATCCGCTAGGACTCATGAGCCGGGCATGGTGGTATGGGACACCGTGGTTGAGCTGTCGGCCTACGCTGGGGCCACGAGCCTCCCCGTAGTGACCAGTGAGCAACCAAACTCGTGAGCCGAATACAGTGGTATAGGACACTGTATTCGAGCTGTCGGCCTACATTGATAAGGTGATGGGGGAGTGGTGCAACGATTCCGTGTAACAGCCCTGACGGCCCTTTGTAGTGACCTCGAGCGTACTCTGAGTGTAAGTGGAGGCGACGACCCTTCCGTAGCAACAAGAGTACAACTAGCCTGTATTGATAAGGTGATGGGGGAGTGGTGCAACGATTCCGTGTAACAGCCCTGACAACCCTTGCAGCGACCTAGAACCACACTATCGTTTGAGATTATCGAGGACTGGCGACCCTAAAATGGATCATGTTTGAGAATGATATAAGGGAGGTACCTTAGTTTCCCAATCCTGCTGTTTGAAAAGGACTATTAACAACTCGGTAATCATGCTCATCATCATACTGCATGTGCCTGGAAGATGTGGAGCACTAAGGGAGGAACGCATGCCGCAGACGTAAGATGGTGCCGTATGAGGGAGCATTGGCGAGGGGCATGCATCATGACTGCATTTTCATACTTGCATTAATAAGAGTATTTAGGAGTGTTTGATTTTACTGCTTTATCATTACTGCTTGACTGAATTGATAACATGTTAACCTATGTTTTATTGTTCCACTGAGTTGATCACTCACTCCCATGTTACGGGACGGTGTTCTAGACACCCACCAGACTTTGTCTGATTGCAGATGGCGACACTACTCCTGAGGCGGAGCTGGACTTTTGTGATGACGAGGATGCTTTCTCGCATATGCTGTTTTCTGGCGGCTTCTTGTGAGCCGTGTCTTGATCGACGGGATTACAGGGATCTTGATTAGATGACCTTACACCTTTGGTATATTTTGAAATTGTACTTGTGATTGATTAACCTGGTAACCTTATCACACTCTAGAGACTTACCACAGTTCATATATTTTATATATCTATCATTGTCTTTCGCTTGCAATTTCACTTGTCTCTGGAGTATGATATGTTGTTTTGGCTTAATCTCACTCATGTTCAATGCACTAATACAGACAACATTCAATCATCATTATCTATGTTGCATAAGTGATGCGTTGGAACTCGGGAGTGGAGTTTATGCTCGACCCCCGATTTTCAGGGTGTTACAGGTACTGAGGAATCTCCTTTTGCTATTGTTGTTGCCATTGTCCTTCTTGAGGAGTGAATTGAGCACCTTGGGTAGAGGCAACAAGATTATCTTCTTCTGTTGGATGGAGGTCAGGAACACTTCAGTTACCATTCTCGTATCCAGTAAGCCTTCCTTCCACTATCCGTTGTACTGGGGAGGTCGGATGAGGCCACCAGGGGGAGATTGTCTTAGCCCTTATTCCGGTTTCGACTTGTTCCCCGGCGCGGATGGGTTGGGTAAAGTTGGCATATGAATACGAGACGAGGTATCCAAAGATACTCGGGTTTGCCGAGTGGATTGTCATGTAGATTTGCTCCTCGTCATCAATGGATGTTTTCATTCTAGTGGCCATTGCCCACTACCATCCAACGTAAGCTGATAATGACTCATCATTCCTCTGCCTTAGGGCAGTAAGATTCGCCCTTTTGGGTGCTACATTAAGATTGTACACGAAACAATTAATGAAAGCTTGAGAAAGTTGTTTCCAAGTCTTAATTCGATGGTAGTTTAATGACGTGTACCAATGTAACGTATCGCCTTTCAAAAATTTTTGAAACAAACGGATCAGCGCTCCGTCATTACCTGCCATAGTATTAAGCTCTCCACAAAATACTCTTAAATGGTCCATAGGACACCCCGTACCATCATATCTCTTGAAATTTGGTACCTCAAAGTTTTGAGGTACCCTAACATCAGGAAAGGGATATAAGTCCCTAAATTTGGTAGATGGATGATCCACTCCTTGCTGCCTTTGTAGTTTCCTCTGCACCCCTCGCAATTGCTCCCAGAGCTCTTCGATTTCAGAGAGATCGGTCGAGGGGGGTTTTGCCCCCTGGAATTGATTGGATCTCCTATTAGGGGGAAGATGTTGGAACTGGCTGGGATTCCTGACTGTGGGAGATTGTATTTTATAGCGGTTCTCATCAGTGAGAGGTTGCTAGAAAGGATTCTCAGTTGCGGAAAAATGGCCTTGAAGGTGACTCCCATTATGAGGAGGATGCTGGAAAGTTGAGATGACTGGGGCACTAGGTGATGACACTTGCATGGTTTGGACAGTCTCTTTTTGAACACATTGGGCAAGAAGGGCCTGTAGAGCCTTAAAATTTTAGGCTATTTTGTCCATAGTTGAGGTGAATGCGGTACTATCAGTCATGAATTCAAGTCATCCGGGGGTGCCTTTTAGGCGTAATGGTTTCTTCTTTTTAGTTTGCCATGACAACTTTGGATTGGATAAGCATGGGGTGAGTGAAAGCCTTGAATGGGTGCAAGCCAAAGATCGATCCTCATTTTTTTTGTTTAATGCAAGGTATGAATGTAAATGTAGAATATCCCCTAAGATTATATTACCACACTATTTCGAGTTGGGTTTCAGCTAGTACGAGCTAGCAAATCCCCAGTGGAGTCGCCAATCTGTAGATACTGGAAATTGGCGCCCACGCTGATTTGTATGTTATATTTTAGTGGTGGGGTGATTAGGCTGATTTATGGATGTTGGAGTCGCCACTAGCCGAATAATCTCAGAATCCCGCAGTCGGCTAGAAACTATGGAAATGTAAGGTTGGAGAAATTCGAAGACTCTCCTACTTTAGAGTGACTCCTGGTCTGCAATTCGGGATTCTGGGTAAGGAACCTCGGTTACAAAGAGGGAAGGTGTTAAGTACCCTCTTTGCCCGTACAAACGTACGGTCTCTACTTAGTGTGGTAAAAAATTTCAAGGGATGAATGATATGGTCAGATTAGGACTAGGCACACGTTGATTTCTGATGTGGAAAGATCCGAGACTTCGGCAAACCACAGAGCATACGTCCTGGAATGTGTCTAGAGGGTGAATGTAATTATGCTTATGTATAAAGGTAATGAAAAGTAGACTAGATCGCTATAAATTTCTGATGTGACAAGATCCGATGTACGGAAATTCATAGAGCATACATTTACTAGAGATCTAGAGAAGCAGGGGGGGGGGGGTTGAGAAGGGAATAAATGTCATAATAAATGCTTGTATGTAAAATAAATGGATATTTGGTTTGATCTTGAGTAGGCTAAGACATGGACCGGACTATGACCAATCTAGGCTAGACTTGTGGGTTGGAAAGGTCAAGAGGAAAGGCTAGGGGGTGGTCAAGAGGAAGGGCTTTGGAGGCTTGAGAGCCTTCACTCTCTTCCTCCCTCTCTCTCTCTCTCTCTTAGATGAGAAGGTGTGTTGGTGTCTTGAAATGAGAAGAGGAGAGGGCTATTTATAGCCTTCTACAATAGCTCTATGGTAAATAGAGGGTAGGTAAGGGTTAAAATAGTGTAATGGAGGTTTGTGATTGGCTAAGGAGAGAGGAGCGCCACGTGGCGCACTCCCATTGGCTCTTGAAGTTGCTAAAACGGTAAATAGTAAACCCTAGAGGGGTAAATTCAGGGAAAAGTTGACTTTCGGGCTAGGGGACAACTGTTGCTCGAAGGACACACGCGTCTGGGGAGCTGAGGTAATCGGATTACCACCGACGGTAGTCCGACTACCGCCCGGGCTGGGTTTGGTCCAAAACTCGTGTGGCTGGATCCGCGCACATTTTTTTTGCGGAAGCGGTAGTTTGACTACCTTCAGTATAGTTTCTCCTAAAATTTGGTCTGTGGGTCCTTTTTTGAGTCCTAAGAGTGGAACAAAGTCCGTTTTGGATATTTGGCTCAAAATGGCTCGGAATTGGATCGATTGTTACCCGAAAATAGCCCAAGAAATGGATCAGTTTTGGACATGGCCTGCCTTGAATGATGGCTCGTAATAGCTCAGGTTAGGATTATGGTTTAAGATGGAGTTATACTGGGTTTAGGGTTTAGGCTGAGGTTTGGGTTAGGGTTAGGTTTAGGATATAATCATGGTTCTCGGATTGTCTTAGCTTTCTCAAGATGTTAGCCTGGGTGGGGTGTCTACAGGAATTTAAATAAATTAAATATAGATAGCAATAGACAATTCCACAATGCTGAAATTAAAGTCAACCTCAAATGTACGAGTATTGAGAGGTTGATACAGATGTTGTTCTAAGGACAACCTTACACCATAAAAACCAATGGTTTATGGTAGGACAACCTTACTAGAACAGTTTGGGTATCAAAAACTCAAACTGATACAGAGGAATAAAGAAATAAATAATAAGAAAGAAATTCTAAGCTATTACAACATTCACACACTTACATAAAAGAAATTACAACATTCTCCACAAATGCAAAAAGGGAAATTACAACCATAAATAGACATTCAATCCACAAGACTAGAAATTATAGTGGTTCGCTTGTGTGTACACCAACTGTTAAACAATAGCCACATAACTACTCCACTCCTAATATCCTCACACAGTGCATATTAGAGTTCACTATGAAAATAGGTTTTTCCAGGTTCACCTAAAACCCTCACAATTGTATCTTTCAAGTGGGCTTACACAATTTAAAAACCTCCACACTTGAGTTTTCTGGATCACCTCAGACAAACCAAAACAGAGAGATTTTTCTAGCACAATCTCAATGAAACCAAAATACAAAAATTTACAATAATGTAAAATACCTGGATATTCTCCTCTAGATGCAGCCAGGAAGAACCAAATCGGAGTAGAAGTTCAATGTCCAAACTCATGTATGAAACGGTTATAGGTTCTAAATTGATTTTAAATTAAATCAAGTTGGGCTAGCTCTATTTGATTTTGATTCCAAGAAAATGGTAAATCTTAATCCCTTTTTCAAATATGAATGGAATATAGAATACAAAATCAAATATAATAAAGCTAAATAAAGAGAATATTAAATGAGCATAATGTAGCTTAAAATAATGACTAACTTATCTCTCAAAGTGACGTATTGATTTAGCTTGAATTGGATATAAAACTCTGAAATTCGTGCTATATTTATAAGTGAAGAAATCGTGTCTTCGACTGGTCCTGAGGTCTCCACGACTGGTCGTAGAACCATCAGATGTTTGAAATTTGGGCGCTATTAGATAAAGCCGTTCCACGACTGGTCATAGGCCCTGCACGATCGGTGGAGGGACCTCCACGATTGGTCATGTGGAACCTGATTTAGTTGTTGGACTTTGAGTTGAGGCTATAGGACTGGTCAAGCACTGTTCATACGACCGATCTAGCAGTCTCTAGGACTGGTCGTGGCTTAACAAAAAATTCTGAAAAACTGTAACAAACTTAAGACTGGTCGAGGAATTTCTTGGACTGGTCGAGTCAGTGCTAAGATTAGTCAAACATAGCCTAGGACTAGTCCAGAAACAGTCTATTCACTTATAAAATGACCTAATTGAATTTTGTATTCAAAATAACCTACTTTAAGGTCAATCTAGGGTCATTTATACCTTGTTAGTGATGTATGAACATTGAATCTTCTTTTTGTTCAGTTGATAGTCGTTCTTTGAAGTTCACGAAGCTTGAGATCTTGTCATATGATGAATCTTGAACTTGAGACTTCTGAAGCTTAACATTGATTGACATTGAAGCTTGAACTTGAGATTCAAAGTCTTGGAACATTGTCTTGACTTGTACGAAGCTTTGGAACTCTTGAAGCTTGAAAGCTTGAATTCACACTTGATGTTGTGCTTGAACATGAACAAGTAAACTTGCCTTTGAAGTTCTTGAACTAAAGACTAAAGACCATTGTCCTTGAGAGATGCATAATCTTCATTACGTAAATGAGCTGGATAAGACACAGATTCCAAGAGGTTTTGACACTAAAAAATTTGACAATATAGGAGCTAGAAACCATAACACTTATAGTAAGTGTCAAGTATTCAATACGATGCCATAATCATACAATATCGGAAATACGGGCAAGATCATCAACCATACGATATCAGAGTAAGCAGAAATACTAAAAGTCTATAAAAATATCATTAACCTCATCCAGGATATGTGATGAAAAGACATAGCAAGCCAATGTCATATACTGAGAAAGTAATGTAAATCGACTATGTAATGCAGAAACATAATGAACCAGATATCAGATATTGAGGATGCAATACAATATGCAATTCAGAAGAGCTACGAATACCATCAGCCTCATCTAGGTCATATAAATGCAGAAACATAGCAACCCAAAATGTCATATGTTGAGGATGTAATGTAATATGTGGTGCGAATGAAATGACCAAGCTGCAGTGTAAAGTCGGGATGATAGTACGTAGTATCGCAGACTATAGGGTCCATACAAGGGACTTCTATCCAAAACAGTCCCATACCTAATTTGGATATTTAGACTCAATGTGGTAAACTCCTGATCTCAGGTTAGTCGCGCGCCCCAACCGAAATCCTGGCCATTGCAAAGGTACACGTAACAAATAGTTGCGCACCACCAGCCTGAGTGGATAGTGAATGAACGAATGAATGAGTATACAACTCTTTCTCCACAAATTAGCACTGTACATCTCTAGGATCATCACCAGGGTCTAGTACACTCCAAGCTCTCTACCGCCCCTGCAGGCTACGCAACCCATCGAGTGGAAAAGACCTCACTGCCCGTTTGCCAGCAGTATATCAATACCTACCCGGCTTGTCGATAGCGGACCCATTTAGGAGCTAGTCAGACTCAGCCTAACTATGCCTACTCCCTTAGTCGAGTAAGGCCACACCCCCTCCCAACCAACCACGACACAGTGGGAGACGCAACCTCCTGGTATTCGGCACTTAGGCGCTCATGTATCCACTCGATCTCGACGTTGGGGCGTCCTCTGGTACCAAGAGGGTTTAGGGATTCACCTAGGGCCATCTATGGCAGCACGATGCTCATAACATATTTTCGGTGTCCGATCTGGCCATCCACGATATGCCTGTGGAGACTACGACCCTGATGTCGCTAGGGTGTACAGTAATCACAACACACAATGTAAGATGTATGAGTCATACAATCCAGTCATGCATTAATCTTGCGCATACCGTGCACTCATGTGAGATAACCTCCGCCTATCAGGGAATCAAATAACAATATGCCTAATGACATATGAAATGGTCAACCACACCTCGTAACAAACATGCAGATGATGCATGTGGGCATGTATCATGATGTCATGTTGTCACATACTCATAATCGACATTGATAATCGGCCTCAACAATCGGTATCTGACTCGATAAACGGAATTGGCCTCGATAATCGGAATCGGCCTCAACAATCGAAATCGGCCTCGACAATTGGAATTTGCCTCGATAATCGGAATCGGCCTCGAAAATCGGAATCAGCCTCGACAATCGGAATTGGCCTTGATAATCGGTATCGACCTCAACAATCGGCCTCGACAATCAGAATTGGCCTTGACAATCGGAATCGGTAATCGTCCTCGGCAATCGGAATCGACCTAACAAAGGGCCTAAGGGAAGGTCACGATGTGGACATTCAACCATCATCACCCATCAATGTGGACATTTAACCATCATTTGTCCCAAGGAGTGGCCCACATAGAGCTAAATGTATCGTGGGCCCATGGCCTCACATAAGGGCCATATACACATCAAGTAGGCCGCATTGCATGGGCCTCTCACACATCACATCGAGCCTCACCATCTGGGCCTCACATATATCACACTGAGCCTTACCATCTGGGCCGAAAATGCATCACAATGGGCCCCGTCATATGTCACGCCCCAAACTCATAAATCGGATTTACAGGAATCCCGATCGCCGAATCCGGTGCTTACAGCCTCCGTAGTACCCCATTCTCGACTCCTAGCATCCATATGTCAGATTCCGATACTGGAATCCTACAAGGAGGATTTTCTTATATACATTTAACTCGTAATAAGCATAACCACAAGATTACCCAATTCACAAAGGCAACATCATCATCACATATCCACTAATATAATCATTTGAGTACAAAGCTGAAAGGGAGATACATATATCAGAAATCAAAACTCCAGGAGACCGCTGCACGCTCTAAGCTCAACACTGCTGCAACCTAACATCACCTGTACGCATCTATCGTGCAATTGCTTATAGAAAGCTTAGAGAGTGGTGTAAGTGTGTGCACAAGGTAAGTGCCAAGTATTCAATACAATGTCATCATCATACAATACCGGAAATACTAGTAATCCATAAATCGTACAATATCGGAATAAGCGGAGATACTGACGAGATCATGAATTATCAGAGTAAGCAGAAATACTGAAAAGATCATAAATCATACGATAACAGGGTAAGCAAAAATATGGACAAGTCCATGAGTCAATCAATATCAGAATACTCAATATATAATAATTATGCAAATGAGGAGTCATAAAGAGCCAAATATCAGATGCCGAGGATGCATTGCAATATACAATTCCTGATGAGTTCACGAATAACGTCCGCCGTATCTAAACCATATAAATGCCGAAACACTGTAACCCAAACTACTATAAGCCGCGGATGTAAGGCAATATGCGGTGCGAATGGAATGACCATGCTGGAGTGTGAAGTAGGGATGATAGTACGTAGTATCGCAGGCTATGGGGTCCATCACAATGGACTTCTATCCAAACTAGTCCCATACCTAAATTTGGATAGTCAGACTCAATGTGGTAAACTCCTGATCACAGGTTAGTCGCGTGCCCCAACCGAAATCCTGGCCATTGCGAAGGTACACGTAACAAATAGTTGCGCACCACCAGCCCGAGTGGATAGTGAATGAATGAATGAATGAGTATACAACTCCTGCTCAATAAGTTCACATATCATACAGTTCCTTTCTAGGATCATCATCGGGGTTTAGTACACTCCAAATGGCACTGCCGCTCTCCCAGCCGCACAGTCCAAGTGAGTGTAAGAAACCTCATTATCCGCCTGACCAATGTCTGCCAATACCTATCCGGCATGTCGATAGTGGACCCATTCACGAGCTGGTCAAACTCAGCCTAGTATTGCCCCCTACCCTCAGGCGGGTAAGGCCACATCCCCTCCCAAACGACCACAACACAGTGGGAGACGAGGCCTCCTGGTATTTGGCACTCGGGCGCTCATGTATCCACTCGGTCTCGATATTGGGGCATCTCTTGGCCACGGAGGTTTAGGAAATTTCACCCAGGGATATCTATGGCGCCCGTATGCTAGAATCAAACATTTTCGGTGTCCCATCCGGCCATCTACGATATGCCTGTGAAGGCTACGACCCTGATGTCGCTAGGGCGTACAATAGTCATATCACAAAATGCGTGATGCATAAGTCATACAATCCAGTCATACATCAATCCTACGCATGTCATGCGCTCATGTGAGATAACCTCCGCCTATCAGGGAGTCTCATATCAACCTGCCCAATAACACATGCAATGGTCAATCACATCTCATAACAAACATGCAGATGATGCGTATGGGCATGTATCATGATGTTATGTTGTCACATACTCATAATCGGTACCAATAACCGGCACTGACAATTGGCCTCGATAATGTGGACGTTTAACCAACGTTGCCCCTAAGGAATGGCTCACATAGAGCCTAACATGCAATGGGCCCACAACCTCACACAAAGGCCTAATATTCAACATAGTGGACCTTACTCACAGGCCACATATACACGATAGGTGGGCCCTGCTCATGGGCCTCAAATAAATGACATGTGGGCCTCACACATGGGTCTCGAATACATCAAATAGGCCATGCATCATGGGCCTAATACATATCCCAATGGGCTTTGCCCATAGGCTATAAATACATCACAGTGGGCCTTACCCATGGGCCATGAATACATCATGATAAGCCTTGCCCATGGGTCTTAAATACATCACAATGGGCCTCGACAAATCGGAATCGACCTATACAATCGGCCTTGACAATCAAAATCAGCCTATACAATCGGTCTCAACAAATCAGAATCGGCCTCAATACTTGGCCTCGATAATCGAAATCGATTGATAATTAGAATTGGCAAATCGGTCATGTAAATTGGCAATCGGTCATGATAATAAAAATCGATCGATAATCAGAATCGGAAAATCGGTCACATCAATCGGAATAGGCAATCTGTCATGATAATCGGCCTCGATCATTAATCGGCACCCGGCCTCGACAAATCAGAATCGGCCTCAACAATCGGCACCAATGCTTAGTATCGACAATCGGCACTGATAATCTTCACCGACGATCAGCATATATAAATAAGGCGGGGGTCCATAGATGAACAACCAAATCAATCATAATATAAAGATCGACCCTCGGTCGTTGTTATATCAAATCCGATAGGACAAAGCTATCCGTCTATGGTGAATAGGGCCCACTTATTTGGGTTAACCCACTAAGAGAATGATGAGAATGGACCTAACAAGGCCTTGGGGAAGGTCACAATGTGGACATCCAACCATCATTGCCCATCAACATGGCCATTTAACCAACATTGCTCCCAAGGAGTGGCCCTCATAGGGCCAAACATATAGTGGGCCCATGGCCTCACACATTGGCTCAATATACATCGCAATGGGCCTCATCAAATGGGCAGCAAATGCATCACCATGGGTCTCATACGTGGGCCTTATATATAACAAGTGGACCGCACTATATGGGTTGTACTAATGAGTCGCATAAATATATCAAGGTAGGCCTCACAGATGGGTCACAAGTATATCAAGGTGGGCACCTCAAATGGACCACAGAATACACCAAAGTTGGCCCTACAAATGAGCCACAAAATACATCAAAGTGGGCCCGACAAATGGGCCACAAAATACATCAAAGTGGGCCTGAAAAATGGGCCACAAAATACATCAAAGTGGGCTTAATCACATGGGCCTTATACATATATGAATCGTATCAAAAGATCAACTGGACCATACTCCAAATAACAGTAGCGACAATGATTTTCACCATTAAGAATCCTACAGGGCCCACCGTTAGGGATTGTTTTGGAATCCGACCTATTCATAAATTTACATGGAGATATTTGAAGTGAAGGTAAAAACATCAGCTTGATCGAAACTACAGTGGCCCTTAAGAAGTTTTGAACGGTGAATGTCACTGACCCTCTATTTTTAAATGGTGGGACCTCCTTGAATTATAGATCTATCTCATTTTTAGTCTCAAGCCTTAAGACGAGCTTTCAAAATGATTGGACGGCTTGGATACAACACATGCATCATGGTGGATCCCATAAGGATGGGAAGGATGGATGACATACATAAAGTGCATGCCTCATAGTGGGGCCCACACTAATGGAAGGTGTGGATCGCAAAACATACATCAATGGGTCCCATGCGGGGCCCACCATAATGTTTATTTGATATCCAAGCTGTTCATAAAGTCACATGGACCTGGGGTCCACTATAATGTTTATTTGCACCCCAACCTGTTGGTTGGGTCACGTGGGCCAGGGGCAGGGGCCCACCATGCTGTTTATTTGACATCCAAGCTGTTCATAAGATCACGTGTGCCAGGGCCCTCCGTGATGTATATTTCCATCCAATTTGTTGATAAGGTCACTGGACCAGGGGCCCACTGGAATGTTTATTTGCCACTCAACCTGTTCATATGGACCAGGGCCCACGGTGATGGTTGTTTAGTATCCAACCTGATGGTGAGGTCACACGGCCATGGGGCCCACTGGAATGTGGTTCACAAATCCCGCCCACTCATTATGTATGTCCCACTTTGCTGAGGGTTCAGACCAAGTTTCAGCCGCATCCAAATTTCAGGTAGGCCCCACTAAGTGATTTTATATGTTTTAGGCATGACTTCACATGATTTTAGATGGTATGTGTAAGACCCATGTCCTAGTACGTACCGTTCCGTAGGCTTTCACGAACCTACCGGTCAAATTTCGACGACCCTCAACCCGTTACCGATGTTTGTGCATGATCCTGAGCTGAGATCTGTATGCCAAAGTCGGCTCGACCCAAAACCTATACCTTGGCGACCGCGCCGTCGCCGCGATTCCAACGCCGCGACTCCAGCACTGATTCAATACCTAGGGTAGAAGATGTAGGCCCACGTTCAATTCGAAGAAACGCCGCACGTTGAGAACTTCGAGAGAATCTCTACGAAATGTCCCATCAATCAATCAATCAATCAATGTCAAGTACAAGTCAAGTCACACCTACCCAAGTACAACAACCCATACCTTTCTCTTACACAAGCAAGCCCAAAGTCAACCCTCACATCACTTCACCTCTCTCCACCCATCCCTTCTTACAACACATCAATCCACCCATCATACATCATCCCATCACCTCATTTTCACCTCATTTTCTCTCTCATTTCTCAAACCTCTCCCAAGCAACAAGCTTCACATGTCCAAACCCTCTCTCTCACAAAGCCAAGTGTGGCCCACCTTCCTACACTCCCATCTCTCATCTCAACCACCCATCCATCATCTACCTCCATTAAACTCGAAGGCAAGGAGCTAAGGAGGCTAGGGAAGCAAGAAGGAGTACAAGAGGTGGGTGATCCACCGTTAAATTCTGATTTTTTTGGTCCACTTGTTGTGGGACCCACTTGATGTGTATGTTGTATCAATGGAGGGCCCATAGGGGCGGGGTCCCGCCCACCATGAATCACATATTTTGTGGGACCCATCGGACGAATGGGTTGGATCTACACCATCCAGCCCATTAACAGGCCCGGATGGAAGGAAAACATAAATATCGGGTGGGCCACGTTCATGTGGGACCCACCTTGATGGGTGGGCCACGTCGGTGTGGGACCCACCACAATGCATGTGTTCATTCATACCGTCCAGCGTCCCTGGACGCTGGACGGAGTGGCTAACATGGAGTTTGTGCACTAACAGGGAGTGTACTAACGAGCTAATAAAAAGGAAAAAAGTGGGAAAGAAATGGTGGGCCACCCATGCAGGCCCCACTTCGACGTATGTACTTAATCCAAACCACCCATCCTTTACTTCAGATCATTTTAGGCATTGAGACAAAATTTGGAATCAATCTGATGATCAAGCGGGCCAAACCATAGGAAATAGTAGTGTTTACCGTTGAAACACACTTTGATCTCTTCTACTCGCCAGATCATACCGCATATTAGACTCATTTGGCTTGTCTTGAGCCGTAGGAGTGAGTGACTGGGTTGGATTTGTCAGCAGCCGGCCCCGCCTACCAAAAACCGCAGAAAAACGGGTTTTTTTTTTAAATGAATGAAGAAGCAGTGCTGCTGCTGCTGCAGACGCATGCAGGCAGCACCTGTGCCTGGCGGGCGGGTGAATTGGGTGGCCCTCACGGCCATGGCCGTCGGCCCCACCGTGATGCGTTTCTAACATCAACACCGTGCATTTGAAGCGTCCCCTTTAAATTATGGGACATTCCAAAAATCAGCCGTATACGGAACTCAGGTGGGCCATACCATCTAAAATCATGTGAAGACATTCCTAAAACGTATAAAATCACTTAGTGGGGCCCACCTGAAATTTGGATGTGGTTGGAACTTGGTCTAGACCTCAGCCAAGTGGGACACACCTAATGGGCGGA
>JAJHSJ010000006.1:52868809-52994661 GCA_021015155.1 Magnolia officinalis
CCACGTAACACGCTGGTGTCTATACAACAGCTACTTAGCTGTTTAAGGTACACCAGCCAATGGCCTCACAGTAGGTGGGTCCCAAGTGGGGCCCACCACATATATTTATAATGTACTATATATTATTATTATTATTATTATATAATGTATTATATATTATTATATATTATTATTATTATTATTATTTCTAATATTTTATTTTATTTTAAAACCCGACGTCCAGGCCTTAGACGGCCTGGATGCAAACATATATAACGTGGTGGCGTCCCACTCCACCTATCCTGATGGACGGTTAGGATATAACACATATCATGGTGGGCCATAAATACATCACGTGGGTACCACAGCACCGTCCACACCTTGGACGATGGAGATAAAAGACATATATCAAGGTGGGCACCACCGTCTAGCAGATTTGGACGGTGGAGGTGAAATACATAAATCAAGGTAGGCCACGTTGGACGGCCAGGATGTAGCACGTATACAAACAAGGTGGGCCCCACCCCTCACACGTGAGGCACGTGTGGGGTGGCCCCACAGCTGCCAAATAGATGGACATCGTGGAAAACACATACATACATTACGGTGGTCCTTCTCTGCACCATCCAAACATGGACGGTGTGGATATTAAAATGCATACATCAATGTGGGCCCCATCTCCATAAGTGCAACACGTGTGGAGTGGGTCCCACCACTTAAAAAAAGATGGACATTGTAGATATAATACATACCTCACGACAGGGCCATAGACCCTGCTGACGTCAATACAGTCTGCTGGCCCAGCAGATAAACGGTTTGGTTGTGATCCACGTCCAATTGGATCAGCGGATGGACGGTGTGGATGGGGTCCACACAGCAGCTGGGACCCATCTGCTGCTGACGTCATGGCCATGGGACCCACAAAGTTTGGTGGCGCCAAACACCAGTGATAACACTGTTGTGAGGTAGCCGGTATCCAGGCCATTCGTTTTCAATAGGTAGGTGGGCCCTTAAATCACAAAATCACACTATAAAATCACCCACCGATCGGCCTTCTTCTTGGCTCTTATGTCTCCCTTTGCTCCTTGGCTTCCTTTTGATGGTTGAAGATGAAAATTAAGTGGCTAAGATGAGAGGGATAGGAAGCGGGCCACACATAACCTCCTCTCCCTTGGGAGGCCATGGACGTTGGCTCTCCCTTGGGGTTACTTGGGAGTAATGAGAGAGAGAGAGAGAGAGATGAGAGCGAGAGAGAGATGTAAGAGAAGTGATGGGAGAGAGGGATTGTGAGTGATGGATGGGTGTACTTGACTAGGTATGGGTTGTAAGGGAGAGTTGACTTTGGGGATGGGTGTTGTACTTGACATGTTAGGTTATTGATGTGACATGTCATAGAGATTCTCTCAGAATTGCAACGCGCGGTGTTTTCCTCGAACTGAACGCGAGCCCATATCTCCTGGCCCCGGTATCGCCTCAGCGCGCGAGACGCGGCGCTGGAACCGCGGCGATGGCGCGGTCACTAGGGTACAAGTTTCGAGTCGAGTCGACTCCAATACGTAGGACTCGGCTTAGGATCGCGCGCAAATGTCAGATGCAGGTTGAGGGTTGCCGAAACTCGACCGGGAGGACAGGGGAAGCTTACGGAATGGTACGGACTATGATATGGGCCTTACATATTTGAAGCCCATGGGATGTGGCGCATTGTGATGTATATTAGGCCCTTGAGTGGGGCCCATGGTGATGTATATTAAGCCCTTGTGTGAGGTCGTGGGCCCACTATACGTTTGACGCTATGTGAGCCACTCCCTGGGGGCAATGTTGGTTAAATGTCCACATTCTGACCTTCCCTTAGGCCTGGTTATGCCCATTCTCATCATTCTCTAGTGGGTTACCCCAAACGATTGGGCCCCATTGATATTGCTTGGTCCATCATCGGCCGTCCATCTATGGACCTCGCCTTACGTCGAGGTTGAATATCGATGCTGATTCCGATTGTCGAGGCCGATTATAATTGTCGAGGCCGATTGTCGAGGCCGATCCTGATTGTCGAGGCCGATTATAATTGTCGAGGCCGATTGTCGAGGCCGATCCTGATTGTTGAGGCCGATTATCGAGGCTGATTTTGATTGTCGAGGTCGATTATCGAGGTCAATTCTGATTGTCAAGGCCTAATGTGATGTATATGCAGCCCGTATTTGAGGCCCATTGTGATTTATATTTATCCCGTGTTTAAAGCCCAATGTGATGTATACGAGGCCTATGTGATGAGGCCCATTGTGGTGCATTTGAGGGCCAAGCGATGGAGCCCATTATGATGTATATTAGGCTTATGTGAAAGGCCCATCGTGATGTGTATTAAGCTTTTGAGCGAGGCCCATGGTATTGTATATTAGGCCCTTGTGTGAGGCAATGGTTATCCACTATATGTTAGGCTCTATGTGGGCTACTCCTTGGGGGTAATGTTTGTTAAATGTCCACATTGTCGAGGCCGATTGTCGTTGCCGATTATCGAAGCTGATTGTCGATGTTGATTATCAGTGTTGGTTATTGGTACCGATTATGAATATGTGACAGCATAGCATCATGATACATGCCCACACGCATCATCTGCATGTTTGTTATGAGATGTGATTGACCATTGCATATGTCATAGTACAAATGGTTTATGAGACTTCCTGATAGGTGGAGTTATCCCATATGAGCACACGATATGCGCAGGATTGATGCATGATTGCAATACGTGACTCATGCATCTTGCATTGTGTGATTGTGACTACTGTACGCCCTAGCGACATCAGGGTCATAGCCTCCACAAGCATGTCGTGGATGGCCAGATAGGACACCGAAAATGTTTGGTTTTAACATACAGGCGCCATAGATGTCCCTGGGTGAAAATTCCAAAACCTTCGAGGCTAGGAGACGCCCCAACGTCGAGACCGAGTGGATACATGAGCGCCCGAGTGCCGAATACCAGGAGGTCGCGTCTCCCACTGTGTCATGGTCGGTTGGGAGGGGATGTGGCCTTATCCGCCCGAGGGTAGGGGGCATATCTAGGCTGAGTTTGACCAGCTCGTAAATGGGTCCACTATCGAAGTGTCGGGTTGATATTGATTGACTACTGGGCAGGCAGATAGTGAGGTCTCTTCCACTTGCATGGTCGCGCGTCATTGGGCAGCGATTGCATGTATAGTGTACTAGACCCTGGTGATGATCCCAGAGATGAGCTATACTGATATATGGACTTATTGGGCAGGGGTTGCATATTCATTCATTCATTCACTATCCACTCGGGTTGGTGGTGCGTAACTATTTGTTACGTATACTTTTGCAATGGCCATGATTTCGGTTGGGGCGCGCGACTAACCTGAGATCAGGAGTCTACCAAATTGAGTCTGACTATCCAAATACAGGCATGAGACTAGTTTGGATAGAAGTCCCTTGTGATGGACCCCATAGCCTACGATACTGTGTACTATCATCCCGACTTCACACTCCAGCTTGGTCATTTCATTCACACTGCATATTGCATTACATCTGCAACATATGGTATTTTAGGTTGTTATGTGTTTGTATTTATATGGCCTAGATATGGCTGACAGTATTCGTAACTCTTCCGAATTGCATATTGTATTGCATCATCGGTATCTGATATTTAACTCATTATGTCTCTGCATTACATAACCGACTTACATTACTTTCCCAGTATATGACATTGGCTTGCTATATCTTTTCATCACATATCCTTGATGAGGTTGATGATATTTTATGGACTTGTCAGTATTTCTACTTACTTTAGTATTGTATGGTTCGTGGACTTACTGGTATTTCCGTTTACTCTGATATTGCATTCTGAGCATGCATATACTGCTCACACACTTACACTACCCTCTAAGCTTTCTATAAGCTTATGCACGATAAATGCGTGTAGGTGACATTATGATGCAACCGAGCAGAGGCAGGAGAGTGCGGCTGAGCTTCTGGAGTTTTCTTTGATATCTCTATATTGTATTTCCCTTTCAGCATTATACACAAATAATTATATTAGTGGATATGTGGTGATGATGTTGTTCTTGTGATTTGGGTATACTTGTGGTTATGCTTCTTATGAGACAAATTCATGTTGAAAATCCTCCTTGTAGGATCACATGATCGAAATCTGGTGTATGAGCGCTGGGAGCCGAAAATGGGGTACTACGGAGGCTGTCGGCACCGGATTTGACGATCAGGAATTTTGTGAGCCCGGTTTTCAAGTTTGGGGCGTACTGAGTAAACTCTTTGAGGTCCACCATGATTTATGTATTTTATCAGCTCCCTCCATCCATTTATACAAATAATTTTAGAGCTTGAGCCCAAAAATGAAGCATATAAAATGTTCAAATGGACCACACTGAAGAAAACATTTGACTTGAACTTCTACCGTTGAAAATTTCCTTGGGTCACAAAAGTTTTGAATTAAGCTTATATTTGTATTTTCCCTACATCCATGTCTGTATGATCTTATGAAGAGGTTGGATGACAAATAAACATCACCATGGGGCCTAACAAGGTTTCAACGGTATAAATCATTATCCCCACTGTTTCCAGCGGTAGGATCCACTTTATAAAAAGAAAAAAATAAAAATAAAAATTTACACACGCACGCACACACACCGCCACACACTCAGGCCGTGGTGGGATTTTACCACCTATGGGTACCCGAACCCTTGACCAGGTGTTGAAACTCCTTAGGGCCTGTTTGGCCGGGCAGATCCCATGGTATTAGGAGGGATGGGATCAATTTTAAGGTAATGATGATGGTGTCAGTGGATTGTCTTAAGATCCATGGGATTGCTTATATCCCGGGACAAGTTCACTGGGTCTGTTTGGCATGCCATGCATATCCCAGGATTTTACCTTCCAATCCATCCAACCAAGGGATAGGATCAATTTTAAGGTAATTAATCATGGTGATGTCAATGGATTGTCTTAAGATCCATGGGATTGCTCACATCCCAGGACAAGTTCACTGGATCTGTTTGGATCGTCATGCCTATCCCAGGATATTGCCGATCCCATCCCTCCTAATACCGTGGGATCTGCCTGGCCAAATAGGCCCCAGTTTGGCCGGGAAGATCCCACGGTATTAGGAGGGATGGGATCAATTTTAAGGTAATGATGATGGTGTCAGTGGATTGTCTTAAGATCCATGGGATTGCTTATATCCCGGGACAAGTTCACTAGGTCTATTTGGCATGCCGTGCATATCCCGAGATTTTACCTTCCCATCCATCCAACCAAGGGATAGGATCAATTTTAAGGTAATGATGGTGATGTCAGTGGATTGTCTTAAGATCCATGGGATTGCTCATATCCCGAGACAAGTTCACCGGATCTGTTTGGCTCGTCATGCCTATCCTAGGATATTGCCAATCCCATCCCTCCTAATACCGTGGGATCTGCCCGGCCAAATAGGCCCCAGTTTGGCCGGGCAGATCCCACGGTATTAGGAGGGATGGGATCAATTTTAAGGTAATGATGATGGTGTCAGTGGATTGTCTTAAGATCCATGGGATTACTTATATCCCGGGACAAGTTCACTGGATCTGTTTGGATCGTCATGCCTATCCCAGGATATTGCCGATCCCATCCCTCCTAATACCGTGGGATCTGCCCGGCCCCGGCCAAACCCCCGGCCAAACACAGTTTGGCCGGGCAAATCCCACGGTATTAGGAGGGATGGGATCAATTTTAAGGTAATGATGATGGTGTCAGTGGATTGTCTTAAGATCCATGGGATTGCTTATATCCCGGGACAAGTTCACTGGGTCTGTTTGGCATGCCATGCATATCCCGAGATTTTACCTTCCCATCCATCCAACCAAGGGATAGGATCAATTTTAAGGTAATGATGGTGATGTCAGTGGATTGTCTTAAGATCCATGGGATGCTCATATCCCGAGACAAGTTCACCGGATCTGTTTGGCTCGTCATGCCTATCCCAGGATATTGGCGATCCCATCCCTCCTAATACTGTGGGATCTGCCTGGCCAAACAGGCCCTTAGAGTCTACCACTGGAGCAAGAGTAAGGACCCACTTGATCTTTGGTTATCCCCACTGTTTCCTGTGATATGATCCACTTGATCTTTGGATATGCTTCAATTGTGGGCTTAACCCCTTAATTTAGATGGAAAAACGGATGCACGGCGTGGATAGACTACATACATTTAAGGTGGGCCCAACTGAGTTTACTCAGTACGATAAGAGCACACTGTGTAACTCAGTGCGCAATCCGATTTCACTTTCCATATGCGGTGCTTGGTATGCAAGAAGGTAGCGACAAATCTCCTTCTTCTGCAATGTCTTGGCATGCGTATTTCTCGTGAGATTTTCAGTTTTTTGACGACTTTCTAATAATAATATCGCAAAGATATCACTGAAAATATGATATTAAAAATATTTAAATAAATTTATAAATAACTGAAGTTTGTGTAAAAATGGATTTATTTAAACTTTTAGATATTTCATAAAACTCGTGATAATTTTTCATTTAAATTCCCCAAAAATGTAAAACTTCTTAAGATTTTGAAATTATCATGATGTTAAGGAAGACCTATATTTGGTGGGCATTGAAAGTTTAGTCAATTTATCTGATTTCATGGCTGATCATGCCAGTCATCTTTACCCATATGCAACCCGAATGTCCACATATGGATGAATGGTATGGATAAAACATATATATCAATCTTCATTTTGTCTTTTCTGTCTTCGTTTCTGAGTCTACAGGGTGCTTTTAGTGAAGCAGGGGTATATAGGCTAGGGTTGTTTTTCTATCCCTGCCCAAAAAATCTCATGTATAGCGTTGATCCCATGTTAATAAAATTTATATATTAAAAAAAATAACATATGTATCAATCTGGAGCCCACTTATGTCGTAGATTTTGAAATCCACCAAAAATCCTGAGTATTAACGATTGAGCATGGATGATATAATAACTGGACTAATCCGATATTTCACATCCTTTTTGGATATATGTGAGAAATAGTGTAGTTGTAATGTTATCACCACAAAGGTAAAAACCTCCGTGGGCCCATTTGTGATATGCCGAGGACGTACTCACCGACCATTATGCATACCATCATGTTTAGGTATGACCATCAGGCCAATCCAAGACTCAGGAGGGCCAAACCGCAGGAAAAAGAAAAAAAGAAAAAAGAAGGGATGACTATCCTTGATTATTACTCTACCCGTGCAGCCTGCCAGGCAATATGACAAAATCAGTTGGGGTTATTTTCCGATTTGAGGTTGGGTTACTGATACAAATTCCAACTACAGGTTTCTTGTGCATGGTGTGAGATGCCCAAGGCCTTACATGTGGAGTATGTTTGGTTTTGTTTCCAAACCATTGTGGTTTTGCTGCGTGGTGAATCTGGTGATCTTTATTTGTGAATGAATGAATTTCTTCAGGGATTGTATTCACTTATTTACTCTTAGAGTGCAACCTGTTAACTTCAAAAAATAAAAAGAAAGAAAGAAAAGAAAATATATGAACAAATTTCTTGTCAATTACTTTCTTTTTGTAAGTAGGCATGGTTCCGAGTCTGACTCAGGCTGTTTTTCTTTTCTCATGCAAACTATTCTTGTGGCTCATTCGGCTTCCCTTTGCAGCACAACATCCACTTTCTGCAAGAGGTTCTGCAACGCCGAAGGTCAAATCACTTGGAATTGTGTGTCATTCTACTGCTAAGTATAGATAACACACTATCAATAAGTTCCGCTTCTGTTTAAGTATTTTGGCTCATGATTTTTCTTAGATGAGAGATTTTATTTTTTATTTTTTATTTTTATTTAAATTTATTGGATGAGAAATTGTTTGGTATTTTGGCTCACGATTTGGATTTTTGCAGGGATGGTGTGAGTGAAGGCCAGTTCAATCAAATTTTGCTTTATGAGTTGGATGCAATTAGGAAGGTGATTTTCCATACTTGGGTCCGAGTTGCATTGTCCTTCTATATGAATATGTAGGAGTGTGTGCACCCAAACTGACTGACCCAATTTAATCAGATTTGCTAATTGGGGTTGGATTCAAGCCCATGAAACCTGAACTGACAATAAATCACGTTGAGATCAAATATATGAATTTGTATTATTTTCCTTTATTTGATTATATTTATCATTTAAATCATATAAAGGCAATCTTTAGGTGTGGGATTCTAATTCTAAACCTCTATGTATCCAAAGCCATTTTGATTCTGTAACGTCTCAGAAAAATCCATACAAAGACCCGAGTACTACCTCAGACAGAAATACCTAAGGACCGTATCCCGTGGTAATTTAGGCGAAAACTGGTTAAGTGCTAAACTAAATAATCGGTGGATTTAGCACGAACCACCATTTCCACAAATGACAAGGCCTAAAACCATTAATACCACTCTCTCAACACCACTTAAAGACCTAAGAAAAATTCCAAGAGCCTGTCACTCTCCGGAGTACATTGAAACCCTGTATCGGACCTAGACCGCACGTCGAGAGTCCGATGATCGCAAAACTATAGGGTTATGTCCGTCCTACTAGGCTTGACAACCATCGCGGGAATCGAGCCGAAATAGTATCTAGAAATGCACAACTTGAGCCCTGAGTGAAGTGTGTGAGAAACACGAATACCTTTAGAAAACGAACCAAAACTTAAGTGAATTGGACCGTTCGCTCACACGCGAAATTAAGGATTTCAGACTCTCAGTTTCTGACCAAACTTCACCCAAGAAAAATGGAAATTTTCTTACACATATCTGTATAACTGTGGCCCCGATCGAGTGAGTATGACCGTCGATCTGACACAGGTCCTCCACGGTCAATCAACTTATCCGACTGCACCGAAATCACATCCTTAAATAGATCCATTGTCAGAGAACTTACCCTATGACGTAGGTGAGTTGTGGGCCTCCCTGTGAGCCCTGTTTGTCAAAAACAGCTGCCCAAAGGGTATAACTCATGTATATAGTGACCCTGAGGCCATTTGCATCACTTCTGGGCCTATAAATAGCCCTTATACCTCCCCACCTCTCTCATATACGAATTTCCCTAAAACCCTAAGGGAGAGAGAGAGAAAAGAAGAGAAAAGAGGGAAGAGAGAAGAAGGATTTTGAGTGATTGTTTCTGTGATTCTTTCCCACTACTCCACACACTGAATCACCTCCCCGTTACGCTACAAACTCAGTTTCGTTTATGATTTTGGGTAAGAAAACCTAACTCTAATCCTGTTATAGAGATCCGGGCTGATTACTTGTCAAATTAGCTAACCATTTACGTTCTTTAGGTGCATGACGTTCTGTTTTCAGGAACGTGGAATTCGAACCGAGTCCGAATCGAGTATTCTGACGTAAGGTGCAGATTATAAACGTTTAGGTTATGGTTATCAATGCTTTCAATGTTAGCTAATGATTTATGTCTGACTTGATTGCTGTCATATTGTCTTAAATACGCCGTTTTCGATATAATATGCATGTATGAACTATGTAGAACGAAAGATTCATCCCATGTGTTTGTTGAAATGTTTGAATGAACATGTAAACATGATTTGTATTTTCCATGACTACTAATCTAGGATTCATCTTTGCCATATGCATGTTGACCTCTTTGTGTAAGGATTTGCTAAAACACTTGTTGTAACTAATCTAGTCTATGTATTTGATAAAGTGTAGTCTAAGTGTTTGATGAATTGTCTGAATGGGAAATTATTGATGACTCGTATGTACTATGAGTGTTCAGATAGTTACGAGTGTTCAGATAAGATTCTTTCTTGCCTTATACATGTGTATAGTTTCTTTCATGAAATCATATTCGCCTCTATGCAAATGATTGATAAAAATGCTAGTATTTGGTAACATGATCAACGTGTTTGATGAAATGCTCAAATGAGGATTCCACTTGGATTATTTATAAAATGTTTAATTGATTATCATATGTATTTAATTGCTGCATCTGAGTAATATTGGGGCTACAACCTAGCCTAGACAATCGGTAACAGTTTCAGTTTGGGTGGCCGAATTAGTCTCGCCACATTGGGGAAATTCGACAAATTCAGGTCGCACGACGATCATCGGCAGTGGTTAGGCCCCAAGGGGTGCTTATGCACTCATGTCGACTAAGTCGGCATGTCCCCGTACCAATCGAACTTGTCTAATGAACCGATTGGCCTATTGTGTGTTTACCATGTATGGACACTACTGCTTGAATCTAAGGTACCCCTCACCAATGTAAAGGCCCACTTTAACTATGGTACCACGATCCGCTAAGACTCATGAGCCGGGCATGGTGGTATGAGACACTGTGTTCAAGCTGTCGGCCTACACTGGGGTGACGATCCTCCCCGTAGTGACCAGTGAGCAACTCAAACTCGTGAGCCGGACATGATGGTATGGGACACCGTGTTCGAGCTGTCGGCCTACGCCGAGGTGATTAGCCACCCCGTAGTGACCGCGAATATAAACTATCAATTTGCCTATCGACTGCTTTTCATTGGGAGTGATGACCCTACAACTTGCCTATCGTATGTGCTTGACTAGGAGTGACGAACCTAGATGGATCCTTCAGTTCGGGTCCATGATATAAAGGGAGGTACCCTAGCTTCCCAAATTTGTTGCATGAATAAGCTTAATTAACTACTGGGCTAACATGACCATGCATTGCACTGCATTAGTTAGGACGTGCTTTAAAGGCGTGGAAGTCGCACAGGAGGCAGTGTTGTCATATGTGAAATTTGGTGTTAGTGTCGCTTGTTGAGGGAGCTTTGATGTGAGGGCATATATCATTACTTGCACCCCATTCCTGCATTAACAAGAGTAGTTAGGAAGTGATTGTTATGTTGCTTTATCATTACTGCTTGATTGACTTGATAACATGTTAACCTTTGCCTTATAGTACCACTGAGTTAATCACTCACTCCCACCCTGGGACGGTGTTTTAAAACACCAACCAGACTCTGGTTTAGATGCAGGTGATGATGAAGTCTATGCAACGGAGCAAGACTTTATGGATGAGGTGGAGGAGTTCTCCTACTTTCATCTCTCGAGCGGGTCTATGTAGATCCCGTGCCGACACGCGGGAAACACTGGAATATTTGGCTTAGTTGAACATCTTACATTTCCACATTTTGTATATTTTGAAACAATACATGTACATATTTAGCCTGGTTACATACTCATACTCTGGAGATTGTGAAATACTTACACACTTAAATATATATATATACACACACACACACACACACACACACACACACACACACACACACACACACACACACTTTAGACTTCCACTTGCTTAATTTAATTATATCCGGAGTATGATATGCTGTTTTAGTAAAATTCCACTCATGTTTAACTCATTAATATGGATGAAATCTGAACACCATCATCCATGTTGCAGAAGTGATGTGCTGGATCTTAGGAGTAGAGCTTTGCTCGACCCTCGAAATTTAAAGCGTTATAGATTCTAATTCTGAACCTCTCTGTATCCAATTCCCTTACTTTTGTCCAGATACGGATACACCCTCACAGGTAGTTTTGGTATGGATTCTTAGTGGTGAATTATTTGCTAAGCTATTTAGTAAGGAGTATTTATTATTCTTTTATGTTGATACACCAGGATGTAGCTACCTTGGAGCAACAACCAAGCTGAACATTGTCCCTAGAAACATCCCTTTCAAAGCAGAATGTATATACTGTAAAATCAAGAGGGTGGTCTTCAATGATTTAGTAGTTCATATGTAGCGGAGTATTGCTGGTAACGGTGAAACCAGGCAGAAATTCGTCAACTGTAAGATCTCATGCCCATTTTTTATATTTATTTTTTGAAGTAAATCACATCATTGAGTGGGCCTCTCCTTTCATTGACTTGTATGAGAAGGAACACATTCTTATTCGGCCATTGAAAGTCATGGGATATGCTATCCAAATCACATAAAATTGTTGAAATGTAATTAATTTATTTTAATTATTTTGGCTTGCAGGTTGTAGGTAGAGACAGATAATGGCTAGATGGAGGGATTTTTTATATATATGTATTCAGAACATTTTCAACATATTATTGTAAATATTATACAATTTTCATTGTAAAGTAATACAATTTATTTAGTATTCATTTTTAATTGTGTTGTAAAACATTTTTTAGGTTCTAAATATTTAAAAACAATACAGGTTTCAATTAAATATAAACAATCAAATGGATTAAGAAAAAAAATTAACTCGCGGTTAGCACCTTTACGGGTGGTTACCAGTTTTTACTGGTGCATATTTAAGGTTTTCCAAGCATTTTCCATGGCATATATCAGTGTTTCATGACATTTGATAGATCTGTCAGGAGCCTTTTATTGAGGCCTTGATAGATCCATATCGACGTATATCGATGCTTAAATATACTTTTAGCGGCGCTTTGATATGTTTAAATG
The DNA here is from genome assembly GCA_021015155.1 of Magnolia officinalis. Taxonomy (NCBI): domain Eukaryota; kingdom Viridiplantae; phylum Streptophyta; class Magnoliopsida; order Magnoliales; family Magnoliaceae; genus Magnolia; species Magnolia officinalis. The sequence continues at coordinate 52,881,215 of JAJHSJ010000006.1, forward strand.
ACGCTTATGCAAGCCTTTGCCGGCATTTTTGCAAATCTTTAGCGGCGTTGTGGCAACCTTTGTGGCGCTTAAATATATATTAACCGGTGCTTTTTACAGCTTTACCGGCATTTTTATAGTTTTTATTGGTGCTTTTTACAGCTTTTAGCAGCGCTTTTTACAGCTTTTACTGGCGCTTTTCCTTTTTACTGGCGCTTCTTCAGGCTTTACCGACGGTCAGCATAAGCACTGGTAAAGGACAATAACTACCAGTAAAATGCTCCGTTATAGCGGCGGCCATAAAAAAACACGATCGTCAGTAAAAAAGCATGACCCCCGGTAAAAGATACATCGGCGTCCCCCTTTAGCGGCACGTGTACGACCGTCGATAAAAGAATTACCGGTGGTTTTTTGGACTTTTAGGCGCGTTTTTAGCCACCGGTAAAGCTCCATTTTCTTGTAGTGTTCATGTGTAGGCCGGTAACTGTATGTATAGCTCTCCTTCTCTATAAGTTAGTATATGTGTAAAATTGGCATATGCCCAGTATTTAGCTCCTCCACATGATAAAATGTTTAATAGCTAAGATATGTATCGGTTTCATTATTCAATAAAGCCAAACATAGATATGGTCTTGTCGTTGAGGCATCCACAAGAAACCTGGTTGTTGATGCATAATAAGATACAACAAGCCCCATCTTCTAAAGTGGAATAGGGTCCACAAACAGTAATGCCATATGTTCTTTGGTCTCGACGCTTGAATCGGTATATCCATCTCGATGCTGGTATATGATTTCGAGCACACGTGTAAAATTCAGGATAACATTGATCACAACCGTAGGTACTGGAGTCGGTTTAAGACATTCCTTGTTGATGTCTTTCCATCCACTTGCAACCATTTCCCGGAGCTTTTGAATACTTTCTTGGTAAGAGGTTCCATGCTCTTTCATGTAGCACTCTACTGAGGATGAAACATGCTTCCTTTCTTGCTCAAGCTTCACACATATTAGAAGAAGGAAAAAAAAATAAAAATCATTCATCTCTATTAAACAAGTTTGTGAAATTGTAAACATCCCATCAAAATAGATTATATATATATATATATATATATATATATATATATATATATATATATATATATACAAAAATGGACAAAAGGTTTCACAGCTAGAGCTTATTGTCTTTTATAATCAAATTGGGCCATCTATATTCTTTGCTAATGGCTGGATGTTGGTATTGGCCAATAAAAATTATTGTTAAAAAGACAAAAAATCTCCAAGAAGAGCCAATGAGATGAGTGGTCATCGACTGAAGATTAGCTTTTTATGCTATAGTTAATTTGAATAAATTTTAGTGTATGTTATGTCATCAAGGAAGTAGTCTCTAAAATAATGACAAATAAAAGTGTTGAAGTTGAGATCTAGAATTTTAAAATTTCATGAAATTATCATTTTAACAATTTTTTTTTTTATCAAATTGGCAAACAATATATATATATATATATATATATATATATATATATATATATATATATATATATATATATATATATATATATATATATATATATATATATATATATGCAGGCCTCACGGGAAATTATCATCTTAGCAAATTAAAATTTTTAAAAAATCTTTTGAAGAAGAGACTTATTTAAACCTCCCATTGAAAATCTAGATAATGCATGGGCTACCTTCATAACATGTATATGCAGGCCTCGTGGGTAATAAAGTAAATAAGTAAAAAGAAGAAGAAAAAAGAGAAAAAAAGAAAAAAAAAAGAAGAAGAAAGAAAATAGTTGTACTACTAAATAGTTCGATTGAGGCATGCATCACACAAGTAGCAAATGTCTAGTCTAGTAGAATCATTGGTCGGAAAGATCCCTTATAGAATAGATGGTTGAGTTGTATCGGTTAAGGAGGTAAGGCCTAGGTCCATCCCTGCTACCAAATCACGCAATGTGCAGTGGCTGAGTAGATATCAGCTATCCTTAAGGGCAACAAGAACAACAATTTTAGGCGGGGCTCGAAGACAAAAAAGAGTTAGGGCCCACCTATCATATGAGAAGCAAAACAACAAAAATAAAAATTAGACTTTCCAAAGGTTGCCCAGGCCAACTTTATCTAAAAAGAGAAGGCCCCGCTCAACTGCTAGGAGATCCGCCCCTCTGCTATAACACGACGGTTACACAACGTCAGCCCATTAACAATGGCCCTGATTTCAGCTCTGGAGCTGGATCCGAAGTTGTAGCCTCTCGGCTTCCCAATTGAATAAAATCTTCTCTTTAAAAAAAAAAAAAAGAAGTTATCCCTAAAGGCATAATGTATGCAGAAGCAATCAAGCACAATCCTCTTGGCCTGAGCCCTCGTGAAGTAGTAGACGAGGGAATAACGGTAGTGGATCCAACAACGATCGCGATTAGACTCCGAGAGCTGAAATTGGGGCTAGTGGGAGAAGCTGCAGACCCCAGAACCTCCATAATAAAATTAATGGAAACCATAAGAGAATCGAAGTTTGCAGCCTCCATGATGGATGTGGCAAGACTATCTCATTCCCACTTCCTTATAGTTCTTAAGTCTAAGGTGGATTTCTCCAATTTCCTGGGGGATCTTTAATTACATCAGCGAATGGGTCTGGTCAAGGTATCCCCATGGTCCCCAGATTTACTCCTAGGTGGGAAAGGGTCCTGAATTCGCCTCTATGGCATCTCGCGACACGCGTGGATGGAGGCGGTGATCATTGATTTAGGAAATTTCTTTGGAAAAGTGGTCCAAATTGACACAAATAGCAGGTTTGGGATTTTCCAAGTGTTCGCACGGGTTAATCTCCACCTCCGTCCAGGGGTGGATTTGAAGAGGGTGCTCAATCTGATTGTGGAAAACAAGGCGTACCCAGTCATTATTGAGATAGAATCATCCAAGCAAGCGTAGCCCCTGTCCTCTGACCCTAAACACCTTAATAGTACCATGGAAGCCACATTTAACACCAGAGCTTAGGTAGAGAGAAGTTTCAGAAGAGAAAACAAAGACAACATGAACTATCAATGCAGTGTTTGTTAATTGACCACAGAGGAGAACACAGAGAGTCCTACTAATGTTCGACAAAATGCCGCTGATGAGATTGAAGAATGCCCGCCAACTGCTTGCTAAAATGCCTATGTAGATGATCTTCAATCCCTCCAAATTATACCCTCTTTCTCCCTTACAAAACTGAGATAGGAGCGCCCCTTCTTAAGAAATAGACTAAAGTCTATAGTGGTGGTGGAAACAGCCCAGACAGGGCCCTCAGTGAATCTCCAGCTATCGGATCGAATGTTCCCGATAGAGATAGGAACCTGCGATTACAGCAAGGATAATGTTCTTTCCTTTCTCTCACATAGCTGCCCAACAACTACCATAGCTATTTAGCCAGGAGATATCAACGAAAATGCATCCCCATCCAGGCCAGCAACTGTTGTGGAGGTGTAAAGACCTTACTTGCTCGGTAGAAGAAGAGGCCAACATGGGCGCTCCAGATCGGCTGATGGCTCCCCGAAGCATTTCTTTAGCAATAGCAGAAGAAGGGAGAACATCTCCTAGTGGAATTCTCCCTCTTCTCTTATCTAAGACTCAGAAGATAGGTGGACCCCTATAGCAGAACAGGCCCCTATCGCAGACAGGAGACTGGACCAGGAAGTGGACCTCTCCCCCTATTTCAACAACAATCTTGATATAACGGAGCAGTCTTCAAACGTAGCCGAGGAGCAGCTGCAAAGACATGTGCAGAGGTAGGAGGATATACCTTAGAAGCCCAGACAGAATTTTCAGGAGCACCTTGAGGTTATAGAGAAAGAAGCCCACCCCAACCTTCATCTGGTTCAGTTTAGGAACCCCATGGCCTTTTCTCAAAATGAGAACCAGTGTAGGAAAGGGCCTTATATGTTCCTTAGGAAGTCAGATGGAATCCCAGCAGTGGGTGAATAGGAGTCAAGGCTGAGAAGACTAAGAAGAGGGGCTACGAACTCAAGATGTGTTACTGATGGATAGTGTCCTTGTGTGGAACGCCTGCAACGTCGGAAACTCACTGACCATCAGGATAGCCAAGCGAATTATTAGAAGTCACAATCCGTTGATTGTGGCGATTCTTGAAGCTATGTTGAGGGATGAGAAGAGAGTCGGTATAGGTCTTAAGCTCGGATTTCACTCCTCCTACTCCAACAGAGAGGTGGGAGGAAAGATTTGGGTCTCTTTTAATAATCTGTTAAATGCTTCTATTACAACAATGTCTAACCAAATGTTATCCATCAAAGTATGTATGTTGAATTCTCAGGTTCCTTTGCATTTCACCTTTGTCTATGCTAGTTGCGCTAGAAGTAAGAGAAGGGAATTGTGGGAAGATTTGACTGTCCTATCTAGAAGTTCTCAAGACCTTTGGTCAACGTGCGAGGACTTCAACGCGGTAGTTGTTACTATTGAAAGAAGAAGCAACAAGTCTCCTGACATAACTAGCTCTATGGAGTTCGCAAAAGCTATAAACAATTCCGAGCTGATTGATGCGGGTTTCTCGGTTAACAGATTTACATGGAGTAACAACCAGGAGGGTAGCGCACGGGTGTGGGCCAGGATGGATAGAGTCCTCAACGTAGGATGGGTGAATGCGTTTCCCCGGTTCCATGTGGAGCATCTTCCTTGTGCCAGCTCAGACCATGCACCAATTTTGATGAGTTTCCCCGGTCAGCCCTCTTCCTCTACGAAACCATTCAGATATCAGAGGATGTGCGAACTTCATGATTCCTTCCATCAAGTAGTAAAATTGGCCTATGAGAAAGATTCAGCTCCTCACCCTATGTTCAATTTGCAGTTGAAGCTTTGGAATGTCAAGACAACTCTCTAGATCTGGAACAAGAACGAGTTTGGTAATGTGTTTGTTCAGGTTGAACAGGCGGCAAGGTCCTTAGAGGAGATAGAACTCAGATTGCAAAATTCAGCTTCAGCCATCGATGCTGGGATCCATCAAGAATTCATGGAGGCCAAAAGCCTCCTTGCCCATATGGAGCTTAGAGAAGAGATATTCTATAATCAAAAGTCTAGGAATAACTGGCTAGATGAGGGGGACGAAAACACCAAGTTCTTCCACTCCTCAACATCAGAAAGGCAAAGAAAGGCGGTTATTAAATCGATCAAGCTGGACTCAGGCCAAAGGGTTGATGACCAATCAGCTATCAAAGACGCAGATATCACTTTCTATGAATCTCTGCTCAAGGCAGAGAATTTGTCTCAAGCTCCAGACCTTCTCCCGTCCATCCTCTGGCTCATATCTATGGAGGACAACGAGCAACTGCTGGCCACTCCTTCCATTCAAGAGGTCCTCCAAGTGACTAAATCCCTCCTAAAGATGGGCGCCCGACCCTGACGATTTTTCTGAAGCTTTCTTCATGGCGTGTTGGCACATAGTGGGCCTAGATATTCATAAAGCAGCGATAGATCTGTTTCAGGGAGGAAATTTCCCTAGGTCCTTCACCACTTCCCTAATTTGTCTTATGCCAAAGTCCCCTGCTTCAAAAAAAATTTCCGACTATCGCCCTATTAACTTATGTAATTGCATTTACAAAAATTTTTCAAAGCTAAAGGCATTTAGATTGAAAGAGGTGTTGCTCAAAATTATTTCTCCCAATCAAGAGGCTTTTGTGAAGGGCCGTTCCATTGCAGAATATATTGCCATAGCCCAGGAAATTCTCAAGAAAATTAACAGAAAGACTAGAGGTGGAAATATGGTCCTAAAGCTGGATACGGAAAAGGCCTATGATAGGATCGACTGGAGCTTCCTTAAGCAAGCTTTGAGGCAGTTTGGTTTCAGCAAGTCTTGGATTTCTTTGGTTGAGAAATGTTGGAAGAACTGCTGATTTTCGGTTCTAATTAATGGTGAGCCAGCAGGGTTTTTCAAATCCTTCAGACGGCTACGTCAGGGAGACCCCCCTCTCCCCCAGCGTATTTCTCCTGGTGGTGGAAGTGCTCGGTAGCGGGTTGGTTTCTGCGACCCCTACAAACTGATCCAGGGATGCCCACTGATCTCTCACCTTCTATATGCAGACGACATGCTTCTGTTCCTCAACGGGGGTTGCGCCTCTCTTCAAGTGGTGAGGTCCTTCCTCTCAGCCTACCAAGAAGTATCCGGGTAGAAGGTTAACCTCCACAAAACCTCCATCATGTGCTCCTTTAAGCTGTCCCCTGCACGAGTCAGGGTTATAGAGAGGACTCTGGGGATATCCAAGGGCGGCCATGGGCCCATCTACCTGGGAGTCCTGTTGCATTCAGGGTAGAGTTAGAAGAGCCCATTTTCAATCTTTGGTGAACAAAGTGGAAGCGCATATAAGTGGCTGTAAAGCTAGGTGTTTATCTCAAACTAGTAGATCTTTCCTGGTCTAACATGTTTTAGGGAGTATCCTAGTCCATTCCATGGCCACCTGCCAGATTCCAGTCCTCATCCTGGCAGATCTAGAGAAGCGGTTAACATATTTCCTGTGGGCTGGGCTGATGGTAAGAAAAAGCTTCATTGGACCAGCTGGAAAGAGATTGTAAGGCCTAAGTCAGAAGGTGGTCTAGGGATTCATAATCTGAGAGAGGTTATGAAAGCTCTTCATTCAAAAATGGCTTAGGTAGCAAAATATGGTAATGAGGTTAGTCTGTGGCCTCTTTCGCTAGAGCCAAATACAAAGAAGACCTTTCCTCAATAGGGTCAGGCCGCTCCTCTACTTTTGCATCCCCGCTCTGGAAAAACATCTGTGCTCTTTTTCCTACGTTAGAGGACAGATCTCAGTGTCTGCTGAGCCACGGTTCCTGCAACCTTTGGCTGGACAACTGGTCATGGCTGGGCCCTTTGGTGAATAAGGCTGTCAGGCCAATCCTAGAGTAGTTACATGAGCTGCAGGTTCGAAATTTCTTGGGCCATAATGGTCCTCTTCCTCCATCCTTAGTTTTCAACTATCTCCCCCAGGATGTTCTCAACATCATTTTTCAAACGGTTTTTTTCTTATCGGATGAACCAAACTCTTGGATCTGGCCATTGGAACCTTCAGGCAAATTCTCAATTAGATCAGCTTGGGACTTTCTCAGAGTTTGTAGGTTTCGCAGGGGTTGGGCGAAGTGGGTGTGGCACTAAAAAATGCCTCCAAAAACTCTCTATTTTTATGTGGAGACTGAGAAAGAATGCTCTCCCAGTCGAGAGCTCGATCCAATCCCGTGGCATTTAGCTTGCATCTAGATGCATCTACTGTGGTGAGGGTCATGATTAGCGTCCGTCAGAAGAAAACATCTCACACCCATTCCTCTCTAGCAAGCTCGCAGCCTCGGTCTGGAACTATTTCGGGGTTGTCTTCAGATTAACTCTCTCGGGGGTTCCTTCACGGGATGGAAGAATGAGCCAATGGTGGTCCACCACTGACCCTAGAAGTAACTTTGCAGTTTTTCGGAGCCTGCTGCCCAATCTCATTTTCTGGGAGATTTGGATTTTTAGAAATGTCGCTAAGTTTGACGGGAAGCCAATCTCTGCCTCCGACACGATTGCTAGGGTGAAGTGGAGGCTCTCCACACTGTCTAAAGGCCTTAATCATCCTACGTTTCTATCCTTATCCTCTCAGTTGACACTCAGGGAGTTGGGAATCGCGGCCTCTCCCCGGCCTTTTCAGTTTGTGGTGCTGGTCAAATAGTTGAAGCCGAAGAGAGGTTGGGCCAAATTGAACGTTGACGGGTCTGCTAAGGGCAACCCAGGTTGGTTAGGTGGAGGTGGTATCTATAGAGGAGAAGATGGCAATTTTATTTTTGGTTTCTCAGCAGGATACGGGTTGGGTTCAAACACCAAAGTTGAGCTCCGTGCGGTCTAGAATTGACATCAAGGGGAGGAGCCTGTTCAGATTTGGTCATGTCCTGAGGGAAGGAAATGCTCTAGCTGATGGGATGGCCCGCCAAGGGAGTGATCTCCAGTGTAGCTCTTTTGTCTGTCTTCCCTCACTCCTTCCCCCCCATATCAGGGGGCTTCTTTTCCTCGAAAAAGTAGGCTTGGGCGCCATTAGACAATCCTCTAGGGGAGGACCAAGATAGCTAGCTTTCTACCTCCTCTTCTAGAGGAAAGGTTTTTCTCCTTTTATTTCTGCTGTAGGGTCAGGCCTCGTGTAATTTTGCTGGAGGTCTTATGCTAAGTGGGTGCTTGGTTTGGGCGTTTTCGATGTGGGGTGCTCTGTTTTATCTTAAAAAAAAAAAAAAAAAAAAAAAAAAAACAAACAAACAAACAAGCAAACGATAAGCTACAAATTGTGTTCACCTTTTGGCATTGAGTTGCTTGTTAGAATAACAAAAAGCCTAGTGAGATGAAAAGGCCGGTGAAAAGTGATGGTCCAACAAGGTTTAGGCATATATACTTGTAACTCAAAATGAATCATCTAAACTGTGGGCCCGCTTTGTATAGGTTACAAAAACAGTTTTGATTAATTAGATGATCCTGACCTATGGTTAGTGAACTTTTTATTGGCTGCGGTTGATATGTTCACTATTTTCATCTTAATTAATGTGAATTAGATGTCCATCAATCATAGCCTGTTCTTATTTATTTTATTATTATTTTTTTTAAAAAAAAAAAACATGGCCATCCAAATAAAAAAAAATAAAAAAAATCAGCCACTTAAGACAAACAGCCGATTATAATTTATGGATAATGACCCATTTAAAGTTAGACCCAAGAGTTGGATATATAGTTTAACTTGAGTTACACATATGCCACAAGAGTTTCAACATAGGTTTTTTTCCATCCAAGCAAAATGCATAATTTTTATGGTTGGACAAGGGTAACGGTGTTTTTTTTTTCAAATATATATATATATATATATATATATATATATCGAATATATCATACCTTGTTTGATGGGATGTCATCCATCAATCGGGCCACAATAGAACAAGTCCTCAGCATCGTTGGCATGTGTATGGCCCACTCAAGGACCTCCTTTGTCACGACTTCACCCATGCCAATGAGAAATGCAACAAAAAGCATAGGATAAACAGCGCTCATTAAGGCAACCTTCATGTACTCCTCTGAGGTTGGAACATACCCCGAGCTGGCCCATCTTGCTTCAGCTAAGTAGGCTTTGGCCAGATCCTTAATCTAGAGAAGAAAAAAAAAAACAATAAGAAGGTTTATTGTAGCTCGTGCAAATAGGGCTCCAATGGGCAAGGGTGGCCCTTCGAGGCTTGAGCGGGGCTCAGGCTTGATTATTTTGCCCAAAGAAGAGGGTTGGCTCATGGACCAAGTTCTACAACATCTTCAAATTGAAGCCCACAAGTAGCCGGCTCTAGGTCCATTTATATGCACTACAGGCTACACTTTAGTGTAATTTTCAGCCCCACACTGTAATCTAACCTTGCCCGGCCTATTAACAGGGCTAATTCAAAACAGAAGTGTACATCCTTCCACCATTTAAATAATTTTTTAAAAAAAAAAAAAAAGAAAAAGACATTGGTATTAGTGGGTTATCTTTACTGTTTGACCAGTGCAAAATGTCCATCAATCCATGCCATACAGCTGATGGGTCATAACCATCAGATCAAAACCCAACCTTTGGACGGTTTAATCAAAAGAATTATGGTAACTTTCTCCAACGTGGAGAAATGATTTATTGCTTCGTGAAATCCAGCCCCACCATCAAGCACACCACCCTTTGTTTGGCTTTCATCCCAAACGATAGGTATATTTGAGACTCAGCTCGGCCACCCAGTTTAGAATTTTAAAAAATTCTCATTATATGGCTCACATGAGTTTCGGAATACGCTTTTCATCCTCTGATGAGGTGGATGGGATGGCATAAAAACACCACAAGGGTAAATATGAGGCAGGAGACCTGTTGGACAGGGTGGGATCTCATGAAAGTTCTATTCACGTGGAGCTTAGTGGTAGCTTCCTACCTAAGTTTGCGTGGTTCTAATTTTAATGGAACGGCAACATACCGCTTCCTTTAAGTAGTATATCCGGTATGATTTTCCCTCTCCAGTTAGTTCATCCTCAATTGCATCGACCCCATCTAAGAGTGCTATAAAAATCACTTTCATGTAGTCTGGCAGTTGATCCATATCTCCACGATTCCACCTGAAAATTAAAGTAACCAATTGCAATTTTTTCAACTAATTACAAACCATCTACCATTATACACATGTACCATTAATCCACTTACAAAACATAGGCATCATTGTAGATATTTCATGCAACAAATTACATTGATCATATGACCTCCTCATCCAATTTGGAACCATATATGGATGACCAATTTTGAGTTAGGCATCCATTTTGGGGCCACAATTTTCACAATTTTAGATGTTCTCGATTGGGACAAGGATATATAATTGCATGTATCAAACCTTTCGATCGTAGCAGTAAGTAGTTCAAGCTCCTCCAATGTACCATATATGTCGTAGGTGTCATCCATAACTGTTGCAAATGCTATCATTTTTGTCATTATCATTCTAGCTCGGGAATAATGTGGTTCAAAGTACACTCCTACTGTCCAAAAGTATCCTTCCAACACTCTATCTCTGGTGAATGGAAGCTTTGCTAGAAGGTCCATTTCTTTCCACCACCTGATCAAGAGAAAGCAAGATTCAAAGATAGCAATAGGAATCCACTTCTTATCCTCACATGTGGCACTCTTGTATGTCTATCAAGACCATCCAAATTATGGGGCACATTGTGGATGGAGAAAATCTCCAAAATCACACTGACCAAGAAATCCTAACCATGCATTTGATGGCTATAAAATGGATGGTTAAAAGAAAGTGATCCTGCACATGTTTGTGTAGCAAGCAGATGTCGTGACGGGTTGATGCAATACAAATGTAGGCCCCTCAGTGATGTGTGTTAGAAATCCACACCGTGCATTTGGTGGATCCCCTGTAGGTTATAGGAAAAAAAATAAAAAATAAAAAATAAAAAATAAAAAAAAAATCAGCTGTATCTAAAACCTAGGTGGGCCACACCATTTGAAACCATGCCTAAAATAACTAAAAGCCCTTGGTGGGCGCTCACCTTAGTCTTGGAATGGCCTAAAATTTGTTGGACTCCTCATCCAAGTGGGACACACATTATGGATGGGCGAGATGTTTGAACCTTTTCTAAGTGAGTCCCATAAACAATCACGAAGGTTTCAATGGGTTGACATCTACTCTTAATTGTTGTATGTTGTGTGGCTCACCTAACTCCACCTTGATTAATGGAGTAGATATACCCCACATACATATACCGGTATTTATCAACGGCTATACACTGTCTTGTATGTGTGGCTCACTTGATTAGTGGATAGGGCTGATTTTTGCACTAGGTGATTCTCACAGCGATGTCACCTATTAGTAGGATTGGATGCCACAAGTGTTTAATAGGTTAGATTTTATCCCTTGAGTGGACTGTAAATTGTGGTACAATCAGTTGGACTCGAGACCTCATATCCATGCTCATGCGCGCGGGCAGAGAGAGAGAGAGAGAGAGAGAGAGAGAGAGAGAGAGAGAGAGAGAGAGAGAGAGAGAGAGAGAGAGAGAGAGAGAGAGAGAGAGAGAGAGAGAGAGAGAGAGAGAGAGAGAGAGAGAGAGAGAGAGATGTTTTTAGAGAACAGTAATTAATGTGTATCTGAGGGAACTCACAATGATATGTCTCTAAGGTCCCTCTGGTGCAATGACTGCAACCTAAGAAACTCTAACTTTGCAAACTCCAGTAGCACATCGTTTCGTTCATTGTCTTCCTCATAAATCGAGATATAGAACCTTGTCTGCAGCCTGTCTATGCGCCTGTGAAGTGGTATTTCTAAGGCAAGTTCAACTAGCTTTGTCAGGGGAGCACTCAGATGCGGCAATGTGGATTTGAGGTGTACTGTGGTGAAAGTAATGGCTTCGTCCAATATATCATCCCCATGTGTACCAAGGAATGCGGCTTCATATAAACTTAATAAACCGTGTGTGTCCTTGCTTAATATTGAACTGAAATTTCCCTCATCATCCTTGAACTTTGCAAACACACCTGTTTCCCAACCCAAACATTTGATTATAGCGATAATCCATTGATAGACTTGAGTAAGGGCAATGATAGTAGATAGATGCAAATGCTAAGGTAATGTTTATATGTGCAATTATTTACATGTGTTTTCTAACATATATTTATTTTGTCCATGTCACGACTCACGATCATCACCATGAATACCCTATGGGGCCCACAAGCAGAGCTTACAATAGAACTGGAACCGTTCGTCATTTCAAAACTTCAAATAATTTTGCTGAAAGGATGAATCTTAATATTTATTTTTGGAAGTGAACCCATGAAAATTTATTTTCAATGATCAACATTCACTCAAGGGCCTGATTGGATTATGTGGATAACATATATAATATGACTAGATAATGATTATTTCCATAGTCATTGTCTAAAATAGGATTCTATTTCAAAGTTGAGGTGTATGTTTGGATAGCAATTGGAATCCTCAAAGTCATTAGAGAATTCTTACCTGATTTATTATGCTAGAGAATTTTGATTGTAGATAATTAAGAGTAATAATTACTGTGTAGAATCCTCATTTTCAAACAAACGTCTTGTTGGTGGAAAACAATTTCTATTTTTGCATAGATTCCATGTATCTAAACATGCCCAAAGTTCTTTTCTTGTGCTCCTTCAATGGTATAAGTATGGATGGTTCTGATGAAGGTGGGCCCCATGGGACAAAAATGCTGAATCCTGTGGCTGACACAAATAAAATGAACTCTATTTACATTTATTAAGTAGAAACGCATATGCGTTTCTTAAGAACGACTATAGCATTGGCACGAGACTGACCGGATGAGACATTATAACCCTGTTGCCTAAGTAGTCGAAATTGGAGAGCAAGGGTTTGGAGGTCAAAACCATCAGCCTTCCCATTGATGTGGTCATCATACATCTGGCCCAATGCCTTCTCTATCTCCATTTCAAAGTGGTAGGCTACACCGAGGCGTTGAATCGCATCAATCAAATTCATTTTGAGTAATGGATCATTTACCGTGCTAAACATATTCCTTACTACTTCCTTCAATTCTTCACCCCGTCCTTTATGTGCGTCGAGCCTCTGCTTTAACGCCAAGTTTAGAAAAAAAATAAAATTTAAGGCTTTGAAAAAGAACAGAAATTGGCATCTTTTAATGGCTTATGGAGAATCTATAAACCGCATCACTTTCAGAATACCTAGAAAATAGACAATATTTAAATGAATAACAACAAAGATTGTTAAAAGGTTCTAAAATAATTCTTCAAAGATTATTCATAGAACACATTTTGATATTACTTCAGATTTAAACCCCAAGTGCATGTGTAAACAAAAGAAAGCCTAATTAATCCAAAAGTCAATTAGGATAAATCTTGTTTGAAAAACATGTGTAATGATGTTTCAGAGAACTGGTTTTCCCATTTCGGCATCTCAGGATTAGCATAAGCTGAGATGGTCGGATAAGAAAATTACAGTAAGACGATTCTGAGAAAAAGGTTAGGAGAACTTTCATTGAGAAGAAGGAAAGTTCAGATCATTGACATGGATGCGGATCCTAAGGGGTAACATATGCTGGCTATCCTGACTCACAAAACAGGCTAAACAATTCGTGGGAGATCTCTTTCTTTGTGTGCATGGAATTCCACCAAGAATTCTACACCTTTTTTTTTTTTTTTTTCAGAAAGTGTGTACTGTACTATCACATTTACAAGCCAAAGAACTAGCACACGAATATCGATATACCATGACATCTGGAGAGGCTGCAATGAAGTGTTCACCCCAGATACTAGGGTGATAATTTACAAAAGCACGACCAATCTCCTTGGTTGGCTTTTGAGTAGTGAGACTATCCATGAATGAGACGGAGAAGGTGGCAATGGCAATGCCTATATGTTTGCAGGTAGGTTAAATGCAAGGAGTGTGTTTGAAGGCTAACATGCTTGCCTATTTATAGGCATGAATGTTGGCGTATATGCATGCATCAAAGGCTTATGGTTTCTACACGTAGCCAGGGCTTAGATTTCGTGGCAAGGCTTTTATTTTATTTTATTTATTGTTTTTGCATACTGGGGAAGGTTTCTTCTGGTTGCGGAGAGTTATTTGGTACCTATAGCATATATGATGAACTTAAATTAAACCGACTAAATTGTGGAACTCATTAATGTTCAAGTTACTGTCTGAGAATTATAGTAGTCCAAGAATCCCAACCTCTGATTTGTGGATGCTTAATTTTTTAAGGGATTTTTCTATATGGCTGCCTGCCTTTTTAACTATGGACCAAAAGCCTATGCTTTTAAACTATTCTCAAAACCTGCCTATCTATTTGGTATACTTCATTTTTTCACACACTCGCGCATCCGAGCATACCATATGGGCACTCAATCCCTGCTCTCAGTGTTGAAACAGAGTCTGTCCATTTCATATACATCATGCAGGTGCTTATACTAATAGATACTTAGGGCCTATTTGGTGGGTGGGATTAAATGGTATGGAATTACATTAGATAGAATTATCAACATTATTACATAATGATTGCATGTTTGAAAGTACTATAAAATATGGCCAATCTTACATTTGGGATCAAATTCTTCCTTTAAGAAAAATATTGTATTTAGCAAAGCATGCGTTTGGTAGACCAATGAATTATAATCAATGGACCAGATTCACAACTAATGTCGGTCACCTGTACACATATGTGACTCGAATATCACATGGCACATGTGGATGGATAGAGTGGATAAAACACATTCATCAATGTGGGGCCCATGAATGTAGTGAATTTTGAAATCGACAAGAAATCATGTAGTACCTACTGTTCGTACTAGATGATATGATAGGTGGATTAATCCACTCCTTTTGGTCATTTTTCCAAATGTTGGATGGAATTTTTATGATCAAATACAATTCCATACCACCTAATACCATGTTCAAGGATCAAGGCAAGGGCTACTGCTTGCTCTAATGCACCTCCAAGATAATTATATGTGCATGTACATGAGGAAAGGGAAGTGAAGAGTAGCTAGCGATCCTGCAATCTTAGAGTTGGTGTTTGGATGTGAGGCTTTGTTGATTGAGAACATAGCCACCCGGTGATTGAAGGCGCTCCGACATGATCGGTGTGAGACCCATATCCTAGCCCGTATCGTTCTGTAGGCTTCCGCGGTCCTCCAATCAAATTTCAGCAACCAGCGATCTGTTATCGGCGTTTGCATGCGATCCTGAGTCATGTCCCGTATATCAGAGTCAGCTGGACTCGAAACTTGTACCCTTGCAACCATGCCGTCGTTGCGTCTCGCGCGCCAAGGCAATACCCGGTCCAGGAGATGTGGGCCCGCATTCAATCCGAGAAAAGCGTCGCGCGTTGCAATCCAAAGAGAATGTCCCATCAATCACATCAAATGTCAAATACTCAATTCCATCATGTCAAGTACAACACCCATCCCCAAGCAACTCCTAAAGTCATCTCTCTCTCTCTCTCTCTATCTCTCTCTCTCTCTCTCCACCCATCAAGTAAACCCATCCATCACTCACCATCCCTCTCTCCCATCACTTCTCTCCCATCACCTCTCTCTCTCATTCTCTCTCTCCATTTTCAAGCAACCCCAAAGGAGAGAATCATCCATGGCTTCCCAAAGAGAGGAGAAGCTTGGTGTGGCCCACTTTCCTACCACCCAATCCCACCATCCAAAGTCCATCTCAACCATTAAAATCCACCCCTTGGAGCTCTAGATCGTGTTGGCGAAAAAAGGAAGAGGAGATCAACGGTGGGTGATTTTATTATTTGATTTTGTGATTTAAGGGCCCACATATGTGGGACTCATCTTGATATATGTATTATATAGGGAGGGCCCATAGTGGCGGGGTCCCTCCCCTCCTCTCTCTCTCTCTCTCTCTCTCTCTCTCTCTCTCTCTCTCTCTCTCTCTCTCTCTCTCTCTCTCTCTCTCTCTCCCTTTGATGTCGTGCGGCTCACCTGATGCATGTGATATATCCACGCCATCCATCACGTTGGACCCACTTTGATGTATGTGGTATATCCACACCGTCCAGCAACTTGGACGGTGAGACCCACAATGGTGTATGTGTATCATCCACACCATCTAGACCTCTGGACGGTGGGACCACCTGCCACGTGTGTGGGGATCCACCTTGATACATGTGTGCTCGGTCCTGGCCGTCCAAGGCCTGGACGCTGCCCACATTTCAATATATATATATATATATATATATATATATATATATATATATATATATATATATATATATATATATTATATTATACTATATCTGGTGGGACCCACTGCTAAGAAGCAGATTGGCTAGTGTATTTGCTGGTGTGGGACGTCAGCAAGTCCCGTGGACACCACCATGATATATGTGATATTCCACACCGTCCATTGTCTGGACGGTGGACACCACCAATGATGTATTTGTTTCATCCACACCGTCCAGACTGTCTGGACAGTGCTGGACAATGTATGGACGGTGCTATGGACCCCACCTCGATGTATGTTCCATATCGACACCGTCCACAATGTTTGGACGGTGATGGACAACGTCTGGACGGTGCTGATTTACATGGACAACGTTTGGATGATGCCGATTTACATGGACAATGTTTAGACGGTGTTGATTTACATAGACAATGGCTGGACGGTGCTGATTTACCTGGATAATGTTTGGACGGTGCTGATCATCATTAGTGGCCATGTGCCCCATAGAATGATAGTGTACAATGATACACATGTTACACCTACAACTATTGAAATGCTTTTTGGTGTGGTCCAAGCCCACTTGAGGCCCATTGGTGTGGCCCATCATGATATATATTTTGAGGCCCATGTGATAGGGCCCATTTGCCTTGTATTTGAGACCCATGTGATAGGGCCCACCTGCCTCGTATTTAAGGCCCATATGATGGGGCCCACCTGCTTGAATTTGAGGCCTATAGGCAAGGCCCATTATGTTGTATATGTAGCCCTTGTATGAGGCTCATTGCGATGTATATTAGGCCTTTGTGTGAGGCCATGGGCCCACTATATGCTTGGCTCTATGTGGGCCACTCCTTGGGAGCAATGTTGGTTAAATGTCCACATTGATGGGCAATGATGGTTGAATATCCTCATTATGACCTTCCCTTAGGCCTTGTTAGGCCCATTCTCATCATTTTCTAAGTGGGTTGACCCTAATTATTGAGCCCCATAGGAAGTGTAGTTTATTGCGCGATAGAGAGGGTAAGGAAGCCCACTTATTGCACTTAAACTCGGATCTGCCTCGGTGGGAGATATTGTGATGCTCCATCACTGTGATCACATGTGGGCGGACACTAAGTGGGCGGGGCATGAGGACTTGAGCGAGCTACCAGTGATTGGCAGGCTACTGTGCATACAATAAAGGCAGAATCTTATCTCATATTGGGAGCATCGTCCGATTTTATGGTGGCTATAAGTTGGATTCTTTCCTTAACTATTGTGATGCGTTTTAAATCAGTGAGTCTATCTTGATATTTGGACTAGATTCGCCGTCCTTCTGTGAACCCTCATCATTCGTATGCATGTTGTGATGGAGGATTGATTAAAGCAGATGCTATTGGGCTGAGGTGTTTACGGGACTCCTTGTGAGATGGAGTTATCCCCACATGATTGCGTGATACGCACAGGTTTGATGTATGACCTAGATGAGGCTGATGGTATTCGTAGCTCTTCCGAATTGCTTATTGTATTGCGTCCTCGGTATCTGATATTTGGCTTATTATGTCTTCACATTGCATAGCTGACCTACATTAATTTCTCAGTATATGACATTGGCTTATTATGTCTTTTCATCGCATATTCTGGATAAGGTTGATGATATTTCTATGGACTTATTGTATTACCGTTTACTCTGATATTTGCGTGCTTGACACGTATCTTGTGCGCACACTTACACCACCCTCTAAGCTTTTATAAGCTTATGCACGATAGATGCGTGCAAGTGGCGTTAGGTCGTCACAGTGTTGAACGTCTTTTGGAGCTTTGATTTTCGATATATGTATTTTCCTTTCAGAATTGTATTCAACTGTTTATATTAGTGGATATGTGATGATGACGTTGCCTTTATAATTTGAGTAAACTTGTGGTTATGCTTATTACAAGATAAATGTATATTGGAAAATCCTCCTTATGGGATCCCGGGATCGGAATCTGGCGTATAGGCGCTAAGAGCCGAGAATGGGGTATTACGGAGGCTGTCGGCACCGAATTCGACGATCGAGAATTTTGTGAGCCCAGTTTCCAAGTTTGGGGCATGACAATCGGTGACTTAATCTCCTTCTCCGCTTCGACTAAACCACCTAACTTCCTAAAAAAGATCTGATTGATAAATAACTAGCTAAGGTATTAATACACTTTTCACCCTTCATCAATCAATTATAAATGTTTAAATGATCGGACCCAAGGGTTGACAACCTCAAGTGTAGGGCTGCGATACAATAATAACTCGGTGAGACTGAGGTCGAATTCTCAGGCAATGGGGAACACAGTTCAAAACTAATCTAAATCTAATGGGTTAGCCTGATTTTTAAATCCAGTGATTAAGGAAAAGATTTTAAAATAAATAAATAAAAGATTAAGGATCCAGGAATCCACTTATAGCAATCACAATACTTCATTCTTAATTTAATTTATAACTTAATTAGAATCGAAATCCTATCATATTTAATCAAAAGATAATTCTATTAAGTCATTCATTAACACCAATAAGAATATGAATTTGATTAAACGATTCTCTCATGAAGCACTCGGATCTTAATCACAGGAAATCAAAAGTTTCTAAAGCACCCTTAGATGACAATTGATCAATCAATTATATAGATTGAATTATTCTCTAATTTAGGTTAAACAATTATTAAATCAAAGCATTCATTGTACCTGTAATGCACAATAAATCCAGAAATAAACAACTTAAAGACTTTAATTAAAGTAAATCCAAATCTATTTTAATCTACCATTATTATTCAAACTAATGTCATTGAATTAAATAAACTAAATAATGTAATTGGACTACAACTTCATACCTTATCCTTAGCTAATAGATTAGCCTAACATGGATAACATTTTAGAAGAAAAATAAAAGAAAAACCAAAACGACAAACTAGATTTGAGAGAGAGATAAAAAATAAAATAATAAAAAATAAAAAGGACAGCCCCGTGGAAGCTCCTCCACCCGCATGTCTTTCTCCCAAGAACTAATTCATGCTTTGGAATGCTCAGAATACACCTTTAAATAGGAAAAACCTGCACCAACTTGGAACCGACTTCAAATTTACGCACTTATGTTATGCTTCGATCACATCAATAGCCACCTTCGGTCGTACCAAAGTTGCGTTGAGTCTAGGTGAAGATTCCTTTGACTGCATCTAAATTTCATCAAAATAAGTATGAAATCTCTGTTTCCCTTAGGTCGCACCGAACTCTCATTTCGGTGGCACCAAACATGGCTTTGGTCAGACCTAAATATCAAGTCGAATTACATCTGAAAATCACAATTTATTGTTGGATTGTTCTATGCACATTCGGTCAAACTGAACCAATATCAAGTGGGACTAAACGGTCTTTAATTTTATTGATGTACTTTGTAATCTTTTTATATTTTGTTGATCGTTTGTCTTTGGTTTTCTTGGATCTCTAGCACTTGAAATCTTCAATAGTGTCTTCCAAATCTTCAATTCTTCTTATTTTCTTTTGAGATCTAAATCTATCATTTTAAGCACGTATTCATCTTTAGGTCCAAATTCACCACACATATAGAAAACATATATAATTATATCAAATTAACACTTAAATGCTAAGAGAGTTATGTAATTAAGAGGATAAATATACAATATTTAGATGTTATCATTAATATAGTAAGCCATAGTATTATGTTCTCCTATTAGTAGCTGATTAAATGAAAGGTTAGTTCTGCCTCTGGCACTTCTTTATAGGTGAGGTGAGGGGAACTAACTGGACAAGCATGGGCCCTCTAAGCGATTTCTGCATCTCCCCTATTCTAGTAGATTTAAAGATGTTAAAATTCAATGAAGCCTTGAACTAGGAGGGGTTGATTTCAAATGCCCTGTTTGTTCACCTGCTCCCTTCCCAGGTGCTGGATGTCATCAAAGATGAGGATTGTTGTACATATGATCTAAATGATCATTTTGTTTGGACGACAGTGGCCTCAGAAAAGTTTTTAATTAAGTCATCTTGGGAAACTTGCAGGATGCCTGGTCCCAGAAAGAGTTGGGCCAACTGGGTAAGGCACTCGAAAGTGCCCCCAAAGATGATGATGTTGACTTCAAAGATCTTCCTTAGTTTAGTCCTTGTGGACATCAAAATTCAGGATAAGGGCATCCCACTTGCATCTCAGTGCAACTGTTGCAACATTAGGCACAATTCCAGCCTCAAATTGATAGATTATGTTTTTTTTTTTTTTTCTCGAGGTGAGTTGGCTTTACATGTGTGCAATTTTTTTTTCTCTTTTCATGTTTCCTTCTTGGAGGGCCAGCCAACACTTGGGAGAGCATCTCAATGGTGGGTCATTGCCACAATGAGGGATGACTCTTCTTCGTTTCATGGTTTAGTCCCAATGATTGTCTTCTGGACTATTTGGCTAGAGAGGTATGCTAGCAGCTTCGATGACGCCAAGGTTAACGTCAATCGGGCTCTTAATCAGGTGAAGGGCTGGATTAGGCGCCTCCACCCTTTTTTCCACCACGCAAGGACATCGAGTTCACCAAACGAATTCATTTTCTTAATCTGGACTTCCCTGTATCTAATCCTTGTAAACCCATTTCAATTGTGTGATGGGATATACCAATTGTTGATTGGGTTAAGATTAACGTGGACTGCTCTTGTAAAGGTAACCCGGTCATGTCAGGAGGGGGTGGCATTTGAAGAGGTAGCAACGAGGAATTCATTCAAGCGTTTGCATCTAGGTATGGGAAAGGGTCAAACGTTGGTGCAAAGCACGTATGCTTGTTGAAGGGCTCGCCAAGGGTGTAAGTTTGGGGTACTCAATAATCTCAGTTGAGAGTAACTCCATGGTGGTAATAGATATGGTAAATTAGGAGAGGCCCTCTTCCTGGTCCCTTTGGTATTGGTGGGCCTAGGTATAACAGCCCACGCCCACACTGTATGATATTGTTCGCTCTGGGCACAGCCCGCACGGTTTTGTTCTCGGGGTCGTCCCCAAAAGGCCTCATACAGTATAGGGTAGCAACTCCACATATAGCCACCACAACTTCAGACGACACTTCCGATGTAGAACAAAGTTTCACCTTTACTGTGATTTCATACATCTTTACATGGCGGGTCCACACGTGTGGCCCACCTCATATCATAATAATATATATAACATATATCGTATATAAATATGTATATATAATACATGTCCATACTCACCGTCCAGATGCATCTGGACGGTGCAAATATCATGCTTAAAGGTGGGTCCCACGTAGGATGGCCCACCACAGCATATATTAATACATTATATTATAATATATAATATTATATATGTAATCTACAATACATATATCTATATATGTATGTGTGGGTGTGTGTGAAACCGTGCAAGTGGCGGCGTTCAGACTCCCACCGTCTGGGAGTGGACGGTGCGGATACAACACTTCCATCGTGGTGGGCCCACCGTCCAAGGTCTGGACGGTGTGGATAAGGCCCATACATCACTGCCGGCCCCATAGTATGGGTGAAATACAGGCATCATTGGTGTGGCCTATTGCCTGGACAGCATTGGCGAAACACATACACGGTGGGTTCCACCGTCCACGACAACACATACATCCTTGGGTCCCATGTGGGGCCCACCATGATGATTTATTTGTCATCCAAACGGTTGATAAGGTCACACGGACCTGAGTCAAAAGGAAGAACAATTTTCAAATTAATCTAAAACTTCTGTGACACACAAAAGAATTTCAGTGGCAGCCACTCAATCCCTCTGCTCCCTGTAACGTGGGCCACCTAAGTTCTATATACGGTTGATTTTTGGAGGGAACATGCTGCCCTAAATGGGCCACGAAATGCATGGTGCTGATGTCCACACACATCACGGTGGGGCCTACGTTCTGGGGGCCACGGTCCCTGGCCGACCGTCCCAGCGCAGGACGCCACTGGCGCCCTCTCACGGACAGCAGCAGCAGCTGCTGCTCTCTCTCTCATTTTTTTTTTTAAAAAAATGGGGTTTTGGAGGTTTTTCCTGGGTGGGGCCCGCATCAGGGAAATCCGCCCCGTTCATTCGCTTCCATGGCCCAAGACCATCTAAATGAGGCCAATATGCAATATGTTTAGGCGAGTGAAAAAAATTAAGGTGGGTTGTAACGATAAACACTACTATTTCTAATGGTATAGCCCGCTCGCTTATCGGATTGGCCTCATTTTTCGGGTCAACGTCTAAAATGAGCTACGGAAAGGGGTGGAAGGATTGGATTAAAAACATACATCAAAGTGGGGCCTATAGGAGTGGTCCACCTAAAGTTTAAAAATCACATTGACATCTTTCTTTTCTTTTCTTTTTTTTCTTCTCTGGACGTACACCACCCGTCGGTTCATATTCCATTGAAGTCCAGCGTCCCTGGACGCTGGACGGTTTTGGTTATAACACATTAAGGTGGGTCCCGCGGGTGGGGACCACGGCTGGTGGGTACCACGTGGATGTGGCCCACATGATTTCAATCAATCTGATATTCGTGTTTTCCATCACCAAGGGTAGGGCCCATATGGCTTAAAAGGTTGGATAAGACACACATCGAGGTGGGGTACATCCGGGTGGGCTACACGGCCACATCATCACACCAAAATATTGAAAGAGAGAGGGGGAGAGAGAGAGATAAAGAAGCACCCACCTTTGATCTTCTTGGACTCCTTCCATCAACACGTTCTATTGCTCCAAAGAATACATTTTGACGGTTACGATTGATTTTAGAGGGTGGGATTGGGTGTAGGAAGGTGGGCCACACCAAGATTCTCCATGGAAGCCATGGACGTTGGATCACTCCTTGGGTTGCTTGTAATGGAGTGAGAAAAATGAGAGTGAGGATGGGTTGTTATAAGGGAGATGGGATGGAGGGTATGGTTTCTTTTGACTTTTGGTAAAAAGGGAATAGTTAGGTATGGGTGTTGTTGACTTGGTGAAGAAAGAGGTATGGGTGAGTGATGGCTTGTGATGGGATGTACTTGACTCATGATTGATGTGATGGATAGGACATGTCGTAGAGATTCTCTTGGGCTTTGCAACGCGTGGTGATTTTCCGCGAGCTGAACGCGGGCCCACATCTCCTAGCCTAGGTATCGCCTCGACGCGCAAGACGCGGCATCGGAATCGCGGCGACGGCGCGGTCGTACTGGTATAAGTCTCGGGTTAAGCCGATTCAAATCTATAGGATATAAATTAGGGTCGGGCGCAAACGTCGATTATAGATCGCAGTTTGCCGGAATTCGACGAGAATGATCGCGGGAGTCGACGGAACAGTACGGTCTAGGATACGGGTCTTACAGCTCTTCCAACCTAATAAAAATTTCATCCTCAAAATTTAAAACACGACACAATCAATACAGAGTTTATAAGGGAGGAAAATCCTATCGCTATAGTTATAATCATCAAACACCTAAGAGATGGGGACAACGCCCACAAATATCAGCCTCTTACTCCCAAGATGCCTCGTCAGCACTCTGATGATCACATTGAACCTCAGATCCTGGAACAGAAATAATTGAAACTATGCAACCTCACAATCTAAACGGTAGGAAGCTATATCAGAAAATCTCTAAGTTATTCGAACTCGGGAATCTAGCCATTCTAAGTTCTCAACAATCATAGAGTGTAAGGTAGCTATCAGCGGATATGTGATGTTATCCTCAGGTATTCCCAAGTTATGCTCTGATACCAACTTCTGTCACGTGATGTATGAAATCTCCACCTCCAGAACTTCCAGGGGTCTGGACGGTGGAATATTTAAATATATTATATTATATTATATTATGATATGATATATTATTATATTATATTATATGTAAGGTGGGCCACATGAGTGGGACCCATCACTGATGTATGTTTGTATCCACGCCGTCCAGCGATCTGGATGGGTGGAGTCCACCGTGATGTATATTTGTATCCACGCCATCCATCCTTTTGGCAGGCTCGTCTCAAGGCTCGAGATGAAGAAAATAAGACCGATCAAAAAAATCAGGTGGACCACACTATAGAAATAGTGGAGTGGAACGTCTACCACTGAAACCCTTTTTGGGGTATAGAAGTTTTGGATCACTGAAACCCTTATGAACGGACTGAATGGAAAATAAATACTAAGGTAGGGTCCACTGGAATTCAATAGTGGAAATCATTATCACCACTGCCATTTGTGGTATGGTCCAGATGATCCTTGGGATATGATTCATTTTGTGATAATGCTCTAAAATGATCTCTAGCTATGGATGGATGAATGGTATAGTTGTTGTGGCCCATTTAATATGGCCCGTTGGATATATTTGGGGCCCATTAGGAAGGGCCCGATGTGATGTATATGAGACCCTTGTATGAGGCCTTTTGGGGGAGTTCCCCGAGAACAAAACCGTGCGGGCTGTGCTCAGAGCGGACAAAATCATACAGTGTGGGCATGGGCTGTTACAAATGGTATCAGAGCCGAGGACGGCTCTGCCCTCGGTGGGGATATTGTGACGCCCCGTCACTGTGGGCACATGTGGGTGGGCACACGTGGGCGGGCCCCAAGGTGGTTGGCAGGCTACTATGTGGCTGACAGGCTATTGTACTAGCAGGCTACTGTGCACACAGTAAAGGTGAAACTTTGTCCCACATCAGAAGTGTCGTCTGAAGTTGTGGTGGCTATGTGTGGAGTTGCTACCCTATACTATATGAGGGCTTTTGGGAACGACCCCGAGAACAAAACCATGCGGGTTGTGCCCAGAGCGGACAATATCATACAGTGTGGGCGTGGGCTGTTACACTAGGTCAATCATCTCAGTAACGAGGCTGAAGTTATTACTAACTACAGTCTCAAGGAGGTTAACAGTGTTGTTGATGCCTTAGCTAGGCAAGGCAGTGGGTCGCAGGAATGCAAGATTTTCAGCGAGGTGTCAAAACTTCCTAGTGAGGCCTATACAGCATTATTTTTAGACCGGGTGAGGATGGAAAAATGTGAAGGGTGATGTGTGTAGGCTACAAAGATATGATAGGTGGTCTGGTTCATTTACATCCTCGTATTTCCCTTAATTCTGAGATAAAGTGTACAATTATAAAACATAATAATCAAACATGTTCAAATATTAATTTCGACAGCATTTCGATTCATGATATGATCTTCCGAATGCAGAAGTTGTTGTGCGGAAACGATGTCTCTTTGTCGATCTTTTTTTCTTCTTCAGAAGTTCTTTTCCTTTCAAATCAATTAGACTTTTGGAAGAATCACGAAGATACAAATCACGAACAAGAAGTCATTGTGCGCGCATCACATGATGAACTTTTAGATCCACCATTGCGCGACTCCCTTGTTGCGCACCGCGCAATAGGTATCCTCGAATACCTGTGAACTTTAGAGAATTCCCTAGTCTTCTACTAGCTTCTAGAGTCTGCGTATGTATCAAATGAAGAGGAAATATGGTTATTTATTAGCAATCACATGTGTGAACCCTAAATCTCACACAATAGCTCCTTATTGGAAGAGGGATGAGTCCCATTGCAGCTCGCGCAATGGACCATTATCAAGTTCCATTGCATGAGCAACATATTTCAATTGCGCCTCACGCAATAGACTTTTATCTTCAATCTGTTGCGTGCCGCACAACCAAAGTATATCGACTATCAATCTTCAAATTTCTTCTTAAACTTGTACTCCAACAATATCCAAGAGGTAGGGGGTGCCTCTCAGTAGTTGAGAGTTTCTCCATTACGAGAGACTATCAATGCGGGGAACCAAAAACTCAAGCAAGGGTAGTCACCACATCAGCTAACCTGTTTCATCTCTGGGCTGTTAATTAAATGTAGAAATTTTAATTTCACCCATTACTATTTGACTTGTACTCATGTTTTTTACTTTTGTCAAATGATAGTACTGTCATTTAATTTTACGCTCATTTAAGCCTATTAATGTCAGTGCACGAGGATGCTTAGGGATAAGTGGGGTCCACTTGAACTTCTTTAGATGGGATGCCGATTGCATACTATAATTGTGATATTGGATGGTGTCCTGTGGTCCCATGATGATTTATCTGTTTTATGGACATAGTCCATCCATTTGGCAGCCTATTTTAGTGCATGATCCAAAAAATGAGACATATCTAAGTCTCAGAAGTACCACACTATAGAAATCAGTGGTGATTGAATACCAACCGTAAAAAACTTATTGGGTTCAATCAAGCTGATATTTGTGTTTTCTCTTCATCTATTCAGGTCCATATGACCTAATCATCAGGTTGGATGGCAAACAAACATTACAATGACTTTTTGAGTTTTAAACGGTGGGAGTTCAATCACGGTTGTTTTCCTGTGACATGGTCCACCTTAGATTTGGATCTAACTCGTTCTGGTCTCATACATGAGCTGATAAAATGAATGAATGCCATGGAAAAAACACATAAATCACGGTGGGCTCACAAAGCTTTTCCAGCAACGTTCCAGCACCAACGTCTAATCCACACAAATGAAGGGTTATTCGGTACTTTGCTGGAGTATGGGGCCATGTGCATGCAGGACAAAACGACATTATATATACACGTGGTATACGTGTACCTCAATCTAAATCCTGAATCGCATAAATTATGGGCCTGCAGTAGAGGGGGCATCATGTCTTCACGTGCATCACAAATGAACCCACTAGTCCTTTCCTCGAAATATTTTATTATACTCATGGAAGCATTCCTTAATATTTTATTATACCTATGGAAGAAGTCCTTTTCACATAATACTTTATCTCACGGGAGAAGTAAAGTGGACAGGTTGAAGGCAGGTGGGTCTTTTGGGTCCCTACTCACGGCGCTGAGTAGGTGTTACCCAGTAACAACGTAGTGAGTGTTACCCCTACTGTAGGGCCCACCTTGATGATGTGTTGTATATCAATGTCGTTCATCTATTTTTCCAACCCATTTTAGCATGAGTACAAAATATTATGTAGATCCAAATCTCAGGTGGACCACACCACAATAAACGGTGGTGATTGAGTCGCTTACCATTAAAAATCCAAAGGGCCCATTGTAAGGTTTTAATAATACTTATTTGCAATCCAACCAGTTGATAATGTCAAGAAGATCTTGATGAATAGAAAATAGAAATATCAGATTGATCTAAAATTTTTGAGGTTTATAAAAAGTTTTTAGTGGTTATTTATCACTGCTTTTATTGGTGTGGTCAACTTGATATTTGGATCTTCTTATAATCTGGGATCACATCTAAAAATGAGATGAAAAAACAGATGGACAGTGAGGATATATAAAAATACATCAAGATGGGCCCCACACGATTAGGGTAACACACGCTAAGCTGCTACCTGGGCAACAACTAATCGGCTAGATTAGGTGTTATCCAGGTAGCAGCTTAGTGGGTGTTACCCTTATCCAAGGGCCCGCCTTACTGATATGACATATGTCTACTTCATCAATTTGTTTTTGCTTATTTTAAGGCCTTGTCCAAACAATTAATTAAGCATATCTAATTCTCTAATGAACCACACTACAAGAAACAATGGTGATTAATGTTTATTTGTGACGTAGGGAAGGACTTGTAGAGGTTGAGCATGGTCTTCTTCTAGGATAACTATTTTCAATCCACGGAGTTTCTCTAGACTCCTTATAGACATTTCTCGAATCCACGAAAAAAGGGACAATAAAATAGAAATAAATTCTAAAAATTTCGTAATTTGATTGATGATTGAAATAAACGAGTTTACAGCCCTTTAAATAGGGATATTAAGCCATGAGAGAATTTTCAAAATCAAACTAAAACTAAAACTCCTAGAATTCGCGACTTACTATTTATAGACGATTGTGATCTCTACTAGTGCGCATGGTTTTCTCAACCAAAAATAGTTAGTGTCCTATTTGGTTAAATCATGACGTTCCCTTAATTATTTTAAGCACTTTTCATATTGTTGGACGCAACTCCTAAAGCCCAACGGATGAAGAGTTATAACCAAACTAAAACTTATTATAAATGGTAAAAACAAAAATAAAACGGGAATTTCACCGTCGATCTGTTGGAATCACACAAATTCGGCTTGTGCAACCCAACGTAGCCGGGTTGGGTGGCTAAAGTAACTTGTCCTACTCCAAAATCATATATGGTACGTCTAATAACTTATTCTGGTTTGCGAGATATGCCCGATTTAAAGTCCTAATGGTTCGGATCACTTCCGCTTACGATCGGGCCTCTTTTGGTCCATCTTGGCCATGAAATTATCCGCGACCCACTCTACATCAATTTTCTATCCAATCCATTGATAAGGTTATGCAGAATTGGATGAAAAGAAAATACAAAGATTAGCTTCATCCAAAACTTTTGTGGCCTACCAAAAGCTTTTAATGGTTATTCATCACTTTTGTTTTTGGTGGTGTGGACCACCAAATATTTAGATCTACTTAAATTTGGGGATAACATCCTTAAATGAGGTTATAAAATGGATGGACAGCATGGATATGAAACAAATTCATTAAAGTAGGCCCCACATGGTGAGGCTAACACTCGCTAAGGTGTTACCTGGGTAACAGCTAATCAACTCCCTGAGGTGTGTGATAGTGTTGTCAATGGGTTGGGCTCGGGCCTGCTAAGATCAAAATTTTGAATAGGCTCAGCCTAAAGGTTTGGCTCAAAATAATTCAAAATCTTTGCCGAGACCAACCCTAGGCCCTGCCTGTTTACAGCCTTAGTGTGTAGGTGTGTGTGTGTCAAAGAAAAAAAGAAAAAAAAAATAAGTTTATCTTTCGACGAGATTCATTCCTCCCACGCCATGAGATTCGTTACTCCCACACACATGCCCAATGCAGTTCTCTACAAGCCACATGTACGTGACGTGGAACACGTGATAATCCACCAGACAAGAAAGTGTCGGCTGATCAAGTGAGTTGTTCAACATTTAAGTCTATGGGGCGGGGATTGCTAGATGATAGGTGGGCCTGCCCACACAGAAATTTATGACAAATCCACTCCATCCATTAGATTTTCCACCTCATTTTAGAGCATGGTCCAAAAAAATGAGAATATGTTTAAAGCTCAAGTAGGCCCATGAATAACAAAGAATGGAAATTGAACGCCTTAAAACATTTGAGGAGCCACAGATAGTTTGCGATAGATCCACCTTGTCCATCTGTTTTCCAACTCATTTTTAGGACATGACCCAAAAAATGAGGTAGATCGAAAGCTCATGTGGGCCACATGGTAGGAAATAGTGGGAAAAAATGCCCATGTTTAAAATATCTTGATGCCACCTTGGGGCCTATTTTTAGCTTTGGATTAGCCTATTTTTTGGGGATACCTTTAAATGAGCTAGCAAAATAGATGGATTAGGGATTTCTGACGCACATCATGTAACATCCCGGATTTTTCCCAACCTGAAATTAGACGTCCTTAGGCAATGAGTCAATCCTAACACCTTATTAACTTGTCAGAACTCAATCCCAAAGTCTAAAACCGCTTTTGAACTCATTTCCTTCACAAATCTCACCCTTCACCACCTAGTTCTTTCAATTTTTTCTAAGTACTTTCACCCTAGACACTATCTTAAACTAGCTAAGTATTATAACTTGGATCACTTTATATACATACTACAAAGGCCCAGGTACCACCATAGACAGAAATTACTCAGGACTAAATCCTTTAGAAATTAGGCGAGAATTAGTCAGTGTTAAATTAGAGTACCTGTGAAATTAGTACCAAACACTTTAAATACGATCTGCAACACCCAAAACTTGTAGAATCATTGACGCTACATTACCCTAAAATCTAGGATCAATCTCATTACCCGGCTGCTCTCGGGAGCATCTCGAAACTTCGTATCAGATCTGGACCGCACGTCGGAAGTTCGATTAACACGAAGTTAAGGAATTAGGACCGCCTTGCTAGTGTCCCATTGCAATTCGCTTAAGTCCGGAGTGAAGAGTGTGAGAAATGTGAAATTAATTCTAAATAAAATATGAATTTATGAAATCTGGCATGTCTCGCTTGCGGATCAGTTATAAGGATTCCGACCGTCAGAATCAGGCCGAATTACACCCAAGGATCAGGGATATTTTCCCAAATATATTCATGTACTTGGAATCTCCGATCGAGATCCACTGACCGTTGAACTGAAACTGGTCCGCTATTTGTGATCTGGGAATCCAACTAAAATGAAAACTTAACTCCACCTATATCCAGAGTTTGTGAGCTTAAGTCCGACCTTTGGCTCAAGGGGGCTCGCTAGAAGTGCTCCGTTGAGCTGGAACAGGCTCACTTTGGATATAACCTAAGTATACCTTGACCTGAAGTCTATTTCGGTGAGGTTTTAGGCTATATAAGGACCTTAAAACCCTCTCTCATTCAGCCATACGAATTTGAGAAAAACCCTAAGAGAGAAGAGAGAAAAGAGAGAGAAAGTTAGAGAGCTGTGGGAGAATTCTTCCTACTCTCTTTCCCTATCATTTTACAAGCTTCACCACTCTATTCTAATCGCTTTTCTGGCGATTCCGGCTCTGTTTCTAGGTAAGAAACCCTAACCCTAAACTGATTTGGGGTTTTGATAGTTGTATGTTATGAAATAACTAACCGAAAACATGCTATGGGTTACCAAACTGCTGTATACGAAAGCTTAGTGAATCTATCGACTCTGTTACGATTCTACGACAAAAGGTGCGGACTTTAGGTGTATAGGTTATGGTTTTCAACACTTCCAATGTCAGATAATGATAGATTCATGATCTGCATGCAATTGCACATGTACAAAGTGCTGTCTGTTTTCCGTTTCGATTAAATACGAAGAATATGAAATTTTGTGTATTCTAGGTATTTGTAAAAAGTACCGTATACGTATAAATTTTGAAAATGTGTTTGCCATGATTATTTGTTATATGAACATATTATATATGTGTATAACACTTACTTGGTGAGAGGGTTCGCCCTAATACATGTTTTTGCTAATATACACTATGTATGTTAAAATAGTGTATTCTAAGTGTTTGTGAGAATGACCGAATGAGTATAGAATTCGCATTCATGCTTGCCATGACTAATTGTCATGAATACATGATTGTTATATAAGCGATACCCCTTTGTTGAAAGAATTTGCCCTAAATCACGCCACGGCCAATATACACTATATATGCTAAAATGTGTAGCCCAAGTGTTTGTGGAAATGACTGAATGAACATAGAACATAGATTCCTGCTTGCCATGACCATCTATCGTGGGTGCATGCGTGTTATAATTGAGGCAACTCCCTAGTGAAAAGATTTGGCCCTATACCTATGTGATCAACATACGTCATGTATGTTGAGGTATGTAGTTTAAAGTGTTTGTTGAAATGACTAAATAAATATGGATTTATGATTTATGCCTGCTAAATGTATTGAATGTAAGAACATGATTGATGTGTATGTGACAACTCCTTGCTACAAGGATTTGTCCTATTCTATGTTGAAATCAACATACGTCATGTATGTTGGAGTGGTGTAGTTTAAGTGTTTGCTAAAATGCCTGTGTGAGAAATCGTGTGACGAACTAAGTTTAATAGGGTGTTGAGATAGGATTCTCAACTACCTTAGAGATGTATATGATTTCCTCTATGTTGTTTGTTTAGTTTAACCGCTTACTTGTGAAATATATGCGTTCGTATTTCCTGTTTATATTGTGCTTTATAACATGCTTTATAACATGCTTGAATTACTTTATATATTCTGCTTTACTCTATATGCTTCAGAATAAGGATTGATTGTGTTTGGGGCTATGATTATAGTCCAGGCAATCGATAACGGGATTGAATTCGTGGCTGTGATTCATTCACCACATGAGATGTGTTCGACGAACCTGAGTCGTACTTCGGTTGGCGATAGTGGTTGGCCACACGAAGTGCTTAACGCTTCATATCGTTCAACTTGTTGTGCGCTCGAGCTAGCCGAGCTCGTCAAGCAACCCGATTTGTCTTTTGTATGTTCACCATGTTTGGACGCCTCTGCTTGAACCTAGGGTACCAAACTTACCTGTGAAATCCCGTTAACCATGGTACCTCGATCCGCTAAGACTCAAGAGCCGGGCATGGTGGTATGGGACACCGTGGTCGAGCTGTCGGCCTACGCTAGGGCCACGTGCCTCCCCGTAGTGACCAGTGAGCAACCAGACTCGTGAGCCGATTATGGTGGTATGGGACACTATATTCGAGCTGTCGGCCTACACTGATTGGTGGCGAGCCCATTATAGTGACCTCGAGCATACTCTGAATTTGAGGTGATTCGACGAGTTTTACCGCGGTGAATAGACTATGTACTAGGCCTGTATCAATTTAGTGATGAACCGTTAAAAAGGTGATGGGAGAGTGGTGTAACGAATGCGTGTAACAGCCCTGGTAGCCTTTGCAGCGACCTAGAAGCACACCATCGTATGAGATTAACTAGGACTGACGACCCTAGAATGGATCATGTTTGGAAATGATACAAGGGAGGTACCTTAGTTTCTTAATAGTGCTGTTTGAAATGGACTAATAACAACTCGGTAATCATGCTCATCATCGCATTGCATGTGCCTGGAAGATGTGGAGCACTGAGGAATGCAAGCATGCGACGAACGTAAGATGGTGTCGCACGAGGGAGGATGTGGTGAGGGCATGCATCATGACTGCATTCATACTTACATTAATAAGAGTAGTTAGGAGTGTTTGATTATACTGCTTTATCATTACTGCTTGACTGAATTGATAACTTGTTAACCTATGCTTTATTGTTCCACTGAGTTGATCACTCACTCCCACGTTACGGGACGGTGTTCCGAACACCAATCAGACTTTGTCTGATTGCAGATGGCGACGCTACTCCTGAGGCGGAGCCGGACCTTTATGATGACAATGATGCTTGTTCGTATATGCTGTATGCTGACGGCTTCAAGTGAGTCGTGTCTTGATCGACGGGATTATAGGGATGTTGACTAGATAACACTACACATTTGGTATATTTTAGAATTGTACTTGTAATTATTTAACCTGGTAACGTTATCACACTCTGGAGACTTACCACAGTTTATATATTTATATATCTATCACAGTCTTCCGCTTGTAATTTAACTGTCTCTGGAGTATGATATGCTCTTTTGGCTTAATCCCACTCATGTTCACTACACTAATACAGACAACATTCAATCATCATTCGTTTTGTTGCATAAGTGATGCGTTGGAACTCGGGAGTTGAGTTTATGCTCGACCCCCAATTTTCAGGGCGTTACAAGATGGTATCAGATCATGATTTGGATTAAACCGGACCTTGGTTATGGTCACACGACGTACTCTGAGGCACTCTGACTTAGGAGGGAGAGACGGAATGTAGAAACTGACTTAGGATTTTCCAAATTCGTCGAACGGCGAAACCGACCGAAATCGACCGTTGAGATTGGGCCCGTACACACCCATGATCACGCAAAACGATCCCGAACCACTTCTAGGCCGTCAGTCGACGGGTTTGAGTCATTCCTTAGAAATGAATGTCCTTAGGTTGTGGGTCAACCACAACACCTTACACTTAATCTCAAAGCCTAAAACCCCTTTTTATCCAATTCCTTCAAAATCTCACCCTCCACCACTGTATTCTTCATTCTTTTTAAGCACATTCATAATACACACCAATCCTAGGGTATAAATGAAGAAGAACAATACCGAAACTAAAACTTATCATAAATAGAAAATAAATGGATAAAATGGGTTTTGACCCTTAACCTTTTGGAATCTGACCAAATAAATGGGTTAGTTGGATAGATCAGTGCCTCCTATACCAAAATCATATGCCACACATCACATAAACTCATTCCGGTTTACAAATTGGCTCCAAAAATGCCTCAAATGGAGTCGGGGACCACACTATGAAATCCGGGGGGACAGACCTGGGGTGCCATTGGCACCTTGGGAGGGTGGTGAATACCGCCCTACCGCAGCAGCACCACGGCTGGTACGGTGGACCGCGGCGGAACCGCGGTCAGGTTGGGCCGGGCTGGTCGGGCCGGTGCTGGTCATGGTCGGCCCGACCCCTAGGCACGTGTGGTGCCCACCAAATTTTGTGGGGGCCCCTGTTTCACGTCTGTTTTGCCCTCTCTCTCAAAACAACCTCCAAGCTCTCATTTCTCTTTAAACTTGTTGTCCTCTCTCTCAAATCTCTCTCCCAATCGTCCAATCCCTCATTTTTTGCCACAACTCATCCACATCCATCGTTCACAGCAACACCTACCCTCTACCCTTTCCGTTTTCTCTCATTTGAGCTCCTACACCCCCCATTTGAAGCTCAAAAATGTGTAAGCTCCCTAACCCATCCTACCTTTCCATTTTTCATCTTCAATCACTATCTTTTGGGCGTTTACAATCCCTGTTGAGGCTCAAGTCCGTGGAGAACCAAAAAACTCCAGCCCCCGTTTCCCCTTATCCTCATTTTCCATGGCTCTATCCGAGCTTGTACGACCATTTTCTTAGAAGCCTAATCATCCATACTGTTGTCTTGTAGTTTGTATGGGTTACCGTCTTTGGATGTTTTTGTTTTCATGTTGATGGGTGTAGTAGTTGGTAGAATGTTTTAGATGTTTGAAGACGTTTAGGGCCCGTTCGGCCAACTGCATTAGGTGAGTTAGGTGGATAGAATTGTATAAGTAACAATAAATGTATGTGTAAGATATGGTCCCTAGATTGGGTGTATCTCATGTTTTCTAATGCCATGTTTGGAATGTATGTAATGAAAAGTATATCCCGGGTTTTCTTTTCCAATTTACACTTAGAAATTCCTCATCATGGGATACAGAAATCCCATCTCATTCTTTCTAACATAACGCCCATTTTCCAAAGCTTGTAAAATTAATCCTCACCCACCCTCCTACCAACCATGCTACTCCCAATCCCGAAGTGGGATTAGCAATGCAGTCCCATTTAAGATAATAGGCCCTAGAGTTTTGGACCTAGAGCGATGCGATGCTCCTAGATTTCGACAAGCCTGACCGTGTAGGAAATCCAACAAATTTATAATGTGAACCTTAGGACCCTCTTAGTTGGAATGAGCATATGTGAAATGCTCGAGCGTCAAGTACAGACAACTCAGTTCCAATGAGACAACTTTGTCCCTAAGTGATAAAGCCCTTCATGTATTAGAAATGATGTGAAATCATCTAGCGTATAAGCATAAACTTTGGACTACACCTATGGATTTCCACTACTCCTAAATTAAGACTAGACTACCGGTTACATTAGAGAATGCCAGAGACCGATAGATGTAGCTAGGTCAAATCAATACACCTCTTTGATCTGAGTGACGCAGCGAAAGCGTGGTGGACCCTACCCCACTGGCCTAGGATCGAAACTGTGCTCGTTGAATACGAACATTATAGAAGCCCTAACAAGTGCTACTATGAGAAACCGTTTTAGGATGATCTAATAAGATTTGATTCACCATTTCCTTGGACATAGATAATAACAAGGACTCTTTTAGACTAAGACCTAAAGGGCAACCTTAGACATAGACAATTTGAGCCTTTCAATGATGGACATTCCCTACGTTTCTAGAGTGATCGGACTACGGAGTTACTGAAATATACAACTGCGAAGCATTCGCAGCTTGACCCAATTCTTAATCCTGGGCGACTACCAACGGACTCACTGCTTGACTGAGCAGAAGACCAGGATCTATCAGGACTAGGAAGGAATACGATGAGCCTTCTACCCCGGTCAAGTAGACGATCGATGTATCGGGATCAAGCCCACTATAAACGTCTCTCCGTGTTGGTTAAACAATGAAAACAACTATCTTACTCTAAATAATTAGGGATTGTCATCAAGACTCCAAATAGGTAAAGAAATAAATTGTAGCAAACCATTAGGGTATAAGAAATGGATAAAGAAATAAGTTTTAAGGGGAGTAGATGATCAGGGTCGAATATTGCATATCAGACCCCAGTAATTACTTGATTTTACATACATGATAATATTTAATGCCAGATTTTACTCGTGTTTTTGTTACAGGAGGAAATTAGGAGCGTGTATAGCAAAATGATGTTAAAAGCATAGACTTGACGCTCCAAAATTACCAGAGCACGAGATGTACTCCAGAAAACCAATGGTGAAGAATATACACGCCTGGGATCTGAGGAAAGCACGATAAAGAGGCATGAAATTGGTGTAAAATGCAAGATCACATATTTCCCGCCATCCGATCAACTCGAAACTTTATACAGGGGATTAGGGACATTAATTAACCGTACATTTCAAATTTCAGCCCTGGGATCACTATGGAAGTGCCCCAACTGACAAATCAGCCCATAAACCGTTGATTTTGGGCCCACCTGATATCTGGAACTGCCTCAATTTTAGTCCCAGCGGTTAAAATAGCCTGAGAAAAAGTATGGCCGGAATGGATTTCTGAAACACATTACAGTGGGCCCCCTATGTGCAGCGTGTGTACATAGTGTGTACACGTGTACCAGCGCCACACCGAATCGGTCAGCAGCGCTGACCGCCTTCTAAATCAAAGCCGCGCGCGCGACGTTCCGTCTTCGGCAGTTTCCGTCTTCGGCAGCAGCGAACGGATGCGCTGGAGCTTTTTGCGGACGCTAGTGGGTCCCACACGACACCCGTACGGACAATCCAAGCCGTCCATCGTGTAGAGGGGTTTGAAATCTTCAAACCCATGCTGACAGTTTGTATCCATGCGTATACACGTGTTCAGTACAGAGGCCAAAAAAGGGCTCCTCTGCAACGTCAAAAATTGATCTTGGCGTGATTTCCTCTCTGGACCGAATCAAAGGACAACCAAAACCGTCCGTTTTTGACCGAAATTTCAAGGGCAACCTAATGGACGGGATGGATTTCCTCGAAAAGACCTCTGTGGGGCCCACCGATCACGTCAGCGGAAGATGTGCGAAAGCTTTCGCACATCCGTGAAAAGCAGTTTTCCAGGCGATTGTGGGCCACCATCTTTGATCATATGGTAGATCTGAACCGTACATCATGTAGAGGACCCAAGAAAGTCCTAAGGGACGGTATTTTTATGGAATTTGAGCAAGGAAAGTATGGTGTTTCGAGGCCCCGAACTTAGCTGCGAAAAAGCTTTCGCTGCGCGTGCGACAGCTTCCCAAATCCGATTTTTACCACTCCAGCTACTCCATTAGCTATAAAAGAAGAGTCTTGGACATGAGAAAGGTATTCAGATCCAGAGAATTCGAGATCCAGAGCCAGGGAGAGAAGAAAGAGAAGAAAGAGAAGGAGGAAGAGAGAGAGATCGATTGGTTTGGTGTTTTGATTTTATGAATTTTATTGAATATTTTTTCACGGATTTTATGGGTCACTAATCTCTCAGCTAGGGCTGAGATGAAGCCCCTAATTTGATCAGCTCTTGTATTGGTTGATTTACTTTGAATATTAATTAATTTATTTTTTTTTCTCTAAGTGGGCTTTATGGGTTTAAATTTCATACTTCTCCATCTATGAACTTGATTAAAGTATATAGATGGATGTTGTTTGGATGCTTATTACAGGTGCTTGGGTCTGATCAAGAACAAGTTTCCTATAGAGGAAGAAACAGGGTGCTTTAATGAATGTACATTCCATATGCCCGACCAAGGATATGGGATATGTTGTTCATGGCATTGCTTAAAGGAATTAGACAGTCTGTATGCTCGATTAAGGACACAGATTGCACTTTCTCTATTTAAGTGGTATCAATCTAGATCAAGGTGAATCAACAGACAAGACAAGGGTTAGGATAGTTAGGGGTGGATTCGAAGGTCCTAGTGCTCTCTCTTATTGAATTTTCTTCCTTATTTTCAATAGTTATTTTCCATAGATTTGTGTTAGCAATTTGATCATTTATTTGTTGAATTAGTTAAGGAGAATCGTGAATTTGAATTGTGATGACCAGTCCCTGTGGATTCGACCTCGGTCTTACCGAGTTTATTACTACATCACAACCCTATACTTGGGGAGTGAACAGTAGACTAAAACGAACCAGGCTAGTATATACCCTACCACGC
This sequence comes from Magnolia officinalis, assembly GCA_021015155.1. Classification (NCBI taxonomy): domain Eukaryota; kingdom Viridiplantae; phylum Streptophyta; class Magnoliopsida; order Magnoliales; family Magnoliaceae; genus Magnolia; species Magnolia officinalis. Next base: position 52,919,418 of record JAJHSJ010000006.1, read on the forward strand.
GTAGAAACTCGAAATCAATAAAACTTAGGCAAAAGAAATAATTAAATCTTTCCTTATTACCCTTAGGCAATTTTGGGGACAAAATTTTGTTTTAAGCGGGGTAGATTGTAACATCCCGGATTTTTGCCAACCTGGAATTAGACGTCCTTAGGCAATGGGTCGATCCTAACACCTTATTAACTTGTCAGAACTCAATCTCAAAGTATAAAACAGATTTTGAACCCATTTCCTTCACAAATCTCACCCTTCACCACCTAGTTCTTTCAATTTTTTCTAAGTACTTTCACCATAGACACTATCTTAAACTAGCTAAGTATTATAACTTGGATCACTTTATATATAAACTACAAAAGCCCAGGTACCACCTCAGACAGAAATTACTCAGGACTAAATCCCTTAGAAATTAGGCGAGAATTAACCAGTGTTAAACTAGAGTACCTGTGAAATTAGCACCAATCACTTTAAATACGATCTGCAAGACCCAAAACTTGTGAAATCATTGACGCTACATTACCTTAAAATCTAGGATCAATCTCATTACCCAGTTGCTCTTGGGAGCATCTCGAAACTTCATATCAGATCTGTATTGCACGTCGGAAGTCCAATTAACACGAAGTTAAGGAATTAGGACCGCCTTGTTGGGCTTGACAACCATCTCGGAAATCAAATCCAGATAGTGTCCCATTGCAATTTGCTTGAGTCCGGAGTGAAGAGTGTGAGAAATGTGAAATTAATTCTAAATAAAATATGAATTTATGAAATCTGGCACGTCTCACTTGCGGATCAGTTATAAGGATTCCGACCATCAGAATCAGGCCGAATTACACTCTCGAATCAGGGATATTTCCCCAAACATATCCATGTACTTAGAATCTCCGATCGAGATCCACTGACCGTTGAACTGAAACTGGTCCGCCATTTGTGATCAGGGACTTCGACTAAAACAAAAACTTAACTCCACCTAGATCCAGAGTCTATGAGCTTAAGTCCGACCTTTGGCTCAAGGGGGCCCGCAGAAGTGCTCCGTTGAGCTGGAACAGGCTCACTTTGGATATAACCTAAGTATACCTTGACTTGAAGTCTATTTCGGTGAAGTTTTAGGCTATATAAGGACCTTAAAACCCTCTCGCATTCAGCTATACGAATTTGAGAAAAACCCTAGGAGAGAAGAGAGAAAAGAGAGAGAAAGTTAGAGAGCTGTGGGAGAATTCTTCCTACTCTCTTTCCCTATCATTCTACAAGCTTCACCACTCTATTCTAATCGCTTTTTCGGCGATTCCGGCTCCGTTTCTAGGTAAGAAACCCTAACCCTAAACTGATTTGGGGTTTTGAAAGTTGTATGTTATGAAATAACTAACCGAAAACATGCTATGGGTTACCAAACTGCTGTATACGAAAGCTTAGCGAATCTATTTACTCCGTTACGATTCTACGACAAAAGGTGCGGACTTTAGGTGTATAGGTTATCGTTTTCAACGCTTTCAATGTCAGATAATGATAGATTCATGATTTGCATGCAATTGCACATGTACAAAGTGCTGTCTATTTTCCGTTTCAATTAAATACGAAGAATATAGAATTTTGTGTATTCTAGGTATTTGTAGAAAGTACTGTATACGTATAAATTTTGGAAATGTGTTTGCCATGATTATTTGTTGTATGAATATATTATATATGTGTATAACACTTACTTGGCGAGAGGGTTCGCCCTAATACATGTTTTTGCTAATATACACCATGTATGTTAAAATAGTGTATTCTAAGTGTTTGTGAGAATGACCGAATGAGTATAGAATTCGCATTCGTGCTTGCCATGACTAATTGTCATGGATACATGATTGTTGTATAGGTGATACCGCTTTGCCGAAAGGATTTGCCCTAAATCACGCCACGACCAATATACACTATATATGCTAAAACGTGTAGCCCAAGTGTTTGTGGAAATGACTGAATGAACATGGAACTTGGATTCCTGCTTGCCATGACTATCTATCATGGGTGCACGCATGTTATAATTGAGGCAACTCCCTAGTGAAAGGATTTGGCCTTATACCTATGTGATCAACATACGTCATGTATGTTGAGGTATGTAGTTTAAAGTGTTTGTTGAAATGACTAAATAAATATGGATTTATAATTTATGTCTGCTAAATGTATTGAATGTAAGAACATAATTGATGTGTATGCGACAACTCCTTGCTATAAGGATTTGTTCTATTCTATGTTGAAATCAACATACGTCATGTATTTTGGAGTGGTGTAGTTTAAGTGTTTGCTAAAATGCCTGTGTGAGAAATCGTGTGACGAACTAAGTTTAATAGGGTGTTGAGATAGGATTCTCAACTACCTTAGAGATGTATATGATTTCCTCTATGTTGTTTATTTAGTTTAACCGCTTACTTGTGAAATATATGCGTTTGTATTTCCTGTTTATATTGTGCTTTATAACATGCTTTATAACATGCTTGAATTACTTTGTATATTCTGCTTTACTCTATATGCTTCAGAATAAGGATTGATTGTGTTTGGGGCTATGATTATAGTCCAGGCAATCGATAACGGGATTGAATTCGTGGCTGTGATTCATTCACCACATGAGATGTGTTCGACGAACCTGAGTCGTACTTCGGTTGGCGATAGTGGTTGGCCACACGAAGTGCTTAACGCTTCATATCGTTCAACTTGTTGTGCTCTCGAGCTAGCCGAGCTCGTCAAGAAACCCGATTTGTCTTTTGTATGTTCACCATGTTTGGACGCCTCTGCTTGAACCTAGGGTACCAAACTTACCTGTGAAATTCCGTTAACCATGGTACCTCGATCCGCTAAGACTCATGAGTTGGGCATGGTGGTATGGGACACCGTAGTCGAGCTGTCGGCCTACACTGGGGCCACGTGACTCCCCGTAGTGACCAGTGAGCAACCAGACTCGTGAGCCAATTATGGTGGTATGGGACACTATATTCGAGCTGTCGGCCTATATTGATTGGTGACGAGCCCTTTGTAGTGACCTCGAGCATACTCTGAATTTGCAGTGAGGCGACGAGTTTTACCGCGGTGAATAGAGTATGAACTAGGCCTGTATCAATTTATGGATGAACCGTTAAAAAGGTGATGGGGGAGTGGTGTAACGAATGCATGTAACAGCCCTGACAGCCTTTGCAGCGACCTAGAAACACACCATCGTATGAGATTAACTAGGACTGGCGACCCTAGAATGGATCATGTTTGGGAATGATACAAGGGAAGTACCTTAGTTTCCCAATACTGCTGTTTGAAATGAACTAATAACAACTCGGTAATCATGCTCATCATCGCATTGCATGTGCCTGGAAGATGTGGAGCATTGAGGAATGCAAGCATGCCGCGAACGTAAGATGGTGTCGCACGAGGGAGGATGTGGTGAGGGCATGCATCATGACTACATTCATACTTACATTAATAAGAGTAATTAGGAGTGTTTGATTGTACTGTTTTATCATTACTGCTTGACTGAATTGATAACATGTTAACCTATGCTTTATTGTTCCACTGAGTTGATCACTCACTCCCACGTTACGGGACGATGTTCCGAACACCCACCAGACTTTGTCTGATTGCAGATGGCGACGCTATTCCTGAGGCGGAGCCGGACCTTTATGATGACAATGATGCTTGTTCGTATATGTTGTATGCTGAAAGCTTCAAGTGAGTCGTGTCTTGATCGACGGGATTATAAGGATGTTGACTAGATAACACTACACATTTGGTATATTTTAGAATTGTACTTGTAATTATTTAACCTGGTAATATTATCACACTCTGGAGACTCACCACAGTTTATATATTTTATATATCTATCACAATCTTCCGCTAGCAATTTAACTGTCTCTGGAGTATGATGTGTTGTTTTGGCTTAATCCCACTCATGTTCACTACACTATTACAGACAACATTCAATCATCATTCATTTTGTTGCATAAGTGATGCGTTGGAACTCAGGAGTTGAGTTTATGCTCGACCCCCGATTTTCAGGGCGTTACACATCAAGGGGGCACCATGTGCTACGGGGGTTGAGGGTTGCCCAACAATCAACGGCTCAAAAAGCTTGTTGGACATTTAAGTCCAAAGGTGGTGGGTTTCTCAACCATACGTGGGGCCTACCATGATATTTGTGGTAAATCTATCCCATCCAATGAAATTACCATCTTATTTTAGGGCATAGACCAGAAAATTAGGCCGATACAAAACTCAAGTAAGCCACACTAACAGGAAAATTTGGGGATTGAATGTCCATTGTTGAAACATTTACAAAGCCACATATTGTTTCTCACAAATCCAACCTGTCCATCTGTTTCTCCATCTCATTTAGGACATGAGCCAAAAAACGAGGCTGATCCAAAGCCTAAGTGAGCCACACGACACGGAATAGTGGAAGAGAACTTTCACACGGAATAGCTTTATATGTATTCACCCCCCCCCCCCCCCCCCCCCCCCCCCTAAAAAAATTAAAAAAATAAAAAAATAAAAAAAAGAAGAAGATGATGAATGGGGTGGATTTTTCACAAACATCATATTGAGCTCTAAGTATGGTCCAGGTTAGGTTGGCATAACAATGAATCTATTGGCAAGTTCCTCACGTTTGTAGGTTAGCTTTATCATACAAAGCCATGTATGGGGCCCATTCAAGTGTATGCATGACATCCAATCCATCCACCACGTTTGCATGTTTTAGGCTTTCTTTGGTGGGTAAAAATAAGTCAAATCCAAATCTAAAGTGGGCCATCATCATATGAAAAATAGAAACATCACCACCACTCATTACTTATGAAATGGAAAATTTTGTCATTAAAAATAAAAATAAAAAAATTGCTCTCAATTTTTTTTGTTCAAAAAACCCCTACATTTAACTCTCGTTGATTGACCTATGTTACCATGCTAGAAGCGGTCTACCCCGTCCTAGACGATAATCTGTCCAGGGAAGGCTTTATGGAGTCCACCATGATGTATGGGTTTTATCCACATGATATATCCATTTTTAACATATCATTTTAGGGTATGAGCCCAAAAATTAAACGGATCTAACATCAATTTTTTTGGTTAAAAAATAAAAAATAAAAGTTTGAAAATTTCGTTTTCTCTTCAAAATGATTTTTGGAAAAATTAAAGAAAAAATAGGTTTTCTTTAGTCTCACATTGGATGGAGTGTGAAAAAAGTTGTTGTTTATAAGTGATTGAGTGGTAAGTATTCTTAGTTGGAGAAATGGAGGATGAGATGCTCGATTTGTGTGTTGCAGCGCTACGCATAGCATGTGCGCGCATGGGGGCTCGCAATTGGACATGGGCATGGGCGAGGGTGTGGGCAGTGTGACTGTAGTGGAGCTAGATGGCGCACTTTGTACTATGCATCATGTCGTAAAGTGGTCGCTACCTCACGACCTTATGCAAACCGTCCCATGACGGTGCGATCACGGTACGAGAAGAGAAGTGTGAAGTTAGAAACGTCTCACAAATGTTCTGAATTATTGATGACCACATATCAATGGTCCACACCTTAGATGCTATATAAACTGTACCATTCAGGTCCAGAATCATCCAAGTCCAACAAATTCAATCAGAATTTGGTCTGATCTCTTTAAACATTTTTCTTTTTAAGAAATTACTGAGTAGTTCGAACATTGTTTGAGTTACTAAGTTCGACCACACAACAAATCTGTTAGATTTACGAACTCCATTAACCGAGTTCCTGAGTAGATCCGTTCGTGATTGTTGTATGCAAGATCTAAACAAGAAGGCATGTCTTATCATGTAAGAAATTCGTTTGTAACCCATCAGCAATTTCAATTTCAATTGAGAAGGGGGTGAATCAAGTTTTAAGGACAACGTATTCATACGTGATTAAGCCTGGTGTTACTTTCACTATTTTTTATTTTCAATTTTTCAATATAATTTCTCCAACATTCTTAAAGCTTGATTATGGATATAGAAAGTATTGCATCAGTCAAAATGATGAACCAAGATCTAATCAGACTAGACTGATTTGATAGTACAAACTTTACCAGATGGCAAGATAAGTTGAAGTTTGTTCTTACTGTCTTAAAAATATTCTATATTTTATAGTCCAAACTTCAACCTTTACCAAGAGCAATCAACAATAACACTCCATAATAGATCACTGTTAGAATTGAACGACAAGAAGATGGACTGCTATGTTGCGGTCATATTCTCAATGCTCTCCAAAAGTATTATTCATTTAAAAGGGTTTGAATTTATTTACTAAATTAAATTTAACATCCCCAATTAGTGTATGTATGTAATGTTTGACATAATGATTGTAATAAGCCCATTAAAATATATACTTTAGTCAGGTACAGGGAATGCGATGGTGGACAGGTATTTATGGGCAATGACAATTGTCACACCTCAAACTCGAAAACCGGGATTACAAAATTTCTGATCACCGAATCCGATGTCGATAGCCTCCATAGCACCCCATTCTCGGCTCTCAGCGCCTATACGCCAGTTTCCAATCCTGCGATCTTACAAGGAGGATTTTCAATATGAATTTGTCTCGTAAGAAGCATAACTACAAGTATACCCAAATCACAAGAACACTATCATCATCACATATCCACTAATATAAACATTTGAATACAATGTTGAATGGGAAATACATATATCAAAATTAAAGCTCCAAGGACAGCTACATGCTCCAAGCTTCACGCTGCTGCAACCTAACATCACCTGCACGCATCTATCATGTATATGCTTATAGAAAGCTTAGAGGGTGGTGTAAGTGTATGAGCAGTATATGCGTGCTCAGAATGTAATATTAGAGTAAATGGAGATACAGATAAGTCCATGAACCATATAATATCAGAGTAAGAAGAAATACTGATAAGTCCAAGAGTCATACAATATCAGAAATACTGGCAAGATCATAAATCATACGATATTAGAGTAATGCGAAAACATGCTGATAGACCCATAAATACCATCAGCCTTATCCAGGCTATGCGATGCAAAAATATAATAAAAACAATATCATATACTGATGAAGCAATGTATATCAGCTATGCAATGCCGGGACAGTAATCCAAATATCAGATGCTGATGATACAATGCAATATGCGGTGCGAATGAAATGACCACGCTGGAATGAAGTCGGGATGATAATACGTAATATTGCAGGTTATGGGGTCCATCACAAAGGACTTTTATCCAAACCAGTCCCATACCTAAATTTGGATAGCCAGACTCAATGTAGTAGACTCCAAATCTCAGGTTAGTAGCGCGCCCAACCGAAATCCTTACCATTACGAAGGTACACAACAATTAGTTGCACACTACCAACCTGAGTGGATAGTGAATGAATGAATGAATGAATATGCAACTCCTACTCGATAAGTCCACATATCAGTACGGTTTCTCTCTGGGATCATCACCGGTGTCTATTACACTCTACGCCAGCTTACCGCCCCTATCCAAGCGCACAACTGGGTAAGTGAAAGAGACCTCACTATCCGCCTATCAATATCGGGCCCGGCTCGTCAATAGGGGACCCATTCCTCAAGCTGGTCAAACTCAACCTAGATATTGCCCCCTCACTTAGGCGGGTAAGGTCAAACCCCCTCCCAACCGACCATGACACAGTGGGAGACGCGGCCTACTGATATACGGCCCCTCATGCGCTCATATATATATCCACTCGGTCTCGACGTTGGGTGTCTCCTGGCCATGGAGGTTTAAGGATTTTCACTTAGGGACATCAATGGCGCCCGTATGCTAGAACCAAACATTTTCGGTGTCTCATCTGGCCATCCATGATATGCCTGTGGAGGCTACAGCCCTGATGTCACTAGGGTGTACAGTAATCACACACACAATGCAAGATGCATAAGTCATACAATCCAGTCATGCATCAATCCTGCGCATATCATGTACTCATGTGAGATAACCTCCGCCTATCAGGGAGTCTCATAACAACCTGTCCAATGACATATGCAATGGTCAATCACATCTCACAAAAAATATGCAGATGATGCGTATGGGCATGATCATGATGCTATGCTGTCACATACTCATAATCGGTATTAATAACTGACATCAACAATCGACTTCGACAATGTGGACATTTAACTAACATTGCCCCCAAGGAATGACCCACATGGAGCCTAACATATAGTGGACCCATGGCCTCCCACAAGGGCCTAATATACAACACTATGGACCTTACTTAAGAGCTTAATACACTTCACGATGGGCCTCTCACATGGGCCTAATATACATCACAATGGACTTCATCGCCTGACCCTCAAATGCATCACAATGGGCCACACCACATATACATCATATTCATCACATCGGGCCTTAAACAGGGCTGAATACACATCACAACGGGCCTCAAATATGGGCTACATGTACATTACATTGGGCCTCGACAATCGGAATCAGTATCGATAAATCAGAATCAGCCTCGACAATCGGCCTCGACAATCGAAATCAGAATCGGCCTATACGATCAGCCTCAATACTCGGCCTCGATAATCGGAATCGACCTATACAATCAGCCTCGACAAATCGGAATCGGCCTATTCAATTAGAATCGGAATCGACCTCAATAATCAGATTCGGCCTCGACAATCAGAATCGGCCTCGACAATCAGAATCAACAAAATCGACCACGTCAATCGGAATCGGCAATCGGTCACGATAATCGGCCTCGATCGTTAATCGGCAATCGACCACGACAATCGAAATCGATCGATAATCGGCCTCGATAATCAGAATCGGCAAAATCGACCACGTCAATCGGAATCAACAATCGGTCACAATAATCGGCCTCGATCGCTAATCGACAATCGGCCACGACAATCGGAATCGATCGATAATCGGCCTCGATAATCAGAATCGGCAAAATCGACCACGTCAATCGGAATCAACAATCGATCACGATAATCAGCCTCTATCGCTAATCGGCAATCGGCCATGACAATCGAAATCAATCGATAATCGGCCTCGATAATCAGAATCGGTAAAATTGACCACATCAATCGGAATCGACAATCGGCATGATAATCGGCCTCGATCGCTAATCGGAAATAGGCCACGACAATCGAAATCGATCGATAATCGACCTCGATAATCAGAATCGGCAATCGGTCACGATAATCGGCAATCGGCCATGACAATCGGAATTGATCGATAATCGGCCTTAATAATTGGAATTGGCCTCGATAATCGGTCTCAGCAATCGGAATCAGCCTAACAAAGGGGCCTAAGGGGAGGTCATAATGTGGACATTTAACCATCATCGCCCATCAATGTGAACATTTAACCATCGTTGCTCCCAAGGAGTGGCCCTCATAGAGCCAAACGTATCGTAGGCCCATGGCCTCATACAAGGACCTAATACACATCACTATGGGTCTCACTCATGGGGCAAATACTCATCATAATGAGCCGTAATACATGGATATCATATACATCAAATGGGTAGCATCACATGGTCCGCACCAATGGGTCAATATATGTCAAGTGGGCAGCATCAATGGGCCGCACTAATGGGCCTCATACACATTAAGTGGCCGCATCAATGGGCCACACCAATGGGCCACAAATACATCCAGGTGGGCCCCATGGATGGGCCATAAATACATCAAGTAGGGCCCACCACATTCTCCATCCAATCTGGTCATAAGGTCACAAAGACCTGGATTAAGAGGGAAAACAAATTTCATATTAATCCAAAGCTTTTGTAACCCCAAAAGGTTTTCAATGGTGGACGTTCAATCTCCACGGTTTTCTGCAGGGTGGTCCACCTGATAGATCTACCTCACTTTTAGTCTCAAGCCTTAAGACAAGCTCGTCAAAATGCTGGACGGTTAGGATATAACACATACCTTTGATCAGACCCACATATCTTGCTGTCATTCGCACAGCAACTAGGTGGGGTCCCACCGTCCAGATGAACGGTTGGGATAAAATACATATAACACGGTGGGGCCCATGGTACGGATGGGACCCACAGAACTTGCTGACGCATACAATGGTGGTCCCCACCGTCCAGATGGACGGTGGACGATGTGGATCACAGATGTGGGCTCCACAGATAGACAGTGCTGATAAGGCACATGCATCTCAGTGGACCCCACCGTCCAATGATGTGGACGGTGGAAATAAAACACATATATCATGGTATGGCACACATATCACACCGTGAGGACGGACAGTTTAAATACAGAATATATACATCAAGGTGGGTCCCACACCTGACAGATGGACCGCATAAAATAAATAATAATAAAATATCACGGTGGGCTGCACCTACCACCGTCCAAACACGGACGGTGTGGATGAGGCCATGATCATCCACCGATCATGGCAGCACAGCAACTATATTGTGTGTTGTAGGTGCGCTGGCCACTTGACCGTTAACAAAGGTGGGTCCCACGTGGGAGTGGCCCACCATATAATACATTAATATAATATATATACTATACCATAATATAATATATTATATATATGCAATCGCAAGAGGCTGCCCAAACCACCATCTAAACCCATCTGGATGGTGATGGTGTATATAGGTTAAAGGTGGGCCCCACATGGGAGTGGCCCACCATAATACATTATTGAAATATAATATATTATATATCATAGGTATAATATATTATAATATATTATATAAATATAAAAAAATCTCCCAGCGTCCAGAGAGTCTGGACGCTGGCTGAGTCTTTATATAGGCAGGCCAGGTGGGTCTACGTGGTGTCGCCCACCAGAGATTCTTCTCTATTTTTTTTTTTTTTTTTTTTTTTTTTTTTTTTTTAATGATATTAGTGCTTTGCCAACATGCAAAGCATGCATGGTGGGGTCCGTACCAGTAGGCCACTCCACTGATCAAGCTTATATTTGTATTCTCCTTCAATCAAACCATCCAAATGGACTGTTAGGTGGGCCCACTCGGTGGACGGCATGGTTGAAATACTTACTTAATGATGGGGCACACACACACACACACCATCATACATAAGAGAGAAAAAGCGAGAAGGAGAAAGAGAGAATGGTGGAGATGAGAGGGACCCGCCATTATGGGTCCCTCTAAATACAATGCATACATCAAGTGGGTCCCATTACAAGTGGGCCCTAAATAAAAAAACTGAAATGATGAACACCCACCTCGAATTCCTTCATTTCTCCTTCTGCCTATAGGTTCTAGAGCTCCAAGGGGTGTGATCCAACGGTCGAGATCGGCTTTGAAGGGTTGAATTGAGTGATAAGGAGTGAGCCACATAATGCTTCTCTCATGGAGGTTGGGACGTTAGAGTTGCTCCCATGGAGCTTGGGAGAGGTGAGAGAGAGAGGTGATGTGAGTGATGGAGTAATGGGGAGAGAGATAGGTGAAGTGATGGAAATTTGACTTTTGGGGATGGATAGTTGTACTTGGGGATGGGTGTGAGTGATGGGAGTGATGTGATATGTTACTTGATTGATTGATGAGATTGATTTAATATGTTGTAGAGATTCCTTCGATATTTACAACAGGCAACATTTTCTCAAACCAAACGCGGGCCCACATCTCTTGACCTATGTATCGCCTTGGCGCACGAGACGCGGCGACGGCGGGGTCGCAAGGGTATAGGTCTAGGGTTGAACCAACTCTGGAAAATGGGATACGACTCAGGGTCGCACGCAACTGCCGATTACAGATCGCGAGTCACTGGAATTCAATCGGGAGGACTGCAGAAACCTACGGAACACTACAGGCTAGGATACGTGCCTTACAACAATGCCTGTAATGTTGTGGCTATTGGTATTGTCTACATCAAGATGTTTGATGGGATGGAGAGTACCTTGATTAAGGTAAGACACATTCATGATATGAAGAATAGTTTGATATCTCTCAGTGCACTCGAGGCGATTGGGTGCACGTTCATCGGTTTCAATGGTATCCTTCAGATTTCTACAGGGGCACTCATAGTTATGAGAGCACAGACGCATGGTAACCTTTACAGGTTGATCAGAAGCACTTCAATAGGTGGATTTGTAGCTGCGGTAGCAGATTCCATGTTTGCACGTATGTGGCATGCACTAGGCCACATGAGCGAGCGGGGCATGAAGGTACTTTCTGATCGATGCTTAATTCTTAGTTTTAAAAGTCTTGATTTAAATATATGCGAATATGGTATATATGGTAAACAATCTAAGTTATCTTTTAAATCTGGAAAACAAGTATGTAAAGGAGTGCTTGACTATGTCCATTTTGACATATGAGGGCTATCGCCCGTGGTTTCTGCTAGAGGGTCGTCATGGTTTGTAACATTTATTGATGACTATTTCTGGAAAGTTTGGGTTTATTTCATGAAACATAAATCCGAAGTTTTCACCAACTTTAAATAATGGAAGACCATGGTGGAAAAACAAACAGGGCTAAAGGTGAAAGTTTTAAGGACTGACAATGATGATGAATTTACTTTTACTGAATTTAATCAATTTTGTAAGGATGAATGGATCATAAGACATGACATAGTGCGCCACACACCCGAGCAAAATAGTGTGGTTGAGCAGATGAATCGGACTCTCTTAGAGAGGGACCGATAATGTTGCGTTGAGCAAGGACCTATGGACTGAGGCCGTTAACACGGCTTGCTATTTAGTAAATCAGTCCCCTTCCACGGTGATTGATTGAAAGATTCCAGAGGAAGTATGAGTGGTCAGAAAATAGACTACTTAGGATTGCGTATATTTGGTTGTGAGACTTACTCTCATGTACCGTTAGTTAAGAGAGATAAGGTAGACCAAGAGGCCAAAAATTACATCTTTGTTAGCTATGGTGGTGGTGTGAAGGGATACAAGCTGTATGACCGAGTCACATGTAAAGTCATTATTAGCAGGGATGTTAAATTCGACGAAGGCTCTCTATTCCGCAAGAATGATCAGGAGGAGTAAAAGGAACTGGAAAAGTTGGTCGTTAACGTTCAGATTAACACAAGTGATACTCAAGCTAAGACAAATGCGTAAACAGATGTACAAGAAGAGGTAGGGAAACCACTTAGAAAAAATCTTCTACGGAATTGCATATTACCGGTAAGATATAGGGACGACTCTAATATCAAATATGCCCTCATTACAGATAAGGGAGACCCGTCTACCATTCAAGAGGCTCTTGATGAGCCTGATGTAGAAAAGTGGAAAGTGACAATAGATAATAAGATGAACTCTTTGTACAAGAGCAACACATGGGAGCTGGTGGAGCTTCTAGTGGGACGAAAAAAGATCAAATGCAATTGGATATTGAAAAAGAAACAAGATAGATACGAAGCAGGGTTGGAAGCAAATGGTTATACTTAGAAAGAAGGTGTGGGCTTCACAAAGATATTCACGCTAGTTGTAAAGTAAATATCTATAAGATTCGTATTGGCACTGGTTGCCCGAAATGATCTCGAGCTGGAACAAATGGACGTAAAGACTGTATTCCTGCATTAGGAATTAGAAGAACAAATCTTCACAAAGCAACCAGAAGGCTACAAAGTATAAGAGGCAAAAAACAAGATTTGCAAGTCAAAGAGGTCATTATACGGCCTGAAACAATCGCCAAGGCAGTGGTATAAAAAGTTTGATTCTTTCATATTAAGTCAAAAATTTACTAGGAGTGAGTATGATCACTGTGTTTACTTAAAGAAACTAAGTGATGGAAAATTCATTATCCTAGTATTATATGTTGATGACATGTTGATAGCCAGTCATAACATGTTTAAAATCGATGTATTGAAGACTCAGTTATCAGGAACATTCAAGATGAAAGATCTGGGGGTTGTAGAGAGGGTTTCCGCATAGATATTCATGGAGATAGGAAGATGAGCAAGCTTTGGTTATCACAGGCAGAATCCTTGAAAAGGTGTTTATCAAGTATGGGATGGACAAGGCAAAGCTGGTTAGTATTCCCAACGCAGCTCACTTCAAGTTTTCCTCAGAACAATGTCCTAAATCAAATTAAGAAAAGCAGGATATGTCTCATGTGCCTTATTAGAATGTCATTTGCAGTTTAATGTATGTCATGGTCTGTATGAGACTGGATATTTCACGACCAGTTGGTGTTGTGAGCAGATACATGTCAAACCCCGGCAAGCAACACTCGGAAGCAGTGAAATGGTCTGTAAGACGTTGCTTGGCCTCGTTGGCTGAGCATGGTGCTTCTAGTTGGCTTACCAGGTGGGGAATTCAGCTTTAAATGAACATAGTAGTCGTGTTGCTTCTTAACCTCTCTCGAATATTTATCTTTTATCATCTGATCAACTCTCGAGCACGACAACAAATTGGGCATCAAGTTCATGCTTCGTCTTGATGTCAACTTATAGGCCTCTCATACTCCTTGCCAGCTCCTCTATCTCTTGGATGAGTGTTGGAAGTTCCTCATCAATCTGTCACATTTCTTTTCGTAGCCTCGTGAACAAGCGTAAAAAACTCATCCTGCAAGGACAAGGAGAGTGCCACAGTCATATGTCATGCATCAAAGGAGCTAGTGGAATTGCGTAGGCGATCTAGGGAAGACAAATATTTGTATAAGGCTAACAATATTTCTTTGGCATGCGCTGGCTTAAGGCCCTATACTTCATCATTCCTAAATGTTTGTTGAAGCTCACTGAGGGCATTCGGGACAAAGGCAAGCTCCCGTGAGAAAATTAAATCAAGCGTGTCGAGTCGAAAGAATCAATCGATGAACAACTTCAAACCATCAATATTTCGATAGGCAGGGGGACATCGAATACCCTTCGAGTCACCACTAAATACCTTAGATAATAGATGAAGGGTGCAAGATCAAAGGTTCCTATAAGATTTGTGTTGACCAGGCAAAGGGACGACGTAGACGCAAAGTCACAAACTTGTTCTTCATTGCCCCCACCAATATAAGTAGATACGTCGGAGCCATGTCCATAAACTACAAGAGACATGACATTTGGATAAGAGGAGCCAACATGGGCATCACTCCTCAAAATATGCCCCAAAGATGAAGTTTCTTCAGTAGCACGACTTATTGAGGGGAAGTCAACACCTTTGGGAAGCCTTCCTTAATTGGTAGGAACAACGTTTTCATAATGGCTAGCCATCGACATTGCCTTAACAAGTTGAGAAAAAACTTCCCTATCGGCAGGGGTTGGTGTGACCGAAGCAAGGTCTTCAGCAGGCACCAAAACCACTTCAGCCTCAACTAGTTCTCTGTAGGCAGGGGAAGCCAACTGGGCAACTGAACCAGTAGGAGTGCTTTGCTAGTGACTTTCATTCTTCGGGGTTATTATTTTTTCAGTCTCTCAGGCCGTAGAGGGAGCCAACGGAGTAGGTTGAACAATGCTTCCCTCCACACGTTGGCGCTTCAGGACGTGTGTGGGGTTCCCCCTCTTCATTATATACAAATGGTGAGAAATGGATTGGGCGAGTTGAGAAAACGAAACATCCCAAGGAACAAGAACAGGAGAAAACCATGGGATAGTGGTTAGCTTTGGACGAGGTGGCGACAACTAAATAGATAGTTGGAGTATTTGGTTGAGCAATAGGAGTCTCGACCAACGGCTTGTCTCAAATACTAATCCCAAAATATTAACAACGACCATAGAGGACTCCTTTCTATCACAAGACACAACCATCTGTGGTTCTTCTTGTTCGTATTCTTTACTTGGCCAAGATGGCTACTAGCCAAAGGTGCACTCGAGTAGATAGTCTGAATGAAGGATGAAGAGCAGCATCAGTGGACCCACTAAAAAGTGAATGCACAAGGGTAACAGATAAATGCCCAGAAGCAACACCCTATGAATAAGACCTTGTCCCGGTAGGAGGGATGGCAAAGCCAGCGATTACCCCTTGTCTAGTCGAAGCAATCACTCCAACTAGCCAAATAATTTAGAACTCGGCCGAAAAAAGGTTCTCCAAATCAACGACTTCATGAAATGAATATTGGGAATCCCAGTAAGACTTCCACCAAGAATCATACTCTAATATTGCATAGGGACAAAGCATGGAGTCCAGAAAAACGAATCTCTTGGTAGAGTCCTCAAATCCCTCCCTGGATGGAGGAAGCTCGTCATAATGGCGAAGAAGTTCCCTTGACAATGGATGCACTTTTAGCGAGGCGTAACATGGAGGAAGAGGAACACCTTGAACCAAACCAAATTGACACGCACACAAGGCAGCCGGGTATAATTCAACACTAATCTTAGGATTGAGATTTTGGACTGGAAATGCCCTACTGACAGGGAGGTCCAACGAGATAAGAAAGCTAACCCACAACTAGCACAACAGTTCTGGAGTGACAGAATCAAAAGGGCCATACCGGATGCACCTAAGCCAGCTTGGGTCATGAGTCATCCCAACAAAAGGCAAAATGTACTCCTTTCGAAGCTTCTTTAAATCAATAAAAAAATGTAGGTGAGCGTTCCTTGATTCCGTAATAGGTTAAATGGTGAAAATCATAAATAAGTGACTTAAGAAGAATTTTTGTAGGAATAATGAAAGTGTGTGGGTGATAGCATTTACAAAACCAAAGCTATAGAAGCCATACATAAGGCCCCCCAGAATGTTGAAGATTCTTGGTCACAAGATTATAAAGGGTCCGATATAAATGAGAAAGAACAAAATGAGCAAGGGTCATATGACAACGGGTGGCTAATGATTCAGCCATTTCACTGATTCCTTGGTCATTTGACTTGCTAAGATGTAGAAAACAAAATGGCAAAACCACATCAACAGAAAAATACAATGCTCTTGATATGACACAGGACCCTATTTCATCTCCTCCCGTATATAGGTAGAATACAACACATTGGCCCGCTGATTATATATGTATATAAAAGAAAAATGAAGACCATGAGCTTGATGGCTCAATGTATTCACCTAGAATAGGAAGTGCTATTAACGCATAGACATCAAGAATTGTGGGAATCATAAAGCCCTGAGGAAAATGGAAGCATTTGGTCGAGGAACCCCAGAAGCAGATAACCGCTGCTAGAAGGGTAGGTTACATGGCCGTTTCAATTTGGAAAAGGTAAATGCAACTAAAGATCCTAACGGTTCTCCAGTTGTCCCGAACACAAACTCAACACAGTTCAGCCATGAAATCCATTCTAGAGAAGGGCAAGGCCATAATCGATGACGGGTAGTGCTTGGGTTCCAGCGAGACTAGTTCAAAGAAGGTCCTCACAAGAGAAGTGTCTCCCGGAGGTACAGAGGGACGAAACAAAGAAGAAACAAGAAATCTTCCTCCTGAGAAGAAGTGAAGACTGGAACAAAAAGGTATTGGTCCAATTCATCGTGTTATGGATAGATGTCTTAAATCTGTCTGGTAGTCTGTCGATGATATCGACCGGGTTTTAGATGATATCGACAGATGTCTTAAATCTGTCTGTTGGTCTGTCGATGATATCGACAGACCGTCGATGATATCGAGGCTGTCATCGAGAGACCTTTGATGACATCGATAATTGTTGGATTTTCACCCCTGGTCGCTAGATAGTTTTGGTCCTGCTTCGATATCATCGAAGGACCATCGATGATATCGAAGCTGTCATCGAGAGACCTTCAATGACATCGATAAGCTCCACAGATGCGATTGCGGAAATGCAGATTTTGTGGATTTTGTTTCCTATTCCGAGTCCGCTTCTTTCTAAACTTATATAAAGGGGTGTATGCGGGATTGGGATGGATACTAAGGCTTTCTAAAGTAGTTCAAGGGTTCCTAAAAGGTCTTTTAAGGTTTCTAAAGGGTGTAACAAGGGTGAGATTCGAGGTTGTTCGAATCGGATCTAGATCTGTGTGATTTCGCAGGTCAAAAATCCCCAACAAGTGGTATCAGAGCAATCGGTTGGGGCACAGATCTGAATCTGCAGGATTAGTAATAATGGCGAGCACCATGTATGAGATTGAGAAGTACTCAGGGAAAAATAATTTTGAGTTATGAAAGATCAAGATGATGAGTTCCTTAATTAAGCAAGGCGAAGATGGTGCTCTTGAGGAGCGAAAGTCTACTATGACTGATGATGATTGGAATACTCTTGATAAGAAAGCTTTATCATCGATCCATTTTATGTCTCACGGATGAGGTGCTCTACAACGTCATGAGGGAGAAAACTGCGGCTAAGTTATGGGCAAAGTTAGAGGATGTCTATGCGAAAAAATTCTCTGAAAATCGCCTACACTTGAAGCGGCAGTGGTATAACTTCAAGATGACAGAGGGTGGAGATCTGGAGGCTCACATCCGCAACTTTAATAAATTAGTTTGCAAATTGCTGGATATGGAGGAAGTGATGAAAGATGAAGAACAAGCATGTATGTTGTTGAATTCTCTCCCAGCGTCGTATGAGTCATTCAAGGACACTATATGCAGCACGAATAAAACCCTGAGTGTTGACACCGTTATCTCAGCCCTTCAAGGGAAGGTTATGAGAAAGTTAAACGGCGACATGGGGACGTCTTCTGATGCACTATTTATAATGAGTAGGAATTCTGAACAAGGTATGGGTTCTTCAGGTTATAAATCCAAATCAAAGGGCAAGGGCAAAGGCAAAGGAAAGGTAAAGTGCTAGAATTGTGGGAAGGAAGGACATGTGAAGAAGGATTGTGGAAATCCTAAATCGAAGAGAGAAGATTCTGAGGCTTCGTACAGAGAGGCCAATGTTGCCACGTCAGATGGATCGAGTGGATGTGATGGTGATGTTTTGTCTGTGTCTACTATCAGGCGGATATACGATGATCGTAAGGACGAGTGGATGCTAGCAACAGGGGCATCTTTTCACATGACTCCTCATCGGAGTTGGTTCGCCAGCTATAGCGAGTGCGATGGTGGACAGGTTTTTTTGGGCAATGGCTTTGCTTGTAATGTTATGACTGTTGGAACGGTGCGCATCAGGATATTTGATGGGGTGGAGCGTACCTTGACTGATGTCAGGCACGTTCATGATTTGAAGCTATATTTGATTTCTCTTTGTGTACTTCAGGTAAAAGGATGCAAGTACACAGGTATTAATAGTGCTCTTAAGGTATCTAAGGGGGCACGGGTAATTATGAAAGCGTAACGACTCGGTAACTTGTACAGGTTGATCGGGAGCACTTCAAAAGGTGAAGCTACAATGGCTGTAACAGATTCCACCTCTGCACGTGTGTGGCATGTTGGGCATGGCCACATGAGTGGGCAGGGCAGGAAGGCTGAGACGTGCAGACAAGGATACAGAACAGGCGGAGCAGCCACCTGTGAGAAGAATCACATGGCATAATCACAGGATATCGGCATGGTACATGGACGACTCCAATATCACAGGGAATTTATCTTTTATTCAGATGGCTCTAGGTGAGCCTGGCGCTGAGAAGTGGAAGGTGATTATGGGCAATGTGATGGATTCGTTGTACCAGATCGACATATGGGAGCGGGTGGAGCTTCCAGTGGGCCAAAGAGCAGTTGGATGCAGGTGGATCTTCAGGAGGATACAACATAGATATAGGGCGAGGTTAGTAGCAAAGGGTTATGCTTAGAGAGAAGGGATCGGCTTCTCAGAGATATTCTGCCGACGGTATAGTAGGTGTCTATTAGATCCATGATTGGCGCTGGTTGGCCAATATGATCTTGAGCTGAAAAGATGGATGTGGAGTTTGCACTTCTGCAAGGGAAAGTGAAGAGCAGATCTACATGAAGCAACCAGAGCGGTTCGAAGTTAAAGGGATTGAGAAAAGACTTTGCAGGAGGTCGTGGTTCGACCTGTCGCCTAGGCATTGGTTTGATTCCTTCATGGTGAGTAAGGAATTGATGACATGTAGATCGCTAATTATAACATGTCTGAAATTAATGTACTGAAGAATCGGTTAAGTGAGACATTCAGGATGAAGGATCGGAGGGCTGTAAAGATGGTTCTCGGCATTGAGACTGAAGGAGGATTAGGCTTTGGTAATCACAGGATGAATACCTTGTGTGTAGGTATTGATCAAGGATGTGATGGGCCAGGTAAAGCCGGAGAGCGTTCCCTACACGTCTCTCCTCAAGTTTTTCTCAGGACATGTCCCAAAACAGATGAGGAAAAGCAGAACATCCATGAGCCTTATTCGAATGCGGTTGATAGTGTATGCCATGGTCTGAATTAGACTGGTTATTTCACAGGCTATCAGTGTTGTGAGCAAGTACCCCGACAAACAATATTGGGTAGCGGTGAGATGGTAAGAAGACTACGTCTTTCCTTTTGAAAAGATAGGAGCAAAGGTAGTTGAGCACGTGAATTTTGATCCGGCAGACATGCTCACCTAGATCGTTCCTACAGAGAAGTTCAAGTTCTGTGCAACTTCTTTGGGCTTGGCGATGGCGTAAAAGGAAGACGGAGTGTGCAAGAGAAGCTATGATATGGTGTAGAGATAAGAGAAGGGGACAAGAAGTTACACGGATGAAGATTGAAGACATGGTGGAGATTGTTATGGACAAATGTCTTAAATCTGTCTGGTAGTCTGTCGATGATATCGACCGGGTTTTATATGATATCGACAGATGTCTTAAATCTGTCTGTTGGTCTGTCGATGATCGTCGATGATATCGAGGTTGTCATCGAGAGACCTTCGATGACATCGATAATTGTTGGATTTTTTACCCCTGGTCGCTAGACAGTTTTGGTCCTATTTCGATATCATCGAAGGACCGTCGATGATATCGAAGTTGTCATCGAGAGACCTTCGATGACATCGATAAGTTCCGCAGATGCGATTACGGAAATGCAGATTTTGCGGATTTTATTTCCTATTCTGAGTCTGCTTCTCTCTAAACTTATATAAAAGGGTGTATGTGGGATTGGGATGGATGTTAAGGCTTTCTAAAGTAGTTCCAAGGGTTCCTAAAAGGTCTTTTAAGGTTTCTAAAGGGTGTAACAAGGGTGAGATTCGAGGTTGTTTGAATCGGATCTAGAGCTGTGTGATTCCGCAGGCCAAAAATCCCTAACACATAGGACTCATAGCGAGTTAAGGTGTTTAGAAGAATGAAATTAGCCAAGTGTTTAACAATAGGCTTGATTGAATCAGTAGAAGGAACATCCATGACTGCTGATTTAGGTTGGTAATCCTTAGAAGAAGAATCCATGACGATTGGGGAGGAAGAAAATGAAATTGATCGAAAGAAAAGAAAGAATCATTGTGATGGAAACGTAACTGCATAAAAATGAAGTGAAGCATTGCAATTCGCAACCAAAATAAAAACTGGCAATCATGTCGGGCGAATTTCGACGTACACATTAACTCGCACGACAGTCAAACACAAACCTCGTGCAGTCACGCGTCACACGTTTGAACAACCACTGAAACTTAAATGTCAAATGTCCCATCGCATTTCTCGATATGAAGGGATGTGATGGGTATTGTATACAACCATTTTGAGGCCTTGATGTTGGTCCATTAGAAAACTGTCACGTGGTGACACTACTATTTATTTGGCGCACTAGGAAGACATACTCGCACCCGAAGAAATCTTCGGCATCATGCGTTTCGTTATTAATGTAATGGCACATACCCTTACACATGCCTTTAGGGGGATGAATCATTGCATGCTATCCGGGCACGATCAACGTGGCCATTTATGAGGCAACGTACTTGGCACAACTATAAAAGATCTATTGAGAGAACGGATTTAATCACGAATATGGTGATGATATTTTCGGTGAGGCCGTCTCTCACAATCCTTTTAAGATGAGAGATCTTTTCAGAGACATTCAGATAGGCAATAGTGCTCGAGAATGTTTTGAATGTCAGGAGATTAGACCTATGTCCAAGCCAATCCGGCTTTGGTTCAGACTTAAGTCGGGAGAAACAGACACATCGGTTCGGTCGAGTTTCCCATTTGGTGCATTAATCGGAATTAGGGGGTATTTGTTTTTTCAATTCTACATGTATGTTATTGGAACATTTTAAATTATGAGAAAAAATGAGACAAATTCAAAGCTCAAGTGGCCCACAACATAAGAAATCGTGATTATAAAAGGCTTTTAATGATAGGTGCTCAACCCATTGTTTCGTGTGGCATGGTCAACTTGAGATTTGGATCTACCTTAATTTTAAGTTCATGCCATCAAATCAGCCCGTGAAATGAATGGACAACGTGGATAAGCCACATGTATCATAGAGGGCTTATATGAAATTCACACCCTCATTAGTTTTAAAATCCAACAAGCTATTTTTCATTATCAGTGTAGAAAAAGGTGCAGAACTGCATTTGTAATTAATCATTACTCATTTATATGCATTTATATAAAAAATAATTGGAAAAAAAAAAAAAAAAAAAAACTCTAAATCTAACTCGCCAGAGATAATAAATCAGTATCAGGTGTCAAATCCTATCCCCTGTTGCCCAGCACCTCATGATTCATGAGGTGATTTGATACGGACAACCATGTCTTCCCATGTAATGAAAGAATATAAGACCCTCATGCTATCGGCCAGGGCATTTTCACGGTGGGCCCTAAAATCTAGGCCTGGATCTCTCTCACATGTGTTCCAAATTAACACATTTGAAGTGATTCCCCTCTTTCATGTCCCACCTCTCCCTGGAATATCTTCAACACACCAAAATGTTTCAACGGTGGGTGTGACTGCTCCCACGGTTTTCTGTAGTGGTTCCACTTGAACTTTAGATCTATCTCATTCTTTTTCTCATGCCATGTAACGATCTCTACAAATGGTTGGACGGTATGGATACAACACATGCATCATGGCGGGTCCACTGAGCTTTGTGACATCACTTCAGTAGCAATTTGGCTACTGACCTTGTCAATGTCTAATCCGCGTCCTAATTCCTCTTTGTACTCCCATCAATGGTGATGGGCCCAGTTCAAGTTGGCCTATTTGATTAGTGGGCCATTAAGTAAGGCACCATGAGGCTTATTTACCATTTGGGTTGAGATTCAAGCCAACCAGATGGGGATGGGCACAAGCATCTGGCCCGGTAAATGATTGACTTAGGCCTGATATTGGACATCCTCATGGGCCTGATAGGATAATCCTTGGGTTCAGACTTCCTTAACACTATCAGCTGCCGTAATTAGCTCATGGGCTGGGCTTGGTCTGAGCCCAGATGCTTACTTGGTAGGCTTGATAGACTAGACCTAAGTCCAGGTAGTTGCTCATGGGCTGGGAAACGGATTGGCTACTCCCCCTGCCACCAGCCAATGGCTGATGGTCGGTGCTCTGTGGGTCCCACCATGATTTATGTGTTTCATCCATGCCGTCCATCTATTTTTCTAGATCATTTTATGGTATGAGACCAAAAATTAGGTATACCCCAATCTCAAGTGTATCACATTACAGAAAATAGTGTTGAATGAGCGTAAACCATTAAAAGCCTTTTGGGGGCCATAAAAGTTTTGGATCAAGCTGATCTTTGTTTTTCTACCTTCAAAAGTTTTGGATCAAGTTGATCTTTGTTTTCGTACCTTCATCTGGGTCTGTATGACCTAATCAACAGATTGGATTTCAAATAAATAGTACACTGGCCCTGAGGACAATTTTAACGGTGGATGTCCAATCACTATTGTTTTCCTGTGTTGTGGTCCACCTGAGATTTATATCCCTCTAATTTTTGGGATCAAGCCCTTAAATGATCCGTAAAAATGGATGAACGGAATGATGAAAGACATAGATCATGGTGGCTCACAGAGCACCGACCACCAACCAACGGCCTGGTGGCTGCAGGGGAGTAGCCAATCCGTTTCCCATGGGCTGGTCTTGGACATTTCCCATGGGTTATGACTTATTTGATAGTTCACCACCATTTTTCATGTACAACCAAATTCATTGTAGAGTGGAGTTTATCTCTAAAATCAAACTGACCAAGCAATCCCAACCATCCTAGTGATAGATAATGAATGAGCGGTTGAAAGTAGAATAGGTAGTGTTCCAAATCCCAAGTGCAAAATCAGATGGTTACTGTAATATCTTCAGTGTAGAATTTTGGGTCCCACTCCATCCATAATTCGGTTAGCGACTTGGATGGTCTGATTGATTTCCGTACAACTGCGCCACGTGTACGGATGGTGCATAGATCACAACTCAAACTGATTAGGAGTGTCCTATCCAATTGATGATTTTTTATTTTTTTTTTAATGGTCTGTATTGCCGGAGCATGGGCCTCTTGAATTTGACTCTTCTTCTTTTTTTTTTTTTTCTTTTTTTTTTTTAGAAAAAAGTCTAGTTAACGGTCACCAATTGGATGGTCAGGATTACTCTATCAACATGTTTTAATTCAGGATCAAGACTATGAAAAATACCCAAACTACCTACACATGTTTCAAACACGTGATAGAGGGCAAAATATAATAAGTATAGATCTTCGTACAATATTCTCCTTGTGAGTTCCGTAAAAAGTGGGGTCCATGCTTCGGTAATTCAGGGTGTCTGCGGACGTAACTGTGGGGCCCGCCGTGTTGCATGTGTCTTATATCCACACTGTCTATCTGTTTTTTCAGATCATTTTTAGGGTATTAGCCAAAAGCTGCAGCATATCCAAATCTCAGGTGGACCACACAACAGTAAAAAGTGGTGATTGACTATTAAAAAATTGTTAGGTAGCACGAAAAGTTTTGGATCAAGTTATATTTGTGTGGCCCTTCCATCCAGGTCTTTGTGACCTTATTAACAGGTCAGATGGAAAATAAAGACTCGGTGGCCATAAAAAGTTTTTAATGGTGGGCATTCAATCACCACTATTTCCTGAGGTGTGGTCCACTTAAGATTTGGATCTGCTGCATTTTTTGTATCATACCCTGAAAAGACCTGGATAAAAAGATGAACAGCTTACATGGAAGACACATAGCACGGTGGGCCCCACAGTCAGAGATCCACTGAGGTATCTAGGGAAGCCGCCTTCTACATGGAAGATCATAGCCACCCCCTAGATATATTTATAGGTTTATAGCTACTGTTTGGTCGGTGGTCAGCTCACTAGTATCGTAGCTATTGGTATTTAAGCAATAGAAATAGACTATGGCCACAACCAATACGGATCTAGCCAATGGCTACGGATTTACTCCTTAGCTATTTATTCGTTGAAAAACAAAAATAATGAGAGCAACAGTTGCTTATAATTTGTAGATAGGTAGCCATATCCTTAAATTTTAAAAAATTAAATAAATAAAATTCAGAAATGACTATAATGGCTATGTCATGGGATCTTTGGATTCCTTTAGCTTGTTTTCAAAGGGGGTGACAGAGCACAAACTTACTTTTATGTTAACATAGCACAAACTTACTTTTATCGGTTCGATTAATAGAGTACAAACCTACTTTTGTTTTCATGACTACTCCAATAAATGCCTATCAATAAAATATTCAAACAACTCGATAGAACCAACTTTTAGTTCAGATCCATCTAAGATGGTACTTATAATTGGGACAGTTTGGTTCAAATTCACTATAACAAAATCTTTCTTCAACTGTTCCAAAATTTTCAACCGTTCATAAAATTAGGCGACACAAATGTTTTACAATTTCCAGCCCAATTTTCAAATTTTCAAAACAAACATTATATTCCATACCCATATGCCACCGAGAGATGGCTCTATCAAAATTTCAAAACCATTTGTTTGCATATATTCATTAAACAATCATTTGTAGAAGGAAACCATAAGAAGTGTCCAAAATGAAATTTGGCTAGGATTCGTTCTCTGGCTTTGGAACTGTTGGTAACCAGTGCTACTAGATCTATGGTTCAAATAATCACTGGAAAAACTTGAATTGGGATTAGGACCATAGATATCACACTGTCCTTGGAGCATGCTAACTACAGCAGACATGGCTGGCCTAAGTATAGGAGATGCATTAGTGCATAAGAGTGCCACATTGATCATTGCAATTGCCTCTTTCTTGGAGATGCTAACTACAGCAGACATGGCTGGCCTAAACGTTGGACGTTGGCCTCACATGCCAGTTTTGTAGAAAATAAAGTGTGCCTGTGTATAGTGCAAAATTACTAGGTGGAAAAATCATCAATTGTTCATCCAACCCAATGGTAACCTAATACAAATGGACAAAGGAAAAGAGAATTTGTCTAATTTACCTGAGGACCTTGTTCAACGCCCTTCTTGAAAGGATCACCAACAACACGTTTCAAAGCACGTACTTTTGCTTTCTCTACGAACTCATCATAAACACGTTCATGTACAAACATACGAGACCCAGCACAACAACATTGTCCCTGTAGACAAACAGACTTAGTTTTCAATAAAATCATTCTCCACAAAATCCAGAAAATTTTCTGTATGTAGAATTGATCACACACCTGATTAAAAAACAGAGCAAAGAGTGCTAGCTCTACAGCCTGATCAACATCAGCATCCTCACATATAATGAAAGGAGATTTCCCTCCAAGCTCTAGCGTCACAGGCTTAAGATTTCTTTTAAAAGACAATTCAAGCACGATAGCAATTGATCCTGTGAATGCAAGCTGCAAAGAAAGTAGAAAGAATTGTATGGGTATGAGAGAAGGAATAACATTGGCAGGAAACATAGAAAGCACAGTATTCAAGAATTGTCAGGTGTTTCTAGGTTTAGAGATGTCTGGACCAGGCTTGGGTTAGCAGCATAACTTCTGAGATAGAATAGACAAGCAATTAAATAAAACATCAGTTTTTACTCGGCAAACAACCGTTATCTAGAACAGTGGGAACCAAAAGCTAGAACGGTTGAAAACCATTCCATTTTTATTTTTTTTGGGAAGCCCTGGAAGAGGAAAAAGTATTCCACGCTATTTTTTCACGGGCAAAGTAAAAACTGTATTCCATGGAATGGTAGCCAGTAGGGGTGCAACCTCAGCAGTTGGGTCGGGTTGAGGGACCTGAGCCCAACCTGACCTCAAGAGGAGCCAACCTGCAACCCAAACTGACCCGAATTGCAACCTGTGGTGCCCAGCCCAAACCCAAACCAAGGTTCTCTATACTTGACAAACCTAACCCCAACCCAAATACATGTGATTATTTCCAACCTGACCTCACCTTACCTGCATTTGCTTAACCCAAACCCAACTTGAATTCAAACAAGAATGATGTTTTTCAACCCGAACCCAACTACAGGACCTTGACAACCTAGCCCAAGTTCTGGTTGACCCAAACCCAAGTGGCAGCCCTGTTTGACAGGGTACGCATTGAGGTCTTGGTTTTGAACCCATCTTGCCTGTAAAAGGAAGGGTTTTGTAAGAAGACACTCTAGAGAAGGCAGTCCACTCATAAGCAAGTTGGGAATGTTCCTTGAATGAGTACTTTTTTTAAACTGTCGTGATGAGTCGAACAACCTCAGTTTTGCGAATAGTTATTTTAATGGTGGGGGATATAACATGAATTTACCACATGGTTACATACCATGTCCCACACACCAGATTTTGGCACAATTGCAAATAGTTGACAGCATCACAAGACCAGCTTAAAAAGTAACAAAAGAAATGAAAAATAAATGAAATCGTTGTTTTCAACATCATCATAACAAAAACAGTATTGTGGCTGGAGTAATGACATCCATGCTTATTGTAGAGAGAGAGAGAGAGAGAGAGAGAGAGAGAGAGAGAGAGAGCATCCAAAGATTGGAATATTTTACTTTAAGATTGTCAATGCCAATTTTTCCACCAAAAGATGTAGATATAAACTCCAGTATCTTTCGGTACCAGTGGATATCAAAATTCCAATTGGTGCTAGCCGGAAACTCACATAATATCTGTATGAAATCAAACACGAAAACAAGTTTTGTGACATTGTTATGGGATGCTCTATTTTATTTTATTTTTTCAAATTTTGAGAAAGGTAACATATATAACTTTATTAAGATACCCCACCAAATCAAAAGCTAGGCTGGAGAAAGATAATTACTGGCCGAAAAAATATAAAAGATGAGAGGCATTTGCTGAAGATATTAGAAAAGGCTATAAACAAGATTTCATTTAAAAAAAAAAAGAAAAGTAGATACTCCTACCATGGAAGAATTATCAAAATCAAAGACTTCACTACCTCTGAAGTAATTGTGTTCCAACAAATAGATCGATTGTCTTTAGCACAAGTAAGCAAAAAGGGACTGTCATTTGGACACCATGGCGTTGCAATTACACCGGGTGGACACAATAAAGGCAGTCATTGATGAAATGTTAATAATCAGCTAGTCTAGAACTAAACTACAAACAATGCTAGACATGTTCTTGTAACTATAGTCTGCAAAAGAAAGACGTAATATCATATTACTTTAGAATCGAGATTCTGCACCACACTTCAAATATATAATTACCAAAACTTAAAAACAATATCCAAACCGACCTTTGGTGTGTCCCACAAACTCTTTCAAAGGCAACATTGTGTTCCACACATCCCAAAGCTGTGTATAAACAATGAAGAAAATTACTCGAACTGACACTTATGGCCTTTGAATTTTAATATCAACAAAAGTATTGCAACAATTGACAACAGAAGACATTATACCCTTAGGGAAGGTGAACTATCATCATCAGATGTAACAATAAGTTGGGTCGCAAGATCAGGGTTACATTGCAAAACAGAGCACCGCCTTTTACTTGGATCTGAAAAACTGTTAAAAGCACACCAAACTGAAAAACTGTTAAAACCAATACGAACAAAATACATGCCGGGAGCCAAAACTCAGCAGCTTCTTTTTTTTTTTTTTTGGTAAAGGAAAACCAAATCTGCATATGACAATTGCAGTCATTGTTAACATATTCATCTAAACAAAGCAGTCAAAACTGAAAACAGATCAACCAGTAATGAAATTGTGTTGCAGTAAATAAAATCTCTAATTCATGATTCAGATGGGAGCAACATCAACATATTCGAACATCCCCACTCAAGCTGCCACTGATGGCTTCGAAGTAGCAGAGAGACGGGATCGCTTCTTGGCCAAGCTGTCACTTCTTTTGTTGTGCTGCTCCTTCAGCCTGGTGGCAAGCAGCTTCTGATACTCAGCAGCTTCCGACTTGGCCTTTGCGATCCTCTTCTTCTTCTCAGCGATTCTGGCACACTTTCTCTGCAACGTCAATGGGGTCATGAGCTGTAAGACTCGTATCCTAGCTCGTACTATTCTGTAGGCCTCCGCGGTCCTCCCGGTTGAATTCTGGCGACCCACGATTTGTTATTGGTGTTTGCTTGTGATCCTGAGTCATGTCCCGTATATCAAAGTTGGCTCGATTCGAAACTCGTACCCTTGCGACCGCGCTATCGCCGCAATTTCATCGCCGCGTCTCGCACGCCGATGCGATACCCAGGCTAGGAGATGTGGGCCCGCGTTCAGTTCGAGGAAACGCCACACATTTGCAACCCAAGAGAACATGTCAAATCAATCAATCAAGTACGTATCACTCCCATCACTCACACCCATCCCCAAGTACAACCACCCTCCCCAAAGTCAACTCTCTCTCTTACACAAGTACTCTCATCACTCCCATCTCTCATCTCTCCCATCTCTCTTATCTCTCTCATTCTCCAAGCAAGCAATCGTTCAAGCTCCATGAGAGGAGAAAGCTTGGTGTGGTCCACCTTCCTATACCCAATCCCACTATCCAAAGTCCATCTCAACCGTTAAAATCCACCCCTTAGAGCTCTAGATCGTGTTGGCGGAAGAAGGAAGAGGAGATCCAACGGTGGGTGTTCATCATCTCGATTTTGATGATTTAAGGGCCCACATATAGTGGGACCCATCTAGATGTATGCATTCTACAGGGAGGGTCCATAGTAGCGGGGTCCCTCCCCTTCACACGTTTCTTCCTCTCTCATTCTCTCTCTTTCTTTTATTTTTTTAATGTTGTTAATGATGAGGTGTGTGGCCCACTTGATGTGTGCATCTATGCCATCCATCACGATGGAGCCCACCTTGGTGTATGTGAGAAATCCATAACATCCAGCCCCATGTGGGACCCACCTGGCTGAATGGATTGGTTAGGTACCTCACACCAATTATATAGCTGGTGTATTGACGCCACCAAGCTCTGTGGGTCCCACTACTGCGACGTCAACAAGATTCGTGGACCCCAACCCCGATGTATGTGTTAGATCCAAACTGTTCGTCTGTGGGACGTGGACCCCACTGATGTTTGTGTTCTATCCATGTCGTTCATCACGTGGACCCACCGTGATCTATGTGTGCATCCACACCGTCCACACAGCAAGATGGTGGGACCCACCTAACGATTGGATCTTATCCAAGTTGTTCGTCCATCTTACTGGACTGGTGGGCCATGTGTGTGGTCCCACCTTGATGTATTTGTGGATGTGGTGTCCACCGTCCATTGCAGGACGATGAAACCCACGTGAGATATGTATCTTGCATCCAGGCCGTCCGTCCAAGGCCTGGACGATGGTGCATATATATATATATATATAGGCCCCACGTGGGATCCATCTAATATATGTGTGCTATCCACACAGTTCATCCACGCCTCCCATCTGTTGTAGGTTTGGGCCCACCCCACACGTGTGACACGTGTGGGTAGGTGGGACCCACCTTGATATATGTATTTTGTATCCACACTGTCTATCTGGACGGTGTGGTGGGTGGGGCCCGCTGTGATGTATGTGTGGCACCCACCTGCCATGTGGGACCTTCATGATGTATGTGTATTATCCTGACCGTCCATATCATAGGGCCTAAATTGATGTATTTGACCCACCGTGATACAACCCATTGTGATGTATATAAGCCCATGTGATACGGCCCTTTGTGATGCATATGCGGCTCGTGTATGGGGCTCGATGTGATATATATGAGGCCCACGTGGTGAGACCCAATATGATATTTGTATGGCCCATATGCGCTGTCCAATGTGATGTTTATGTGGCCCATCCATGAGGCCCATCGTGATGCATATTTGAGGCCCATGTGATAGGGCCCACCTGCCTTATATTTAAGGCCCATATGATGGGGCCCACCTGCTTGAATCTGAGGCCCATGGGCAAGGCCCATTGTGATATGTATTAGACCCATGCCGCTTGGCCAATTTGATGTATTCGAGGCCCAGATACGTCACCCATTTGATGCATATGAGACCCATGTGTAGGGCCCACATGTTATGTATTTAAGGCCCATGTGCAGAGCCCACCTATTGTGTATATGAGACCCACTAATGCGATCCACTTGATGTATATGAGGCCCATTGGTGCGGTCCACTTGTTGTATTTTAGGCCCATGTGATGCGGCCCACCGTGATGTGTATTAGGACCATGTGATGCAGCCCATAGTGATGTGTATGTAGCCCTTGTATGAGGCCCATTGCGATGTATATTAGGCCTTTGTGTGAGGCCGTGGGCCCACTTTTTGTTTGACTCTATGTGGGCCACTCCTTGGGAGCAATGATGGTTAAATGTCCACATCAATGGGCGATGATGGTTAAATGTCCACATTGTGACCTTCCCTTAAGCCCTTTGTTAGGCCGATTACCGATTCCGATTATCGAGGTGATTCCGATTGCCGAGGCCGATTCCGATTGCAGAGGCCGATTCCGATTGTCGAGGCCGATTCCTATTACAGAGGCTGATTCCGATTGCCTAGGCCGATTATCGATGTCGATTATCGGTGCCTGTTGTCGATACCGATTATGAGTATGTGACAGCATAACATCATGATACATACCCATATGCATCATCTGCATGTTTGTTATGAGATGTGGTTGACCATTGCATATGGCATTGGGCAGATTGTTATGAGACTCCCTGATAGGCGGAGATCGTCTCACATGAGCGCATGGTATGCGCAGGATTGATGCATGACTGGATTGTATGAATCATGCATCTTACATTGTGTGTTATGATTACTGTACGCCCTAGCGACATCAAGGTCGTAGCCTCCACAGTCATGTCATGGATGGCCAGATGGGACACCGAAAATCTGTTACTAGCATCAAGCCACCATAAATGGCCCTGGGTGAAAATCCATAAACCCTCTAGGTAACAAAGGACGCTCCAACGTCGAGACCGAGTAGATATATATGAGCGCACGAGGGCCATATACTAGTAGGCCGCGTCTCCCACTGTGTCGTGGTCGGTTGGAAGGGGGTGTGGCCTTACCCGCCTAAGGGAGTAGGCAATGCTAGGTTGAGTCTCACCAGCTTGAGGAATGGATCGGTTATCGATGACCCGGGCCCAATATTGGCAGGCGGATAGTGAGGTCTCTTCCACTGACCTAGTTGTGCGCTTGATGGGGCGACAGGTGGCATAGAGTGTACTAGACCCCAGTGATGATCCCAGAGATGTACAGTACTGATTTTGGAGCAAGAGTTGCATACTCAGCATTATATTCATTCATTCATTCATTCACTGTCCACTTGGGGTGGTGGTGCACAACTAATTGTTATGAGTACTTTCGCAATGACCAAGATTTTGGTTGGGGCGCATTACTAACCTGAGACTAGGAGCTTACCACATTGAGTCTATCTATCCAAATTTAGGTATGTGACTGGTTTGGAAAGAAGTCCTTTATGATAGGCCTCATAGCTTGTGTTCACTCCCCAAGTGTAGGGTTGTGATGTAGTAATAAACTCGGTAAGACCGAGGTTGAATCCCAAGGGATTGAAACTTGTACGTACTCTAAAATTAAGTAGAATTAGAACTAGACTAAGATGAATTCTAAATCAAATAGATTGTGGAATAATTGTGAAATTATTATCTAAAACTTAGGAGAAATTCAGAGGAGGGACACTAGGAATTCAGAGGATCCACTTATAGAGATCAGGGAGATCTTATGCCTGCTTCAAGAATCATGGAAATTAAACTGAACTTATTTGATATAGTGTTCAAAAGATGAAAGGTATATGAATTAGAATGGATTTCATCACCAAACCATGCCCAGGAGACAATAGTAAACAACAGAATTAAACTAATTGCCAACCAATCAAGAATGCTATGCAGGTTAAGAAGGGTACCGACATCCGACCATGCCCAGGAGACGATGGTGAACAACAGGGCTTCCTGACGTCATAAACATAACCAAACAAAGGAAATACTCAAAGCCGTCGCAGACCCATTGTAATTTTAGTCACAACAGACCATTAAAAACTAAGAACATTCCCTTAATAATCAACTAAAATCAAACTCAGTTCGTAAATCAAAATTAAATTAAAGGCATGAAATAGAGTCTCCCATCTCACTACAAGCTTCACCCCTTAGCCCTAGCTAAGGGGTTTAGCCTAACATGGCTAGATTAAACTCCATGAAAAAAAAGAAAACAGGAAAAGAAAAGAAAGAAATAGTGAAAAAGAAACAAGCTTCTCTCTCTCCCTTGTTGAATTCCCAGCCGTTTGCCCAAGCCTCCTGATCTGAATTCCCCTTTCTCTCTTTCTTCTTTTCCTTTTATAGCACGGAAGGGTCGGTCGTGAAAAACTCCACAAGAAGGTCAGCTTCGTTCGCAGCAGAGGCGGTTGAAACTTCCGCAAACGTTACGCACAACAGAGCATACGCTGAACGTTGGTGGGCCTCACTTCTTGGTGTCGGGTGAAAGATCCATGCCGTCCATTAAAATCTCCTCGAAAAACCATTCGGGAAAAACCAGTTTTGGATTCAAAACGTGGTGGCCCATGGGATCTTTCTTCCATCGTCCATCTTGCGTTTAACGGCTAGGATCTTCCTATAGCTTACATGGGGTCAAACTGACACCTAGGTTAGAGTAAGAGGACCCGTGGGCTCCTGATGAACGATCCAGATTAGATCTTTTTTGTATGGTGGTGGCCCACAAGAATCGTCCGCAAGCCACAAAGAATTCCGCAAAACAGAGCTTCGCATCCGGCTCTGTGATGGTTGGTGGGCCCATGGTTGATGTCAGTGGGTAAATCCAATGCGTCCATTGCATTCCTCTCCAAAAAATAATGGGAAAAGATGGATTTTGAGACTGTTTCGGCGTGGCCCACAGATTTTCTCCTCTGCCGTCTATTCTCCGCTTGAACGGATGGATTTTGTTTTTTGCAATATTTTTCAATTCTTCCACCTAGGCAGTGTTTAGAAACTCCATAGGGATCTGATGGATGGTCTGGGTCGATGATTTGGATTATAGGTGGGGCCCACAAGCAAAACCCAACTGAGCCGAAAAAAATGCTGTTGCGTTTTATCAGTTTGAGAAGAAGAGTCGGTCAGCAAACGCTGACCGACTTCGGAATTTTTGGTGCACGCCTGGTGTTCACTCCCCAAGTGTAGGGTTGTGATGTAGTAATAAAACTCGGTAAGACCGAGGTCGAATCCACAGGGACTGGAACTCGTACATATTCTGAAACCAACTAGAACTAGAACTAGAAAGAGATGAAATCTAAAACGAGTGTGATTTGAGGAATAATGGTGAAATATTAATCTAAACTTAAAGAATTCAGGGAAAGAAAACTAGGGATTCAGAGGATCCACTTGTAGAGATCAGGGAGATCTTATGCCTGCTTCATGTATATTAAACTGAACTTACTTGATGTAGTTTTCAAGAGATGAAAGGTATATGAATTAGAATGGATTCCATCACCAAACCATGCCCAGGAGACAAAGAAAACAACGGAATTAAACTAATTGACAACCAATCAGATGATTATGAAGGTTAGGAAGGGTACCGACATCCAACCATGCCCAGGAGACGATGGTGAACAACAGGGCTTCCTGACGTTATAAACATTAAAATGAAAAGGAAATACTCAAAGCCATCGCAGATCCATTGTAATTTCAGTCACAATAGACCATTAAAAACTAAAAATATTCTCATAATAATCAAACCAATATCAAATTCGGTTCATGAATTAAAATAAAATTAAAGGCAATGAATAGAATCCCCCATCTCACTACAAGCTTCACCTCTTAGCCCTAGCTAAGAGGTTTAGGCACACATAGACATAATGAGGCTAATCTCAATTAAACATAAAGAAAATAAAAGAAACCACCTCTCTCTCTCTCTCTCTCTCTCTCTCTTTCTTCCCACGCTCCAAGAAGATCTGATGCTCCCAGCCGAGCTTTCCCATCTCTTTCTCTTTTTTTTTTTCTTTTATAGGCTGGGACGGTCGGCTGGAGTCCCTGCAAGACTTCAATCGGAAGGCTTTATGCAGCTGGCAATGCATGTTGTAGTCACAACCGGACACAGCTGGCAACACACATTGTAGTCGCAGCCGGAAGACATGGCCTAACAACTCCTACTTTCCTCTCTTCTTTCCGAAAGATCAACGTACCTTGGGGCATTTTTGGAGTAGATACACGATGGACGGATCGGATCATCGATCCGACGATGATAAGGAACGCCCAAGACCCACAACGGCCGGTTTTCGCGGACGCCTGCGAAACAGAGATCGCTCACGTGCGCTGACATTACTGGTGGGGTTCACTTCGATGTATTTTGAAGAAATCCAAGCCGTTCACTGCATTCCCCTCGAAAAATAGGTCAGACATAGGTGTTTTTTTCTCAGATTTAGTGTGACCCATTGAATCTTTGCCTCTACCGTCCATTCCTGCGTTGAACAAACAAGAACTCATCCTCGCTGTTTCATCTCATTTCGTCACCTAGGGCTTGGGAATACGGACCCTGGGATTCTAATGACCGGTCCAAATTAGTCATCCGGACCATGATGGTGGCCCATGAAGATTGCCCGCAAGTCTCTGTTTGCGGCCGAAAACGGCTCTTGCCGTTTCTGTGAAAGAGAAGTCGGTCAACAACTGTTTGACCGGAACTCTTAATGCGGTGTGTTGCAGCCGTGCATTGCACTGTGTACACGCTGGTCTCCTGTGGGGTCCACTGTGATGAATATGAAGAATTCAATCCGACCATCTGTATTGTCATCTCATTTAATGCGTTGATACCAATTTTGAAGCATATCCAGATGGTAGGTGGGCCCAAAATCAGAGTTTTATGGGTTGATCTGTCCGTTGGGCCACTTCTATAGAGATCCAAGGGCCGAAACTCGACTTGTACGGTTAATTTATGGTCTTCAGGCCACATATGAAGTTTCGAGTCGAACGGATAGTGAGAACCTTATTATCTTGCATTCTGGACAACTTTCAAGCCACTTGAGCTTCAGTTTCTTGATTTTCTTGAATATCTAGCGTGTAAATCTGTCAGTTTTGATCCCCTGGGGTCCTTCCCTTGCCTTTGTGACTTCAGAGCGTTATGTTCATGCTTTTAGCACCCTTTTGTAATCAAAGCTCGTAAGTACACCCTGCAACACAAGCACGACTAAAATCTTTCATTAAGCAATGTCATGTTCGTAAATCCATGTAATAACTGGGGTCTAATATGCAATATTTGACTCTCAACACAACCCCCAACCAGCATCTTGCTAGTCCTGAGCAAAGTATGCGAAAAATAAGTTGAGAATTACAGGACAATTGCTATGAAACCGAGTGATAATTTGAAAAAAAACGATCCAGAAACGAGAAATCTAAGATTCATAAATGTTGGGCATTCTTTCTTTTGGACTCAAGTACATGACAAACCTCATAATCAAGTTCTAAGCATTAATCCACAAATTAGAAAAAATTCTAAACATCGAGTTCCATGGGTTATAGTGTAAACTTTGCTCACCATCATTAAGGGATCCAGTCGTCACTGTCCATGGTAGCATTTGACGATCAAAAGTGTATTCAGGACAATCTAAACCAGAACTTGCCTTTCAGTTCTTCTTTTCATTCTTTCAGCTTTTGCGTTTTCTAGTAAAGGTACGCCAAGAAGGGGAATCAAATCCTTACCTATAGGGAGCAAACCTATGGTGCAGACCGTATACCCAAACCTTTTCACATATTATCCATGGGGAATTAAATCCACACCTATAGGGAGCAAACCTATGGTGAAGATTGTTTGCCTAACCTTTTTCAAAGGTATCTTTTTTTTTTCTTTTTTCTTTTTTTTTTTTAATCTTTTTCTTCAATTGATCATGACCGACAAATTTTCCAGGCTGGTTCCTGACATGCTTAATGATAACCAAGTTAATCATTCAATATCGAACTGAAACCTTGATATGTAAGCGAGATGTGATATGTGAAATTATGACTTAATCAATGTTTACAACTTCTAATCATGGATTAACAATTCAAACTTAACTGTGAATCTAACAGATATTGAATCCAAGATTCATAAATCACCAACATCACCTATCTTGTAATTCTAAAATCACAACTATCCCTTAAAATGTTTCGAATTCACTAGAAAATTTGGAAAAATTTAAAAATTTTCGCAATTTTTTCACAAGTTTTGCTCAAGACCAAGAAAATACTAATTAGGTAATCTAATATCCCACCCCCAACCTAAAATCTACATTGTCCTCAATGTAAAAGATATGAGCGTGCAATGCATATGAGACAACGAAAGTAAATGTGAAGCGATGGGAAGTTAGTACCTGGATGATGAATTGAGATAGACTTTTCAAGAGATCGCAACATGGGAGCCGGTCAGCACGAGAGAGAAAGCAAAACAAAAATAAAAACCTACCTATACCACTTTCGCAGGTGCTCTCGATTGCATTTAGCATATGCAACAAGCCTTTAAACCCCTAGGTTGCCCCTAGTGAACGAGTTGTGGTCTCGTGAGGGTTTGCAGCAATGTTACCCATAAACATTGAATTAACTAATTATGAAAAAGAACGGAAATGAAAAGCTGGGTTGCCTCCCAGGAGTGCTAAGTTTACCGTCTTCAGCCAGACAATTAAAGCAACTACCATAGTCCTATGAAAGCAATAAACCTACCTATACCTCCATCAGACTAGGAGATCAATCCTGGTAAACAGGAGCAGTTAAGGCATGGACATGTCCTCTGAATCAAATTTCTCAACAAATGGTTTTAATCGATGTCCATTTACTTTAAACTCCTTAGCATTGTCGAGATCTCTTATCTCAACGGCCCCATGAGGATAAACAGTAACAACAAGTAAGGGCCGGTCCAACGAGATCGAAGCTTACCAGAAAAGAGGTGTAGTCGAGAATTATACAAAAGGACTTTCTGACCAGGTATGAATGATTTTCACAAAATGTGTTGGTCATGAAATGCTTTCATCCTGTCCTTGTAAATTCTCGAATTATCGTATGCATCATTCCGGATTTCCTCAAGTTCATTCAATTGAAGTTTGCGTAGCGAGCCAGTGTTGTCCAGATTGTAATTTAGATTTTTGATCACCTAGTACGCTTTATGTTCCAACTCTACAGGCAAGTGACACGCTTTCCCATAGACAAGTCTAAAGGGAGACATTCCAATAGGGGGTTTTAAAAGCAGTACAGTAAGCCCATAAGGCATCTGTCAATCGGATTGACCAGTCTTTACGATCAGGGTTAACTGTTTTCTCCAAAATGTGCTTGATCTCCCTATTAGAAATCTCAGCTTGCCCACTTGTCTGTGGGTGGTATGGGGTGCTCACCTTATGAGAGATATCGTATTTCTTCATTAAACTCTCGAATGGCCTATTACAAAAGTGTGAGCCCTCATCACTAATGATGGCTCGAGGCATTCTAAATCGGGAAAGGATGTTTTTTTTCAGAAATTTAATGACCATGCGATGGTCATTAGTTCGACATGGAATCGCTTCGACCCATTTAGTGACATAGTCTATGACAAGCAAAATATATAAATTCCCAAAAGATTGGAGGAATGGCCCCATGAAATCGATGCCCCAGCAATCAAATGCCTTTATGATAAGAATGGGATTCAAGGGCATCATATTTCGATGGGACAATGCTCCCAATTTCTGACAACGCTCACAAGCTTTGCAAAACTCATGAGTGTCTCTGAACATAGTGGGCCAATAGAAGCCACACTGCAAAATTTTGGCCGTGGTCTTTTTAGCAGAAAAGTGACCACCACAGGCCTGTGAGTGACAAAAGGAGATGACACTCTAATACTCATCATCTGGCACACATCTCCTTAGTATTTGGTCTGGGCAATATTTAAACAGATATGGATCGTCCCAAAAAAAATTGCGTACCTCGGTATAGAATTTCTTCTTATCTTGTGCGGTCCAATGTGTCGGTATGGAACCTGTAGCAAGATAATTAGCAATATCAGCGAACCAAGGTGACTGAGAGACTCTGAACAGTTGTTCATCAGGGAACATGTCGTTGATATGGGTCGCCTTAAGGGAATCAGAGGTACTAAGGCGAGAAAAGTGATCGGCCACTACGTTCTCTGCTCCTTTTTTATCTTTAATTTCCAAATCAAATTCTTCGAGTAGAAGGATCCATCGTATTAGGCGGAGCTTAGAATCATTCTTAGAAAGAAGATACTTCAGTGCTGTACGATCTGTAAGATAATGATCTTGGATCCGATCAGGTAGGACCTAAATTTGTCCAAGGCGAACACTACGGATAAGAGTTCTTTTTCCGTAGTTGAGTAGTTCACTTGGGCAGGATTTAAAGTCCTACTCGCGTAATGGATGACGTATGGCCTCTTATCTTTTCTCTTGCCTAGAACCGCTCCAAGAGCATAATCAGATGCTTCTCACATAAGTTCAAAAGGAAGGCTCCAGTCGGGTGGTTGCATGATAGGTGCAGTGGTTAACATGCCTTTAAGCTTAGTGAAAGCTTCCTGACATTGCTTAGTCCACTCGTATGGTGCATCCTTTTGAAGAAGATTACATAAAGGACGAGAGAGGAGACTAAAGTCCTTTATGAATCGCCTGTAAAATCCTGCGTGTCCTAAGAAGGATTGCACGTCTCTAATGTTCTTGGGTGGAGGTAGGTTAGATATAAGATAGATTTTTGCCTTATCTACCTCGATTCCCTTGGACGAGATGATATGCCCAAGGACAATTCCCTTCTGAACCATGAAATTGCACTTCTCCCAATTAAGTACAAAGTTCTTTTCTTCACATCTTTTCAGCACACATTTAAGACTTTCCAAGCACTCACTGAAAGATGGACCGTAAACAGAGAAATCGTCCATGAAGACCTCTAGATATTGCCCCACCATATCAGAAAAGATACTAAGCATAGATTGCCGAAAGGTGGCGGAGGCATTACATAGTCCGAATGGCATCCTTCGGTAAGCAAAAGTGCCGTAGGGATATGTAAATGTAGTCTTTTCCTGATCTTCAGGGGCTATCTCTATTTGGTTGTAGCTCGAATACCCGTCAAGGAAACAGTAATAGGAATGACCAGCTAACCTTTCCAAGATCTGATCAATGAATGGTAAAGGAAAGTGATCTTTTCTCGTGACGGTATTCAACTTCCTGTAGTCAATGCACATTCTCCAACCAGTAGTGACTCTAGTTGGCACGAGTTCATTATTAGCATTGGCTATGATGGTAATTCTGGATTTCTTAGGAACCACCTGAGTTGGACTCACCCATTGACTATCAGATATAGGGTATATGATACCCACATCCAGTAGTTTAAGAACCTCGGCCTTAACCACTTCCTTCATGTTTGGATTTAGTCTACGTTGTGGTTGTCGAGCGGTCTTCACATTATCCTCAAGAGATATGTGGTGAGTACAAATCGAGGGGTCGATTCCCTTGAGGTCCGCTATCGTCCATCCAAGGGCTCCCTTATGCTCCAGGAGAGTAGATATGAGCATACTCTCTTGTTCTTTCTCAAGGTGGGCAGAAATCACCACCGGGTATGTCTCATCTTGACCTAAATATGCATATTTCAAATCAGAGGGCAATGGTTTTAGGTCAAGCTTCAGTGGCTTGAGGTTAAACGGTAGAGGCACTACATCGGTTTGTGGTAATTCTTCAAATTGTGGCCTCCATCGGTTAACATCAAGTACCGGTGCAGTATCAAGTAAGGCACACATCTCCCTAATCATGTCATTATCAAAATCATGGGAGTGGACCAAGCACGTCTCTAGAGGGTCGGAGGATAAGGTCAGAGGTGTCGTATCTTCCATGAAAGAGTCAATCATGTTAATTTTATGGAAATCGTCATCATCCTCTGAGCTGCCGCCGTTATTAAAAAAGATGTTTGACTCCAATGTCAAATTCTCAAAAGACATAGTCATGACACCATTCCTGCAATTGATAATTGCATTTGACGTGGCAAGGAATGGGCGACCAAGAATGACGTGAATCTTAGTGCTCATGTTATTGATGGGTTCGGTGTCCAGGATGATAAAATCTATAGGGTAGTAAAATTTATCAACCTGGACTAACACATCCTCAATTATCCCTCTTGGTACACGAACAGAGCGATCAGCAAGTTGTAGTGTGGTAAGGGTGGGTTTTAATTCACCCAAATCCAACTGTTTGTATATCGAGTAGGGAATTAGATTGACTCTCACTCCTAAGTCAAGAAGTGTGTGATCAATTCGATGGTTCCCGATTACACGTGATATGGTTGGGCTACCGGGATCCTTGAATTTCTGCGGCACGTCTTGCTTCAGGATGGCACTCACTTCCTTAGTCAAGAAGATCTTCTTTTGAATACTCTACCGTCTTTTGGTTGTGCATAGGTCTTTCAGGAATTTGATATATGAAGGAATCTGTTTTACGACATTAAGTAGAGGAATGTTGACTTTTACTTGTTTCAACACCTCTAGAATATCCTGAGAGTTAGAAAGACGTTTTGGTGCAACCAACCGTTGGGGGAACGGAGCAACTGACTTCTCTAGTAGTTTCAGTTCTAATTTTATAGGGCATCATCAGATCCATCATTGTTGTCCTCTTCTGGTTCTTAAGGCTTTTCGGGCCTAACCGGAAGGGTTTTATCAATGATCTTCCCACTCCTAAGAGTGGGGATGGATTTAGCATGCCCCATTTGATTTGAAGAGCTGGGATCACTTATCTCGTACTGCGGCTTAGGATTGGGGAGAGGTTGTGCAGGACGCATCCCCTTTTCTATGACCGTCATACGTGAATCCATCTTTTGCATAAAATCTGTAAATCCTCGCATTGCCTGAGCCAGCTCTTGTATGGAATTTGAACCGGTTCTTCTTGAGGTTTCCCTTTATTTGGATTTTGATTGAAGAAACCTTGAGGGGTCGCAGTTTGTCCATTTCTCCAACTAAGATTTGGATGATTTTTCCAACCAGGATTGTACATATTAGAGGTCGGTCCATTGAAAAGTCTTTGATAGTTATTTACGGTATTGGATTGTTCATTCAACACTTCTCGAAAGGCAGGTAATGTAGGACAATTTTCAGTAGTGTGAATGTTGCAATCACAGATGCCGCACACACTTTCATTAACCTTCTCCTTCTTTCCTTCCATGGCCTCAAATTTCCGTATGAGTGTAGTCACTTTATACTTGAGATCATCCTTTTCTTTCAAAAGATACATTCCACCTTTCTCCTTAGATTGAGTCGGCCTAGACATGGTGTTC
Source organism: Magnolia officinalis (assembly GCA_021015155.1). Classification (NCBI taxonomy): domain Eukaryota; kingdom Viridiplantae; phylum Streptophyta; class Magnoliopsida; order Magnoliales; family Magnoliaceae; genus Magnolia; species Magnolia officinalis. The sequence continues at coordinate 52,961,627 of JAJHSJ010000006.1, forward strand.
GAATTCGGATAATAGTCACATGCTTGTCTTTTTTCAGCAAGACTATTGAGGTAATCCCATACCTCGTCAATATTTTTATTAATGAATTCTCCATTACACATTGTCTCGACCATTTGGCGCATGGAAGATGTCAGTCCATCGTAGAAAAAATTTGTAATGCGCCACATTTCAAAGCCGTGTTGTGGGCATGAACTGACCAAATCTTTGAATCTTTCCCAACATTGGAAGAATGTTTCATCTTCCTTTTGGGCAAAGTTCATGATTGCTTTTCTGAGGGTAATCGTTTTATGGTGTGGGAAAATTTTCTTTATGAATTCCCTCTGCATAACATTCCATGTGCCAATGGATCTAGGACGCAGTGAATGTAGCCATGTCTTATCCTTCTCTTTCAAGGAGAATGGAAAGAGTTTCAGCCGGATTGTATCCTCAGATACATTAGGGAAGTATAAAGTGGCTATTATCTCATCAAACTCTTTCAGATGTAGATATGGTTCTTCAGACTCAAGCCCATGGAACTTAGGAAGGAGTTGGATAACCCCTGACTTGATGTCCATATGTCCTGTATTCTCAGGAAAAATCATGCATGTGGGCGTACTGAAAAGGCCAAGCTATATGTCCTAGAGGGGGGGGGGGGGGTGAATAGGACTATACCAAATTTAAAATAAAATTAGCGGAAATAAATTAAACCAATAGCCTTACAATCTGAATCAATTCACAAAGCTAAATTTAAATCACCTTGATAAATAGGTATTGAGAGATTGATACAAATTCAGTTCTAAGGACAACCTTACACCATAATAAACAAGGGCTTATGGTAGGACATCCTTATTTCTAGAACCTCTTTTGGATCAAGGACTCAATTTTAATATAAGTAAATGAAATAGAAGGAATTGAAATTAAATGCAGAAGTAAGATCTAAATTATTACAACAATCCCCACACTTGCTTGAAATGTAAATAGTTACAACATTCACATCCACTTGTACATTCCACACAATCAAATGATAAAAGATATGAAAATTAAGCAAGCATTCAATCCACAAGACAAAGAGTTATAGTGGTTCGCCTGTGTGTACACCAACTGTTTTCCAACAGCCACACAAAAAGCTACTCCACTCCTAATATCCTCACACAGGGGATATTAGCGTTCACTATCAAATAGGTTTTCACAGGTTCACCAAAAACCTTTACAATTGTGTCTTTTTCACTTGGGCTTACACAATTCAAAAACCCCTCTTTTCTGAGTTTTCTGGTTTTCCTCAGACAACCAATACAATGAGATTTTTCTGGTTCAACCTCAAACAAAACCAGTACAATGAGATTTTTCTGGCTTAACCTCAAACAAAACTAAAAGAAATGAAATTTTACAGAATTGTAAAATACCTGGATTTCTCCTTTTCGTAACAGCCCGGTAAAACCAATCGGAGTAGATGATTGAATGTCAAAGTTCAATTTCCAATACTCACATTCATAAGGTTCTAAATTCTAATAGATTTTAGATTTAACTCGTTGGGCGTAGCTATATTTGATTTTGATTCCAAGAAGAAGGAATAAGATAATTCCTCTTTTCAAATAAGATTGAAATATAGAAACAAAATCAAATTAAATAAGCTAGCAAAAAGGAATATTAAATAAGCACAATCTAGCTTAAAATAAACACAGACTTATCTCAGAGTGATCACTTGAAAATTCTTGAATCGAATGGAGTTGAAGTGTGAAAACTCTGAATTTCGTGTTCAATTTATAGAAGCAAAAATCGCTCCTACGACTGGTCTTAGAAACCTACGACTGGTCGTAGCTCTAACAGATTTTTGAAAAAATAGCGCGATCTTTAAAAGCCGTTCCACGACTGGTCGTGAGTATCCTACGACTGGTCGTGGGTCACCTACGACTGGTCGTAGATCCCTACGACTGGTCGTAGGACCAGAGATTTTGTTGCTGGACTTTGAGTCGTAGCTCCACGACTGGTCGAGGACGAGTCGAAGCCACTCCTACGACCGGTCGAAGGATCTCCAGGACTGGTCGTGGCGTACCAAAAATTCTCAAAAAATCTTCAACTACTTAGGACTGGTCGTGGAATTTCTTGGACTAGTCGAACCAATGCTAGGACTGGTCGAACAAGAGCTAGGACTGGTCGTAGAATAGACCAAACTTATGTAAAATAAATATTTGATTTATGTATCCAAAGTGACCTACTTAAAGGGTCAACCTAAGGTCATTCAAACCTGAACCATGTCGTATGGACATTGAACTTCAACCATTCAACGAATGTAGATATTTTGAACCATATCAGGCTTGAAATCTTGAGCTTGTTGTAGCTTTAAACTTGAGATTTTTATCAACATAAAACACTTCATGCGTTGTTTCTTCAACTGAACTTAACTTCAACATTGTAGCTTCTTGAAGACTTCAACAAGTAGCTTCTTCTTCAGACTGAACATGTAGCTTCTTGAAGACTTCAACATGTAGCTTCTTCTCCAGACTTGAAATGTACTTCTTGAAGTGTTTATGCAGTGTCTTGAATTCATATAAATCATCATACAAGCACAGGACACAGATAGATGTTTTGACACACCAAAATTTGACAACCAAGGAGCATGAGACCATAACACTTACAATCTCCCCCTTTGTCAAATTTGTGACAAACCCCTAAAATAATACTTCCAATACTTCCAATTGAAACAAAGTACTCACAACAAGTTCAACAATAGAGAAACATGCACAAATATATATAATAAGTAATAACTAGCATCATTGTCCCATAACTACCCTGAGAAGCTTAACTCCCCCTGAGTAATAGGAGTATAATCATTAAAATCAAATAAATCCAAATAAAGCCACTCCCAAAACTTCTCCCCCTTTATGTCACAAAATGACAAAGGATATTAGCAGTTAGAATATAGATTCAAGAGAGCTTTAGTGCATAATTCAAAAAGTCAGTGAGCATGTAAAGTTCAGATTTTTAAAAAAAATATTACAAACCCAGCAAAAATTCAGTCAAAACCAGAGGATGGAGCAGGATTAGAAGGATCAATTTTGTGTAAACCCTTAGCAATCCGCCTCATATATTTGCGTAGATAAGAGAATTGCGTGTCTTGGGTAACACGAATTTGAGCCACTGCTCTTGAAGGGAATTCAATCTCTCATCAAAATCAGAGGGCTGAAAATCAGGATCATCAGCCGAGTCTGACTCAAGTTCTTCAAATAAATCATCCATATTCACGTCTTCAGTAGGATCACCAGCTTGACCTGCATCTCCTGCTTTAGCACCACCGCTACCAGCATCCACTTGGCCATCAGCCAATTCTAAAGTCATCTTGTTAATATTGGAATTATTAAAAGGGAGATGATGGATGGGTTTTTCTCTAGTAGGCATAGCCATGAGCATATGATTTGCCAGCATAGTCAATAAATAACCAAAGGGTATATCACTATGTCCAGGATGGTGACGAGACAGAATAATGGAATGACAAATTAAAGAAGGTAAACATATTTTTGCACCAGAGATAACAGAATGCAAAACACGAACCATAAAAGCAGTGAGTTCGGTTTTATTACCAGCACGAGGATAAAGATTTGAGATGAATATCCTATGAAGTACTCTGTGTCTGGGTAACAAAAACCTTGAGGGAAGTGCATGACCTTTATGAGTCCAGTGAACATCCAAATTACATAAATCTCTAGTAAGCATTCTTCGTTCAGATTCTGAGAGACTGTCATGTAAAATATTAATTGGAATGCTCTCATCATTGACAGAATTTTCATAATGTCAGCAATCAAATGTCGATCCACTAAAAACAATCCTTCTTGAGTATCAACTTTAAAAGTTAAATTCTCAAGAGAAAATCACAGATACATGCAAACATGGATTGGGCAATGGACTGGTATGCAGCTCCACCCCAATGCAAGATGTTATCCCATCCCACAGATTCCAACAGATGAGGATACCAAATGAAGCAATGTGATTAACATTCACAGGACGCTCAACAATAACATTGCGCATACGCAAATCCCGAACATTAGGAGGATCATTTTCGGGAGACCGAAGATGACGTTGTGCAATAGAAGTTGATCTAGATGAAGAGGAACCTCTAGTAGTTTTCTTTTTACCTCTAGCATCCATTTTCAATGGAGGATTTCAAGGAAACAACAAGATGCAAGATAGAAGAAATGGGTTTTAGATAGAACAGATTTTTCAAGATAAAACCCCAAACTTTCAATGAACGACCAAATAGATTCCACAAGAATGAGATTTGAAGCACTAATATCAAGAATCTACAATAAAAATGCAAAGGAACCACTAACCTTGAACTACTAAGATGGTGGGTTCGACCGGTCGTAGCTAGAGCCGTTGGAGGGTAAAAAGAAATGAGGAAGAAGAATCAAAATCCCCAAAATAAAGTGAAATCCCGAGTTTCACGACCGGTCGTGTAAGTGTTCGACCGGTCGTAGCACGACCGGTCGTGTACACTCACGACTGGTCGAGTACGACTCAAAATTTGCAATTTTTCAAATAATTTTCAAATTTAAACAAATAAATCATCAAACTTATGTACATTATGATACACCAAATCATGCAAATTCAATTTAAATTGCACACACCGAGATCAAACTTTAATTTATTAAACCTGCTTTTGTCGAGCGGTTTAGTGAAAATGTCCGCAAGTTGAGTCTCAGTTGGAATGTAATCCAAATATATTACCTTTTCTTCCACTAATTCACGAATGTAATGAAATCTAATATCAATATGCTTAGTATGTGAATGTTGAACTGGATTTTTAGAGATATTTATTGCACTGGAATTATCACAAAATAAAATCATAGAATCCTGAGTAATTCCATAATCGCTCAACATTCGTTTCATCCAAACAAGTTGAGTACATGCATTTCCAGCAGCAATGTATTCAGCCTCAGCTGTTGATAGCGATATAAAACTTTGCTTCTTACTAAACCAAGAAACAAGACAATTTCCAATGTAGAAACAACCACCACTGGTTGATTTCCTATCATCAATGTTTCCAGCCCAGTCAGCATCTGCGTACCTGGCTAATTGAACATTAGTCTCATGTGGATACCAGAGACCCAGTTTAGTAGAACTTGTGACATATCGCATAATCCGCTTAACAGCAGTTAAGTGAGATTCTTTAGGAATTGATTGATAACGAGCACAAATACCAACACTCAAAGCGATATCTGGTCTACTAGCAGTCAGATAAAGTAAACTACCAATCAAACTACGATACAATTTAAGATCCACATCATTACCTGTAGAGTCTTTTGAGAGTCTCAAAGTTGTACTCATAGGAGTATCAAAATTTTTACCTTTCTCAAATCAAATTTCTTGATTAAATTCAGAGCATATTTGGTTTGAGAGATAAAAATTCCATCAGGTTGTTGTTTAACTTGCAACCCTAGGAAATAGTTTAATTCTCCAACCATGCTCATTTCGAATTTAGACTTCATCAAATCTGCAAACTCAACAGTCATGTTAGTACAGGTTGATCCATAAATAATATCGTCAACATATATTTGAACCATTAGAATATCATCGTTATGTTTCTTAACAAAGAGCGTCTTATCAACACATCCCATCTGAAAATTATGACTCAGTAAAAACTTAGTCAGTTTTTCGTACCATGCTCTGGGAGCTTGTTTCAGACCATAGAGAGCCTTTTTAAGACGATACACATGATCAGTAAATTTAGGATCTTCAAACCCTGTAGGTTGTTCAACATATACCTTTCATGTAAATCACCATTCAGAAAGGCACTCTTTACATCCATTTGATAAATTTTAATCTTTCTAAAACATGCAATGGAGATAAAAAGTCTGATTGATTCAAGACGAGCTACAGGGCAAATGTCTCATTATAATCAATACCTTCAATTTGTGTATACCCCTGTACAACTAGTCTTGCTTTATTTCGAATAATATTTCCAAGTTCATCAGATTTGTTTTTGAAAATCCATTTTGTTCCAATAATATGTTTATCTTTAGGTCTAGGAACAAGGTACCAAACATCATTTCTGACAAACTGATTAAGTTCTTCTTGCATCGCAAGAATCCAGTTTTCATCCGAAAGTGCTTCTTTTACGTTAACCGGTTCAATCTGGGATGTAAAGCATACGTAGTTACATATGTCCTCTAATTGTCTACGAGTGCGCACACCAGTGAGAGGGTTTCCAAGTATTTGAGAAGTTGGATGATCTTTAACAGTCCTTAATTCAGAATTAGGTTCACTTGATGAAGTTTCTTGTTTTTCAAGTATAAGCACTTCATCATTATCTGAACTAGGGACGGGTGTATTCAAAAGATCGTCAATCACAACATTTATTGACTCTTGAATCACACCGGTCCTGTTGTTCAGAACACGATATGCACGACTTTTTAAAGAATATCCTAAAAAGATCCCTTCATCACTTTTAGTGTCGAATTTTTCCAAATTTTCACGGTCACGCAAAATATAGCACTTGCTGCCAAAAACTCAAAAGTATTTGACAAAAGGCTTTTTCTCAAACCACATTTCATAAGCCGTTTTATTATTAGTTTTACAGATATAAACACGGTTAATAATGTAGCAGGCTGTATTCACTGCTTCAGCCCATAGATTCCTAGGGAGCTTCATGCTATTTAACATAACATTTCCCATTTCTTGAAGCACTCTATTCTTCCTCTCGACAATTCCATTTTGTTGAGGAGTTTTAGGTGCAGAGAATTCATGCGATATTCCCTGATCGCTACAGAATTTCTCAAAACCGCTATTTTCGAATTCGGATCCATGATCACTACGGATCTTGTTGACTTGAGAATTTTTTTTAGTTTGAATCCGTTTTATAATCTTTTCCACTTCATCAAGGGTTTCTGATTTGTCTCTCAAGAATGAAACCCAAGTGAATCTTGTATAATCATCTACAATAACTAAGATGTATATTTTGCCACCTCGACTTTCCGTTCTTGTTGGTCCTATAAGATCCATGTGGAGAAGCTCGAGTGGTCTTGTGGTGGTATTGGAGTTCACCTTTTTGTGAGAGCTCCTAGTTTGTTTACCATACTGGCATTCACCACAAATCTTGTCTACTTTTTATATCTTAGGTAGACCTCTAATTAGTTCACCTTTGCTCAATCTGTATAAATTTCGATAGTGTACATGTCCGAGGCGTTTATGCCATAATTCTGTCTCATCGGTATGGACCATGTAACACGTTTATTTAGATGAGCTACTATCGCTTACTATATAGCAGTTTTCAGAAGTTCTGCGACCAGTTAATATTACAGAACCCTTTTCATTTATAATTTCACAACCTTGATTAGAAAATTTAACATTAGGTTGTTATCGCATATTTGAGATATGCTCAACAGGTTGTGTTTTAAACCCTCAACATATAAAACATTTTTAAATAAGGGAAGGTTATAGAGTTGGACCGTACCTTTGCCAATTATCTTGCAGTTGCTACCATCACCAAATGTGACTGACCCATCAGTCATATCTTTAAGATCGGTGAATAGTGCTTTGTCGCCTGTCATATGTCTGGAGCATCCACTGTCTAGGTACCATTTCGAATGGCTTGTAGCTTTGAAAGCAGTGTGAGCAACCAAACAGGCAACCTTAGGAACCCATTTCAGTACAGTTTTAGGTTTAGGAGAATAATTGGTCTTCTTTTGTTTATATTGTAAGAGTGACCTACAGAATTAGATTTTAATAGCTCCTTAAGTAAATCAACAATTTTTTTAGCTAGTGGGTTTCGAATCTGATTTTTGAAATTTATATAGCTGCTTTTGGGTTTTTGAAAAGTTTTTATATTTTTAGAAAAAACTTGACTAGTACTTTTCCTTTTGAGTTAGAAGTCTCTCCTTTCACAAAATTGGAAGGAGTATTCTTCTGTTTAGAAGATTGTTTTTTATCATAGCCCAACCCGGATCGATCGCCACATTTTCTTGTTCCGGATAATAATTTTTCTAATTTTGGATCACCTTGGGCATATTTCCATGTGTCCTTCAAACTCAGAAGAGAAGATACTTCATTTTTAAGTTTCTCATTTTCAGATTTCAAATTTTCAATGAGGGAGGTTTTGAATTCTAGATCACACTTTGATTTTTCAAAACTATCTGAAATTTGAGATTTTTCTAAAACAAGAGTTTCAAAACATTCTTTAAGTTTAAAAAACTTTTCTTTTTGAAGTTTAAGTTTGATAGCAATTTTACAACTTTCCTTATATAAGGCATTGTAAACATCTTGAAGATCTTCATCAAATTCATGATCACTATCCAAATTTTCTTCACTTGTTGAATCATCGTGATTGGAAAAATTAAACTTGGCTAGAGTCATAAGGGCCTTAAGTTCACTGCCCGACTCAGTTTCTGAATTTTCTGACTCAGAAGAGACTTCAGAATCAGACGATTCATCCCAAGTAGCCAACATACCCTTCCTTTTGAATCTGTCCTTTTTAGGACATTTGTTTGCTAAATGCCCATATTCTTGACAGTTGTAGCATTGACTATCTTTCAATGATTTCCAAGTTTTAGACTTAGGTTTGGAACGTTTCTTTTCATTTCCCTTTTGAAATCGACTCTTTTCTTACTTTTGAAAATCTTATAAAACTTTTTCGCCAAAAGGGCCATATCATCTTCAGACTTTTCTGAATCTGAATTTTCTTGAGTAATACTTTTAGATGACTTCAAAGCAATAGATTTACCTTTAGGAGCTTTAAAACTTAATTCATAGGTTTGTAAAGAACCAACTAATTCTTCTACTTTCATATTATCCGTATCACGAAGTTCCTGGATTGCGGTTACCTTAGAATTGAACCGTTCAGGAAGAGAGCGTAGTATTTTTGCACACACTTTACTTTCTGGGATCTTATCGCCAAGACCCCACATTGAGTTTACAATGTCATTCAATCTAGTGTAAAAGTCCATAAACATTTCATTTTCCTCCATATGAATTTCTTCAAATTTAATTGTGAGGAGTTGGACTTTAGATTTCTTGACAATTGATGTACCTTCGTGTGTCATTTCTAAAATATCCCAGGCTTGCTTTGCAGTATCACAGGATATGATTCTTTTGAACTATCCGGTGATAGTGCGCAAGTGATTGCATTTAGTGCTTTAGCATTAGCACTACTCTCATTTTTCTGAAGTGTGGTCCATTGGTAATACGGTGTAATTTCATAGATTTTGAACCATCAACACCAGTTACTTCCATGATAGGAGGTTTCCATTCAGTCACTGTGGCTTGCCACACACTTTCATCCATTGATTTGAGGAAGATCCTCATTCTGGCTTTCCAATAGGCATAGTTGGAGCCATCAAAGGGAGGAGGTCTAGTAACTGAAAGGCTATCAAAATTTGACATCTTTTTATATAGCTTAGATCGTTAGCTCAGGAAATAAATCCAAATAAAAAGCAACAAAATGAGCTATTAGGCTTTGATACCACTTGAAAAGGCTAAGCTATATGTCCTAGAGGGGGGGGGGGGGGGGGGGTGAATGGGACTGGACTATGCCAAATTTAAAATAAAATAGCGGAAATAAATTAAACCAATAGCCTTACAATCTGAATCAATTCACAAAGCTAAATTTAAATCACCTTGATAAATAGGTATTGAGAGATTGATACAAATTCAGTTCTAAGGACAACCTTACACCATAATAAACAAGGGCTTATGGTAGGACAACCTTATTTCTAGAACCTCTTTTGGATCAAGGACTCAATTTTAATATAAGTAAATGAAATAGCAAGGAATTGAAATTAAATGCAGAAGTAAGATCTAAATTATTACAACAATCCCCACACTTGCTTGAAATGTAAATAGTTACAACATTCACATCCACTTGTACATTCCACACAATCAAATGATAAAAGATATGAAAATTAAGCAAGCATTCACTCCACAAGACAAAGAGTTATAGTAGTTCGCCTGTGTGTACACCAACTGTTTTCTAACAGCCACACAAAAAGCTACTCCACTCCTAATATCCTCACACAGGGGATATTAGCGTTCACTATCAAATAGGTTTTCACAGGTTCACCAAAAACCTTTACAATTGTGTCTTTTTCACTTGGGCTTACACAATTCAAAAACCCCTCTTTTCTGAGTTTTCTGGTTTCCTCAGACAACCAATACAATGAGATTTTTCTGGTTCAACCTCAAACAAAACCAGTACAATGAGATTTTTCTAGCTTAACCTCAAACAAAACCAAAGAAATGAAATTTTACAGAATTGTAAAATACCTGGATTTCTCCTTTTCGTAACAGCCCGGTAGAACCAATCGGAGTAGATGATTGAATGTCAAAGTTCAATTTCCAATACTCACATTCATAAGGTTTTAAATTCTAATAGATTTTAGATTTAACTCGTTGGGCGTAGCTATATTTGATTTTGATTCCAAGAAGAAGGAATAAGATAATTCCTCTTTTCAAATAAGATTGGAATATAGAAACAAAATCAAATTAAATAAGCTAGCAAAAAGGAATATTAAATAAGCACAATCTAACTTTAAAATAAACACAGACTTATCTCATAGTGATTACTTGAAAATTCTTGAATCGAATGGAGTTTGAAGTGTGAAAACTCTGAATTTCGTGTTCAATTTATAGAAGCAAAAATCGCTCCTACGACTGGTCTTAAAAACCTACGACTGGTCGTAGCTCTAACAGATTTTTGAAAAAATAAGCGCGATCTTTAAAAGCCGTTCCACGACTGGTCGTGAGTATCCTACGACTGGTCGTGGGTCACCTACGACTGGTCGTAGATCCCTACGACTGGTCGTAGGACCAGAGATTTTGTTGCTGGACTTTGAGTCGTAGCTCCACGACTGGTCGAGGATGAGTCGAAGCCATTCCTACGACCGGTCGAAGGATCTCCAGGACTGGTCGTGGGCGTACCAAAAATTTTCAAAAAAATCTTCAACTACTTAGGACTGGTCGTGGAATTTCTTGGACTAGTCGAACCAATGCTAGGACTGGTCGAACAAGAGCTAGGACTGGTCGTAGAATAGACCAAACTTGTGTAAAATAAATATTTGATTTATGTATCCAAAGTGACCTACTTAAAGGGTCAACCTAAGGTCATTCAAACCTGAACCATGTCGTATGGACATTGAACTTCAACCATTCAACGAATGTAGATATTTTGAACCATATCAGGCTTGAAATCTTGAGCTTGTGTAGCTTTAAACTTGAGATTTTTATCAACATAAAACTACTTCATGCGTTGCTTCTTCAGACTTGAACTTTGAACTTCAACATTGTAGCTTCTTGAAGACTTCAACAAGTAGCTTGCTTCTTCAGACTTGAACATGTAGCTTCTTGAAGACTTCAACATGTAGCTTGCTTCTTCAGACTTGAACATGTAGCTTCTTGAAGTGTTTAAGCAGTGTCTTGAATTCATATAAATCATCATACAAGCACAGGACACAGATAGATGTTTTGGCACACCAAAATTTGACAACCAAAGGAACATGAGACCATAACCACTTATACGTACTCACTCCCGCCGGTTGAAAATAATCCCGTAAAGTACGAGGCGGGGGTGCCTAATGTACCTCATTCTCATCATGTACTTCCTCAACCCTAGCATGAGGTAGTTTTGAGGTTGATTTTGCAGCCATAACCTCAGTTAACTCAGGGGAATTCGAGCGGTGTTTGGTCCTGCGATGGACAGTTAACCCCTCAACTAATCCTCCTTTGGTCAAGAGACGTCGAGTGTTGCCACGAGCCCACTGGGCATGAAACACTCGCAACCCTCAATCAATTTCTAAACCTAATCCTAAGGAAGGAAAATAAAAACTAGCAAGAAGAGAGGGTTGGAAGGAAGTTACCAAATTGAAGTCCCTAAATTTAAAATCTGCAAAAGAAAACAAAACAAGTTAGTTTCTAAGAATGGAAGATACAAGAATAGAAATTTCCTAATGTTTAAACTAGAGAGTAAACTAGCTTCTAAAAGAAGAAAATAGAATAACGGAAAGATGAAATAAATTTGGAAAAATTCCTAAAGCAAACCAAATCTAAAGAGTCAGAAAATCTAGAAAATCAAAAAGAGTTTACCGAATTAGAGGTTTCTATCTTAACAACCTACAAAATAGGAAACAGGTTAGTTCTATGAATCAAATAGAAATAAAAATCAAAAATTAAAATTAGTAAAATCCTAATTTTAAACTAACTCTAAAACCAATTAATTTCAGAAAATCGTAGCAGTCAGTCCTCGGCAACGGCGCCACAAACTTGTTCATTCCCTAAGTGTAGGGTTGTGATGTAGTAATAAAACTCGGTAAGACCGAGGTCGAATCCACAGGGACTGGAACTCGTACGTATTCTGAAACCAACTAGAACTAGAAATAGAATGCGATGAAATCTAAAACGAGTGTAATTTGAGGAATAATGGTGAAATATTAATCTAAACTTAAAGAATTCAGGGAAAGAAAACTAGGGATTCAGAGGATCCACTTGTAGAGATCAGGGAGATCTTATGCCTGCTTCATGGATATTAAACTGAACTTACTTGATGTAGTTTTCAAGAGATGAAAGGTATATGAATTAGAATGGATTCCATCACCAAACCATGCCCAGGAGACAAAGCAAACAACAGAATTAAACTAATTGACAACCAATCAGATGATTATGAAGGTTAGGAAGGGTACCGACATCCAACCATGCCCAGGAGACGATGGTGAACAACAGGGCTTCCTGATGTTATAAACATCAAAAGGAAAAGGAAATACTCAAAACCATCGCAGATCCATTGTAATTTCAGTTACAATAGACCATTAAAAACTAAAAATATTCCCATAATAATCAAACCAATATCAAATTCGGTTCATGAATTAAAATAAAATTAAAGGCAATGAATAAAATCCCCCGTCTCACTACAAGCTTCACCTCTTAGCCCTAGCTAAGAGGTTTAGCCACACATAGACATAATGAGGCTAATCTCAATTAAACATAAAGAAAATAAAAGAAACCACCTATCTCTCTCTCTTTCTTCCCACGCTTCAAGCAGATCTGATGCTCCCAGCCGAGCTTTCCCATCTCTTTCTCTTTTTCTTCTTTTATAGGCTGGGACGGTCGGCTGGAGTCCCTGCAAGACTTCAATCGGAAGGCTTTACGCAGCTGGCAATGCATGCTGTAGTCACAGCCGGAAACAGCTGGCAACACACATTGTAGTCGCAGCCGGAAGACATGGCCTAACAACTCTTACTTTCCTCTCTTCTTTCCGAAAGATCAACGTACCTTGGGGCGTTTTTGGTAGATACACGATGGACGGATCGGATCATCGATCCGACGATGATAAGGAACGCCCTGGACCCACAACGGCCAGTTTTTGCGGACGCTTGAGAAACAGAGATCGCTCACGTGCGCTGACGTTACTAGTGGGGTTCACTTCGATGTATTTTGGAGAAATCCAAGCCGTTCATTGCATTCCCCTCGAAAAATAGGTCACACAGGCATTTTTTTCTCAGATTTAGTGTGGCCCATTGAATCTTTACCTCTACCGTCCATTCCTGCGTTGAACAAACAAGAACTCATCCTCGTTGTTTCATCTCATTTCGTCACCTAAGGCTTAGGAATATGGACCCTGGGATTCTAATGACTGGTCCAGATTAGTCATCCAGACCATGATGGTGGCCCACGAAGATTGCCCGCAAGTCTCTGTTTGCGGCCGAAAATGGCTCTTACCATTTCTGTGAAAGAGAAGTCGGTTAACAACTGTTTGACCAGAACTCTTAATGCGGTGTGTTACAGCCGTGCACTGCACTGTGTACACGCTGGTCTCCTGTGGGGTCCACTGTAATGAATATGAAGAATCCAATCCGGCCATCTATATTGTTATCTCATTTAACACATTGATACCAATTTTGAAGCATATCCAGTTAGTAGGTGGGCCCAAAATCAGAGTTTTGTGGGCTGATCTGTCCGTTGGGCTACTTCTATAGGGATCCAAGGGCCGAAACTCGACTTGTACGGTTAATTTATGGTCCTCAGGCCACATATGAAGTTTCGAGTCGAACGGATAGTGAGAACCTTGTGATCTTGCATTTTGGACATCTTTCAAGCCACTTGAACTTCAGTTTCTCGATTTTCTTGAATCTCTAGTGTGTAAATCCGTCAGTTTTGATCCCTTGGGGTCCTTCCCTTGCCTTTGTGACTTCAAAGCATTATGTTCATGCTTTTAACACTCTTTTGTAATCAAAGCTTGTAAGTACACCCTGCAACACAAACACGACTAAAATCTTTCATTAAGCAATGTCATGTTCGTAAATCCATGTAATAATTGGGGTCTAATATGCATATTTTTGACCCTCAACACCTGGTGCACTAGTGCACCGTGCACATTCACTGTATGCTTGGGTCCCACAGAGATGTTTGTGAGAAATCTGATCCGTCCTTCCCTTTCTAGATCCAATTTAAAGCGTTGACAATGAAATTTAAATATATCCAGATACCAGGCGGGCCCCAAATCGAGATTTAAGGGGTTGATCTGCTCGTTAAGCTACTTCCACAACGATCTAATGGATGATTTTTGACGTGTACGGTTAATTATGGTCCTCAGGCCACGTATGAAGTTTTGAGATGAACGGATGGTGGGAACCCCGTGATCTTTCGTTGTGGAAGGCTTTCAGGCCTCTTTAACGTGAACAACTTGATTTCCTCGGATCTCTGGCGTTTAAATCCATCGATCTTGATCCTCTGGAATCCGTCCCTTGCCTTGGTGATGCCTGCACGTTAAATCCATACTTTTAGCATCTTTTTCAGTCTACGCTTGCAAATGTACCTTGCATCACATACACAGTTAAGACTGGGCATTAAACAGTATTACGCTCGTAAATCTAGGTAATAAATGGGGTCTAATATGCAATATTTGATCATCAACACAACCCCCAACCAGCATCTTGCTAGTCCCGAGCAAAGTATGCGAAAAGTAAGTTGAGAACTACAACACAATTTATATGAACTCGAGTGATTTTTTATTTTTATTTTTGAAAACAATTCAAATACGAAAAATCTAAGATTCATGAATGTTGGGAATTATTTTCTCCTGGACTCAGGCACACAGTAAATTCATAGCCAACTCAAAGTAGTAATCCATCAATTAGAAAAAATTCTAAACATTAGGATCCATGAGTACATAGTCTAATCTCGGCTTATCATTATTAAAATTCACTTCTCTATTTCTGGATATCATTGGTAACCAACAGGAGAATTCATGATTGATTTTTCCAGCTTCTGATTTTTCCATTGAAAGTAATATTAAGAAGGGGAATCAAATCCTCACCTATTGGGAGCAAACCTATGGTGAAGACTGTACACCCAACCATATTTATATATTATCCATTGAGGATTAAATCTACACCTATAGGGAGCAAACCTATGGTGAAGATTATTCGCCCAACCCTTTCCAAAGATAATTGTGTGTGTATGTTTTTTTTTTTTTTTTTTTTTTTTTACAATGACGGGTAAATTTCCAAGCTGGTTCCTTACATGCTTAGTGATTACCAGGTCAATCCTTCAATATTGAACTGAACCCTCAATGTGTAAGCAAGACGTGGCATGTGAAATCATGACTCAATCAATGTTTACAACTTCTAATCATGGATTAACAATTCAACTTAACTGTGAAATCTAACAGCTACTAAATCCAAGAGTCATAAATTATCAACATCACGAATCTTAAAATTCTAAGTCAAGGATATCCGTCAAAATCACTTCGAATTCACCAGAAATCCCAGAAAAATTTTAAAAATTTCCACAATTTTTGAGACCCAGAAAATGCTGATTAGGTCACCTAATCTCCCACCCCCAACCTAAAATCTACATTGTCCTCAATGTAAAAGATATGGGCATGCATTGTATATGGGACAACAAAAGTAAATGTGAAGTGATGGGAAGATAGTACCTGGATGATGGATCGAGAGAGACTTTCCCAAAAAATATCAACGTAGAAGCATGTGAGCACAAGAGAGAAATCAACAAAAGTAAAATAACAAAAAGAAGATCCTACCTATACCACTTTCGTAGGTGCTCTCGATTGCATTTAGCACATGCAACAAGCCTTTAAACCCCTAGGTTGCCCCTAGAGGACGAGTTGTAGTCTTGTGAGGGTTTGCAGTAATGTTACCCACAAACATTGAACTAGGAAAATGGAATGAAAAGCTGGGCTGCCTCCCAGGAGCGCTAAGTTTACCGTCTTCAGCCAGACAAATAAAGCAACTACCCTAGTCCTATGAAAGCGATAAACCTACCTACACCTTCATCAGACTAGGAGATCAATCCTGGTAAACAGGAGCAGTCAGAGGCATGGACATGTCCTCTCAATCAAATTTCTCGACAAATGGTTTTAATCGATGTCCATTTACTTTAAATTCCTTGCCATTGTCAAGATCTCTTATTTCAACGACCCCATGAGGATAAGCAGTAACAACAATGTAAGGGCCGGTCCAACGAGATTGAAGCTTACCCGGAAAGAGATGTAATCGAGAATTATACAAAAGGACTTTCTGACCTATCGTGAATGATTTTCATAGAATATGTCGGTCATGAAATGCCTTCATCATGTCCTTGTAAATTCTCGAGTTCTCATACGCGTCGTTCCAGATTTCTTCAAGTTCATTTAATTGAAGTTTGCGCAGCGAGCCAGCGTTGTTCAGATTGAAATTCAGGTTTTTGATCACCCAGTAGGCTCTATGTTCCAACTCCACAGGCAAGTGGCAAGCCTTCCCATAGACGAGTTTAAAGGGAGACATTCCAATAGGGGGTTTTAAAAGCAGTACGGTAAGCCCATAAGGCATCGGTCAATCGGATTGACCAGTCCTAACGATCCGGGTTAACCGTTTTCTCCAAAATGTGTTTGATCTCCCTATTGAAAATCTCAGCTTGCCCACTTGTCTGTGGTTGGTATGGGGTGCTCACCTTATGAGAGATACTGTATTTCTTCATTAAACTCTTGAATGACCTATTACAAAAGTGTGAGCCTCCGTCACTAATGATAGCTCGAGGCATTCCGAACCACGACAGGATGTTCTGTTTTAAAATTTTAATGATCGTGCGATGGTCATTGTTGTGGCACGGGATTGCTTCGACCCATTTAGTGACATAATCTACGGCGAGTAAAATATATAGATTTCCAAAGGATTGGGGGAAAGGTCCCATGAAATCAATGCCTCAGCAATCAAATGCTTATATGATAAGGATGGGATTCAAGGGCATCATATTTTGACGGGACAATGCTCCCAATTTTTGATAATGCTCACAAGCCTTTCAAAACTCATGAGTGTCCCTGAACATAGTGGGCAAATAAAAGCCACACTGCAGAATCTTGGCCGTGGCCTTTTTAGCAGAAAAGTGACCACCACAGGCCTGTGAGTGACAAAAGGATATGATACTCTAATGCTCATCGTCTAGCACACATCTCCTTAAGATTTGGTATGGGTAATTTTTAAACAGATATGGATCATCCCAGAAAAAATTGCGTACCTCAGTAAAGAATTTCTTTTTACCTTGTGCGGTCCAATGTGTCGGTGTGGAACCTATAGCAAGATAATTAGCAATATCAGCGAACCAAGGTGAATGAGAGACTCTGAACAGTTATTCATCAGGGAACATGTAGTTGATATGGGTTGCCTCAAGGGAATCAAAGGTAATAAGGCGAGAAAGGTGATCGGCCACTACGTTCTCTACTCTCTTTTTATCTTTAGTTTCCAAATCAAATTCTTGGAGTAGAAGGATCCATCGTATCAGGCGGGGCTTAGAATCATTCTTAGAAAGAAGATACTTCAGTGCTGCATTATCTGTATAATAATGATCTTGGATCTGATCAGGTAGGACCTAAATTTGTCCAAGGCGAATACTACGGCTAAGAGTTCCTTTTCCGTAGTCGTGTAGTTCACTTGGGCAGGATTTAAAGTCCTACTCGCGTAATGGATGACGTATGGCCTCTTATCTTTTCTCTGGCCTAGAACCGCTCCAAGAGCATAATCAGACGCATCGCACATAAGCTCAAAAGGAAGGCTCCAGTCGGGTGGCTTCATGATAGGTGCAGTGGTTAACATGCCCTTAAGCTTGGTGAAAGCTTCCTAGCATTGTTCAGTCCACTTGTATGGAGCATCCTTTTGAAGAAGATTACATAAAGGACGAGAGAGGAGACTAACTTTATGAATCGCCTATAAAATCCTGTGTGTCCTAAGAAGGATCTCACGTCTCTGATGTTTTTGGGTGGAGGTAGGTTAGAGATAAGATCAATTTTTGCCTTATCTACCTCGATCCCTTGGACGAGATGATATTTCCAAGGACAATTCCCTTCTGAACCATGAAATGACACTTTTTCCAATTAAGTACCAAGTTCTTTTCTTCACATCTTTTCAGCACACATTTAAGACTTTCCAAGCACTTGCTGAAAGATGGACCATAGACAGAGAAATCGTCCATGAAGACCTCTAGATATTGCCCCACCATATCAGAAAAGATACTCAGCATACATCGCTGAAAGGTGGCAGGGGCATTACATAGTCCAAATGGCATCCTTCGGTAAGTAAAGGTGCCGTAGAGACATGTAAATGTGGTCTTTTCCTGGTCCTCAGGGGCGATTTCAATCTGATTGTAGCCCGAATACCCGTCAAGGAAACAGTAATAGGAATGACCAGCTAGCCTTTCCAAGATTTGATCAATGAAGGGCCAAGGAAAGTGATCCTTCCTTGTGACGGTATTCAACTTTCTGTAGTCAATGCACATTCTCCAACCAGTAGTGACTCTAGTTAGCATGAGTTCATTATTAGCATTGGCTATGATGGTGATTTCGGACTTCTTAGGAACCACCTGAGTTGGACTCACCCATTGACTATCAGATATAGGGTATATGATACCCACATCCAGTAGTTTAAGAACCTCGGCCTTAATCACTTCCTTCATGTTTAGATTTAATCTACGTTGTGGTTGCCGAACGGTCTTCGCATTATCCTCAAGATAAATGCGGTGAGTACAAATCGAGGGGTCGATTCCCTTGAGGTCCGCTATCGTCCATCCAAGGAATCCCTTATGCTCCAGGAGAGTAGATATGAGTATACTCTCTTATTCTTTCTCAAGGTGGGCAGAAATCACCACCGGGTATGTCTCATCTTGACCTAAATATGCATATTTCAAATCAGAGGGCAAAGGTTTTATGTCAAGCTTCGGTGGCTTGAGGTTAGACAGTAGTGGCACTACATCGGTTTATGGTAATTCTTCAAATTGGGGCCTCCATCGGTTAACTTCAAGTACCTGTACAGTATCAAGTAAGGCACACATCTCCCTAATCATGTCATCATCAAAATCATGGGAGTGGGTCAGGCACGTCTCTAGAGGGTCGGAGGAGAAGGTCAGAGGTGTCGTATCTTCCACGAAAGAGTCAATCATGTTAATGTCGTAGAAATCGTCATCATCCTCTGAGTTGCTGCCGTTATTAAAAAAGATGTCTGACTCCAATGTCAAATTCCCAAAAGACATAGTCATGACACCATTCCTGTAATTGATAATTGCATTTGACGTGGTAAGGAATGGGCGATCAAGAATGACGGGAATCTGAGTGCTCATGTTATTGATGGGTTCGGTGTCCAGGATGATAAATATACAGAGTAGTAAAACCTATCGACTTGGACTAACACATCCTCAATTATCCCTCTTGGTACACGAACAGAGCGATTGGCAAGTTGTAGTGTGGTTAGGGTGAGTTTTAAGTCACCCAAATCTAACTGTTTGTATACCGAGTAGGGAATCAGATTGACTCTCGCTCCCAAGTCAAGAAGTGCGTGATCAATTCGATGGTTCCTGATTACACATGATATGGTTGGGCTACCGGGATCCTTGAATTTTTGCGGTACGTCTTGCTTCAGGATGGCACTCACTTTCACAGTCAAGAAAATCTTCTTTTGAATACTCTGCCGCCTTTTGGTCGTGCATAGGTCTTTCAAAAAATTTGCATATGAAGGAATCCGTTTTACGACATCAAGTAGAGGAATGTTGACTTTCACTTGTTTCAACACATCTAGAATATCCTGATAGTTAGAAAAACATTTTTATGCAACCAACCGTTCGGGGAACGAAGCAACTGGCTTCTCTAGAAGTTCCGGTTCTAATTTTTGTGGGGCATCACTAGATCCATCATTGTTGTCCTCTTCTGGTTCTTGAGGCTTTTCGGGCCTAACTGAAAGGGTTTTATCAATGATTTTCCCACTCCTAAGAGTGGTTATGGATTTAGCATGCCCCACTTGATTTGAAGAGCTGGGATCACTTTCTTGTACTGCGGTTTAGGATTGGGGAGAGGTGCAAAAGCATCCCCTTTTCTCTAACCGTCATACGTGAATCCATCTTTTGCATAAAATCTGTAAATCCTCGCATTGCCTGAGTCAGCTTTTATATGGAATTTTGAACCGGTTCTTCTTGAGGTTTCCCTTGATTTGGATTTTGATTGAAGAAACCTTGAGGGGTCGCAGTTTGTCCATTTCTCCAACTAAGATTTGGATGATTTTTTCAACCAAGATTGTACGTATTAGAGGTCGGTCCATTAAAAGGTCTTTGATAGTTATTTATGGCATTGGATTGTTCATTTAACACTTCTCGAAAGGCAGGTATTGTAGAACAATTTTCAGTAGTGTGAATGTTGCAATCACAGATGCCGCACACACTTTCATTAACCTTCTCCTTCTTTCCTTCCATGACCTCAAATTTTCGTATGAGTGTAGTCACTTTATACTTGAGATCATCCTCTTCTTTCAAGAGATACACTCCACCTTTCTCCTTAGATTGAGTCGGCCTAGACGTGGTGTTCGAATTCGGATAATAGTCCCACACTTGTGTTTTTTTCAGCAAGACTATCGAGGTAATCCCATACCTCGTCAACATTTTTATTAATGAATTCTCCATTACACATTGTTTCGACCATTTGGCGCATGGAAGATGTCAGTCCATCGTAGAAAAAATTTGTAATATGCCACGTTTCAAAGCTGTGTTGTGGGCATGAACTGACCAAATCTTTGAATCTTTCCCAACATTGGAAGAATGTTTCATCTTCCTTTTAGGCAAAGTTCATGATTGCTTTTCTGAGGGTAATCGTTTTATGGTGTGGAAAAATTTTCTTTATGAATTCCCTCTGCATAACATTCCATGTGCCAATGGATCTAGGACGCAGTGAATGTAGCCACGTCTTAGCCTTCTCTTTCAAGGAGAATGGAAAGAGTTTCAGCCTGATTGTATCCTCAGATACATTAGGGAAGTATAAAGTGGTTATTATCTCATCGAACTCTTTCAGATGTAGATATGGTTCTTCAGACTCAAGCCCATGGAACTTAGGAAGGAGTTGGATAACCCTTGGCTTGATGTCCATATGTCATGTATTCTCAGGAAAAATCATGCATGAGAGCGTACTCACCCCCGCCGGTTGTAAATAATCCCGTAAAGTACAAGGCGGGGTGCCTGATGTACCCCATTCTCATCATGTACTTCCTCAACCCTAGCTTGAGGTAGTGCTTAAGGTTGATTTGCAGCCATAACCTCAGTTAACTCAGGGGAATTCGAGCGGTGTCTGGTCCTGCGATGGACAGTTAACCCCTCAACTAATCCTCCTTCGGTCAAGAGACGTCGAGTGTTGTCAAGAGCCCACTTGGGCATGAAACACTCGCAGCCCTCAATCAATTTCTAAACCTAATCCTAAGAAAGGAAAATAAAAACTAGCAAGAAGAGAGGGTTGGAAGGAAGTTACCAAATTGAAGTCCCTAAATTTAAAATCTGCAAAAGAAAACAAAATAAGTTAGTTTCTAAGAATGGAAGATACAAGAATAGAAATTTCCTAATGTTTAAACTAGAGAGTAAACTAGCTTCTAAAAGAAGAAAATAGAATAACGGAAAGATGAAATAAACTTGGAAAAATTCCTAAAGCAAACCAAATCTAGAGAGTTAGAAAATCTTAAAAATCAGAAAGAGTTTACCGAATTAGAAGTTTCTATCTTAACAGCCTACAAAATAGGAAACAGGTTAGTTCTATGAATCAAATAGAAATAAAAATCAAAAATTAAAAATAGTAAAATCCTAATCTTAAACTTACTCTAAAACCAAATAATTTCAAAAAATCGTAGCCGTCAGTCCCCGGCAACATCGCCAAAAAACTTGTTCACTCCTGAAGTGCAGGGCTGTGATGTAATAATAAACTCAGTAAGACCAAGGTCGAATCCCAAGGGACTGAAACTTGGACGTACTCTAAAATTAAGTAGAATTAGAACTAGACTAAGATGAATTCTAAATCAAATAGATTGTGGAATAATTGTGAAATTATTATCTAAAACTTAGGAGAAATTCAGAGGAGGGACACTAGGGATTCAGAGGATCCACTTATAGAGATCAGGGAGATCTTATGCTTGCTTCAAGAATCATGGAAATTAAACTGAACTTATTTGATATAGTGTTCAAAAGATGAAAGGTATATGAATTAGAATGGATTTCATCACCAAACCATGCCCAGGAGACAATAGTAAACAACAAAATTAAACTAATTACCAACCAATCAAGAATGCTATGCAGGTTAGGAAGGGTATCGACATCCGACCATGCCCAGGAGACAATGGTGAACAACAGGGCTTCTTGACGTCATAAACATAACCAAACAATGGAAATACTCAAAGCCGTCGCAGACCCATTGTAATTTTAGTCACAACAGACCATGAAAAACTAAGAACATTCCCTTAATAATCAACTAAAATCAAACTCAGTTCGTAAATCAAAATTAAATTAAAGGCATGAAACAGAGTCTCCCATCTCACTACAAGCTTCACCCCTTGGCCCTAGCTAAGGGGTTTAGCCTAACATGGCTAGATTAAACTCCATGAAAAAAAAAAGAAAATAGGAAAAGAAAAGAAAGAAATAGTGAAAAAGAAACAAGCTTCTCTCTCTCCCTTGTTGAATTCCCAGCCGTCTGCCCAAGCCTCCTGATCTGAATGCCCCTTTCTTTCTTTCTTCTTTTCCTTTTATAGCACGGAAGGGTCGGTCGTGAAAAACTCCACAGGAAGGTCAGCTTCGTTTGCAGCAGAGGCGGTTAAAACTTCCGCAAACGTTACGCACAACAGAGCATACACTGAATGTTGGTGGGCCCCACTTCTTGGTGTCAGGTGAAGATCCACGCTGTCCAATAAAATCTCCTCGAAAAACCATTCGGGCAAAATCGGTTTTGGATTCAAAATGTGGCAGCCCATGGGATCTTTCTTCCGCCATCCATCTTGTGTTTAACAGCTAGGATCTTCTTATAGCTTACATGGGGTCAAACTGACACCTAGGCTAGAGTAAGAGGACCCGTGGGCTCTTGATGAACGGTCCAGATTAGATCTTTTTTGTATGGTGGTGGCCCACAAGAATCGTCCCCAGGCCACAAAGAATTCTGTAAAACAGAGCTTTGCATCCTGCTCTGTGATGGTTGGTGGGCCCATGGTTGATGTCAGTGGGTAAATCCAATACGTCCATTGCGTTCCTCTCCAAAAATTAATGGGAAAAAATGGATTTTGAGACTGTTTCGACGTGGCCACAGATTTTCTCCTCTGTCGTCTATTCTTCGCTTGAACGGATGGATTTCATTTTTCGCAATAATTTTCAATTCTTCCACCTAGGCAGTGTTAAGAAACTCCATAGGGATCTGATGGACGGTCTGGATCGATGATTTGGATTATAGGTGGGGCCCAGAAGCAAAACCCAACCGAGCCGGGAAAAACGCTGTTGCGTTTTATCAGTTTGAGAAGAAGAGTCGGTCAGCAAAAGCTGACCGACTTCCGAATTTTTGGTGCACACCTGGTGTACTAGTGCACCGTGCACATTCACTATATGCTTGGGTCTCACAGAGATGTTTGTGAGAAATTTGATTCGTCCATCCCTTTCCAGATCCAATTTAAAGCGTTGACAATGAAATTTAAATATATCCAGATATCAGGCGGGCCCCAAATCGAGATTTAAGGGGCTGATCTGCTCGTTAGGCTACTTCCACAACGATCCAATGGATGATTTTTGACGTGTACGGTTAATTTATGGTCCTCAGGCCACGTATGAAGTTTTGAGATGAACGGATGGTGGGAACCCCGTGATCTTTCGTTGTGGAAGGCTTTCAGGCTTCTTTAACGTGAACGGCTTGATTTCCTCGGATCTCTGGCATTTAAATCCATCAATCTTGATCCTCTGGAGTCCGTCCCTTGCCTTGGTGATGCCTGCACGTTAAATCCATACTTTTAGCATCTTTTTCAGGCTACGCTTGCAAATGTACCTTGCATCACATACACAGTTAAGACCGGGCATTAAACAGTATTACGCTCGTAAATCCAGGTAATAAATGGGGTCTAATATGCAATATTTGACCATCAACAGCTTGCGATACCACGTACTATCATCTCACTTCACACTGCAGCTTGGTCATTTCATTCGCACCACATATTGCATATTGCATTACATCCTCGGCATATGGTATTTTGGGTTACTATGTTTCTGCATTGATATTTCTATTAACATTCATGCCTTGCATCGCATAGCCTTGGTACGGTTGATGGCACTCATGGACTTATCAGTATATTCCGCTTACTCTGATATCGTATGATTCATGATCTTGTCAGTATTTCCATTTATTCCGATATTGTATTGCATACTTGGTACTTACCATGTGCACACACTTTCACCACCCTCTAAGCTTTCTATAAGCTTATGCATGATAGATGCATGCAGGTGGAGTTAGGTTACAGCTGCATTGAGCTTGGAGCATGCAACAGTCTTCTAGAGCTTTGATCCTCGATATATGTATTTCTCTTTCGACTTTGTATTCAAATGTTTATATTAGTGGATATGTGGTGATGATGTTGTTTTTGTGATTTGGGTAAACTTGTGGTTATACTTCTTACGAGATAAATGTACGTTGGAAAATCCTCCTTGTAGGATCCCAGGATCGGAATCTGGCATATGCGCACTGGGAGCTACGGAAGATGTTGGCACCAGATTCGGCGATCGGGAATTTTGTGAGCCCAGTTTCTGAGTTTGGGGCATGACACGAGCCGCTGTATCTTGGGAGCCTTGTTGCACTTCTTCCCAGACTTCATTGTGAATCTTCGAGGCCCTCTTTGGACTCTCATTCTTGGCTTCTCTATGTCTGTTAAACCAGGAAGATTTTTTTTTTTTTTTTTTTTTTTATACGATAACCAAGTTCAAAACTGAAAGGTTAGGGCTAACAATGCATCCACAAACAGACTTCCAACGACGCTCTCCGTTGCACCTGCCATAGCCTCGGAAACAAGGTGTTCCTCTGTGCAGCAGCAAACGAACACGGTTAGGAGTTAAGACTCCTTGTTTCATCGGTTAACCTTGCTTATTGCATCCTCCCATAATTTTGAAGGCATATACTTTAAATTCCTCACCTAGTGCATCTCAACTAACCTCTTGAGAGTTCCACTTTTTTTTTTCTCTTTTTTTTTTTTTTTTTTTTTTTTGGGGGGGGGGGGGGGGGGGGGGGGGGGGGGGGGGGGGGTGCAGTTAATTGATACTCTGGCATACCATGGCACTTGATTAGCAGGCACTTGGAAATTACGTGTCTAGACTGATGAAATTGTGAACTATGTTGTTTCACAGACCCAAAATCAGATTGGTTGAAGAACAGATTCG
Source organism: Magnolia officinalis (assembly GCA_021015155.1). NCBI lineage: Eukaryota > Viridiplantae > Streptophyta > Magnoliopsida > Magnoliales > Magnoliaceae > Magnolia > Magnolia officinalis. The sequence goes on from JAJHSJ010000006.1 coordinate 52,987,265, forward strand.
TCGACACTAGTTTGTTGAGATACATGACCGTTGGATTTTTCATTTTTAACCATCCAATAAAGGTCCAATCCGATAGCCAGATAATCTCTTAATTTTTTATTCGTGACACATCTAAATGGTCCCTCCATAATTTCAACAATTTTTAACTTGAACTTCATCCATGCCATGCATGCAGTTCCAAAGTAATTTACGAGTGCCTGCATATCATCCATCAAACCCTACCAGGGTATGAAAGTTTATCTCAGAAGAAATTAACTACAAGTGTTGTTATTCCTATCAAAAGTCAGAAATCCAAAGAGGAAGCTATTTACTACAGACTACATATTACGTACCTAGAGAAACCATCCCTCATTTTATCTTTCTTTTTCGGTGGGGATCTGACTCAAAAAGTGAAAAAATGACGCACCTTTTCTCAAGTGTTGGCATCTATCTGTCAGTTCAACCACATATCCAAGAGATCCCTCCCACCGAATCTACTTCAACACAAATGATTTTCTAGCAGACCATGTGGCTCGGAGCTTTTGATCGTCATCGATTTCCAACTTCTTCTGGCATCCAGTAGTTGGATTTGCAATGTTGAAATTTATGGCGGATCGGGAGGTAGATGTCCTCTCCCAAAACCGCTCTGGAAATTAGGGTTAGGGTTTGAGGGAAAGGGGCCGAAACTCAGCAACTTCCATGTGGAAAAAAAAATCGACGAAATCAAAATGCAGCTAAAAGGGCCGCCCTTTTCCTCTCGGGAGAGTGGGAGGAGAGGAATCGATCAAGGTAGTAGACGGAGAGATATGCCATTAATGGCGCCTTGGACGGGCGGTAACATTGAGCGACCGGTCCTGGAATCGTCAAAGGTAGTCAAATTCTGGCATGTGGTGGAGCTTGGAGTCGAGGAAGGTGGAGATCCAACGGTCATTATTGTCTGGCGAGAGATGGTGGTGGTGTACGACAGGGAAGAGATGGGAATAAAAGAAATGAAATGAAAAGAAAAATGAAAGGAAAATGGTTTTAACTGTGGCCTAATATTTCAATACTCAGGAACAGTTAGAAGTCGCTCCTAATTGTTTTAATTAGCAACGACTTACAACCGTTTCTAAACCAAAAATATGTCCGTTCCTAATAAGCAATTTTGGTGTAGTGATTACTTATACGCTGAGTGCAATTTCTCAGTAATTTCTAAGTAACTGTATATCACCCATCAATCTGCCAGCCTATCAGAGTATTTCTCAAATATAAAAACTAAAGAATTTCTAAACTGTCAAAAATGAAATGCACAACAGTTGAAATACTATTTAATCCAACAAGATGTTTGATGTCTTGAATTCACATTCATAGGATGTTAACTATATTAAGTTAAACAGGCATTTCGAGAGTAAAATGAAAACAAGAACTTTACCGGTATTCCAACCAGCATTTCTAGCACAAACAATCAGAAATGTGAAAATATGGCAAATACTTAAATTTCGTTAGAGCATCATTCAGATAGTTGTGTTAACGAAGAACTCACTTCTTCATGAACAAGGGCCAATCATGTAAACCCAACACCCATTAAAATAGCAGGAGAACCAAGAATATCAACATTAGATCTTGATTCAACTATTGATGCATGTATCGCTACTTCTTCCTTGATATTAATTCAATTAATTAAATTAGTAAACCAAAAGGAGATGGAGTAAATAATCAGCTTCTTGGTATAATAGCTCGATAGAGGCTTGCCTTCAATGGTTTTAGTTTAGTATAGGAATTTATAATCTATTCTCCATCTGATATTAGTGTGAATTCCCTTTCAAATTAATGTTGCTTCCACATTGTGTAGAAGCTATGAGGAAATAGTATCCATTAGTACTTTATCTATGTGTTTGTAGAATGTTAGGGAACCCATTCACATGTCCATTGTTTATGCCCACTATAGCAAAATTCTCAGGAGAGCCCTCTGGAGTGAGATGGAAGCCGCCAATAGTAACACCCAAGGCCTGTGGGTTGTAGGCGGGGATTTCAACATAGTAATCGCGTTAGATGAAAGATTAGGCGATAGAGACCCTAACAGAACAAGCATAGCAGAATTTTCAGAATCGGTGCAAAATTCCAGTCTTATGAATGCAGGCTATGTTGGTAATCAATTTACCTGGAGCAACAACCGAGCTGGTCAGGCTAGGGTGTAGGCAAGGCTTTGTAGAGTCCTCATCAATGACCAATGGGTTGTTTCCTTTCCGTCCTTTAGAGTGGAGCACCTGGCCCGCGTCAACTTTGATCATGCGCCACTTCTTCTATCCTTCCCCAACCAGTCCCAAACTAAACCCAAACCATTTCACTTCCTCAAAATGTGGACGCTCCATGACACCTTTCAGTAGGTTATCAAGAAGCCTTGGGAAGGTAGATGCTCAGAGCAGCCTATGATTAATATCCAGTTGAAGGTGAAGAATACTAAGCAGTTGTTAAAAGTGTGGAACAAAGAAGTGTGCGGGAATGTTTTCCAGCAAATAAAAAAAGTTGAGGAAGACCTGGTAGCCATTGAACATAGAATGCAGGAATCGATGAATGTAAATTTGCTCCAAGAAAACTCAAGTGTCAGAAAACGCCTAGCTCAACTGGAACTCCTGGAAGAGATATTCTAGAAACAAAAGGCGAGAATCTCTTAGCTGGAGGAAGGAATAGAAAAACAAAATTTTTCATGCCTCCGCCATAGCCTCGATTAAGGATGACGCAGGAAACATCATCTCAAACCAGGAGGGAATAAAATCAGCAGCTATCACCTTCTTTGAGGAGCTTTTTAAAGAAGAAACCACCTCTCTGTAAATGAGCTGATCTTGGCAATACCCCGGGTGCTTTCCCAACAAGACAACGAAGACCTTACAACACCCCCTATGCTTGAAGAAGTCAGAGCAACTGCCTTTGCTATCACCAAGGATGGGGCCCTGGGCCTAGACAGGTTTTCAGGCGCTTTCTTCTCAGAATGCTGGCACATCGTGGGAGATGACATTCAAGACAGCTTTATCCTTGTTTAAAGGGGGTGCTCTTCCTAGAGCCTTTTCATCTTCCCTCATCTGCTTAATCACCAAATCCCCATCAGCATCGAAATTTCTGATTACCATCCGATACCAACGTCATATTAAAATAGCACAATCCTCCCCCAAGCTGATTGCTCCCGAGCAAGGTGCATTTGTGAAAGGTAGAGCAATTACTGAAAACATCGCCCTGGCCCACGAGGCAATGAGAGAGCTCGATAGAAAGGCCCCGAGGTGGGAATATCATTTTGAAACTGGATTTAGAGAAAGCCTATGACAGGATTAACTGGAACTTCCTCAAGCAAGTATTGTCCAAGTTTGGCTTCAGCGACAAATGGATTGGCCTAATGGAAACCTATTGGGGGAATAATTGGTTTTTGGTTCTCATTAACGGCAGGCATCGGGTTTCTTTCAATCTTCGAGAGGCATTCGGCAGGGTGATCCACTGTCCCCTGGTCTATTCATTTTAGAGGTTGAGGCTTTCTCCAGAAGCTTCAAGCAGCTGGTATCGCTGGGTGGTGCTAGCCTTTCAAGCTTCAACTCAGAAGCTTGCTGATCATGCATCTCCTGTTTGCAGATGATAGGCTTTTATTCCTGAACGGAAGCCGGAATTCACTGCTCACCATCAAGAAATTTCTCAAATCCTTCCAAGATATGTCGAGTCAGAAAATCAATTACAACAAGAGATGTTTCCTATGCTCAGATAAGTTATCCGTGGGGAGGACCAGATCCATAGAACATATCCTGGGCATTGCCAAATCCAGAGCAGGGGTCCAATACCTAGGAGTGCCATTAACAAAGGGAAGAGTCAAACAGGCTGATTTCCAATTCCTCATTGATAAAGTAGAAAGAAGGATTAGCGGCTAGAATGTTAGATACATATCTCAGGCAGGCAGGGTGACGCTGATCAAACATGTGCTTGGGAGCATCTTGCTCCACATCCTGGCAGCAACTCATGTCTCGGGGCAAGTACTAGATAATCTGGAGAAGAGATTTGCTTAGTTCTCTTGGGGCAGGGCGAGGGCAAAAGAAAATTTCATTGGATTGCTTAGAAGAAAGTCTCCTCCCCCACCGAGGAAGGAGGTCTGGGCGTTAGAAGTCTGAAAGATGTTATGACGGCACTCCGAATGAAGATGGCATGGGTGGTTAAATTCGGTGAGAATGTGGGCCATGGGTTAATCTGATGCGGGCAAGACACCACTCAGACTTGGGAAGAACAGATGGGAGTAGCATGTCCACCCGTGCCTCTCTTCTATGGAAGAAAATCAGGAAACATCTGTCGGTTCTATCGATGCACCTTCAATGGGAAGTGGGTAATGAGATCTAGATCTGTGGAAGATCAACTAGACAGGCCTGGGACCCCTTCAGTATCTTGTTGTTTGCTCAATTCCAAGGGCTATGTTGTCCCTCAAGGTGAATGACATCCTTGGACCAACTAGTCCGCTTCCCCCTTCCTCTGTTTTTGCTTTCTTACCCCAGGAAGTTATCAACTTCATCTTCAATGGAGGCTTCATCACGTCGGAGGAAAATCTAGCTTACTTCTGGCTGCATGAGTCTTTCAGGTTATTTTTTGTCAAATCGGCTTGGAACCTGTTTAGAGATAGGAGACCCGCCTCGACGTGGTCAAAATGGATTTGGCACAAATCATTACCGCCAAAGATATCCATCTTCATGTGGAAACTACTGCAAGGCGCGATCCCAGTGGACTCTTGGATCTAAGCAAAAGGGGTCCAGATAGCCCCCAGATGCATCTGCTATGAAGAAGGGCCATCTCATCGTCCTCAGCCTGAATCCATCTTGCATCTCTTCCTGTATGGGCAGCAGGCCTCCAGTACTTGGCGTCATTTCAACGTCTTATTTGGCATTCCCATCTTTCAGCGGCAATCTCTGGAAGAGAGATTTATGCAATGATGTCGTTCCGCGGCTCCTGGTAATGCTCCTCCGCGTATCTGCAAACTTCTTCCTATGTTGATCTTGTGGGAAACTTGGAGATCCAGAAATGCAACAAGGTTTGATAATAAACCTATGAAGGTCGCGAACAACATTGCTCAAATCAAAGGTAGAGTTAATATGATGTTTGTCGTCAAGTCTATGGTTATTCCCCCTCGCTTTCAGATCTGGGATGTGCTAGGAATCTCGCATCCACCCCACCGAAGTAATCATGTTGAGATTATCAAGTGGGTTAAACCACCTAGGGACTGGGCCAAACTCAATGTGGACGGGTCAGCTAGAGGGAACCTGGGCTTGTTAGGAGGTGGTGGAGTATGCAGGAGTGTAACATCCCGGATTTTTGCCAGCCTGGAATTAGACATCCTTAGGCAATGGGTCGCTCCCAACACCTTATTAACTTGTCGGAACCCAATCCCATAACCTAAAACCGCTTTTGAACCCATTTCCTTCACAAATCCCACCCTTCACCACCTTGTTCTTTCAATTTTTCTAAGTACTTTCACCCTAGACACTATCGTAAACTAGATAAGTATTATAACTTGGATCACTTTATATACAAACTACAAAGGCCCAGGTACCACCTCAGACAGAAATTACTCAGGACTAAATCCTTTAGAAATTAGGCAAGAATTAGCCAGTGTTAAGCTAAAGTACCTGTGAAATTAGCACCAATCACTTTAAATACGATCTGCAAGACCTAAAACTTGTAGATTCATTAACACTAGGTTACCCTAAAATCTAGGATCAAACTCATTACCCGGCTGCTCTTGGGAGCATCTCGAAACTCCGTATCAGATCTGGACCGCACGTCGGAAGTCCGATTAACACAAAGTTAAGGAATTAGGACCGCCTTGCTGGGCTTGACAACCATCTCGAAAATCAAATCCAGATAGTGTCCCAGCGCTATTCGCTTGATCTCGGAACAGGGAGTGCGAGAAATGTGAAATTAATTCAAAATAAAATAGACATTTATGAAATCTAGCACCTCTCGCTTGCGGATCAGTATTAAGCAGCCAGACCGTCAGAATCAGACCAAATTACACCCTCGGATCAGGGATATTTCCCTAAACATATCCATGTACTCGGAATCTCCGATCGAGATCCGCTGACCATTGAACTGAAACTGGTCTGCCATTTGTGATCTGGGTATCCGACTGAAACGAAAACGTAATGGTACCTAGATCCGATGTCTGTGAGCTTAAGTCTAACCTTTGGCTCAAGGAGGCCCGCTAGAAGTGCTTCGTTGAGACAGAACTGGGCCACTTTGGCTATAACCCAAGTATACCTTGTGCATTTGTCTATTTTAGTGTGTTTTTAGGCTATATAAGGACCTTAGAACCCTCTCTCTCACAGCCATACGAATTTAAGAGAAACACCGAGAGAGAAGAGAGAAAAGAGAGAGAAAGTGTGAGAGGAGTGGGAGAAAACTCCCTACTACTATCCCCTGCCGCTACAAAGCTGCACACCCCATTCTCATCGCTTTCCGGCGATTCCGGCGTCATTCTAGGTAAGAACCCTAACCCTAATGTTTTGGGGTTTTGATAGTTGTAGGTTATGAAATAGCTAACCTATTTCAATATGAGGTTACCAATCTGCTGAATACGAAAGCTTAGGAAAACCTATCGGATCCGTTGCGATTCTACGACAAAAGGTGAGGACTTTAGGTGTTTAGGTTATGGTTTTCAATGCTTCAATGTCAGATAATGAAGATTCATGATCGCATGCAATTGCATATGTACAAAGTGTTGTATGTTTTCCGTTTCGGTTATTTAAAGATGAAGAATATGAATTTTACATACTCTAGGTATTTGTAGAAAAGTACCTATATGTATAAATTTTTGAAATGTGTTTGCCATGATTATTGTTGTATGAATATATTATATATGGATAAAATACTTATTTGATGGAAAGGGTTCGCCCCCTAATACATGTTTTTTCTTATATACACTATATATGTAAAATAGGTATCTAAGTGTTTGTGAAAATGACTGAAGAGTATAGAATTTCTCATTCGTGCTTGCCATGACTAATTGTCATGGATGGAATATTGATGTTGTATTGGCGATACCCCTTTGACGAATGAATTTGCCTAAAATCACGCCACGCCCAATATACACTATATATGTTAAAATGGTGTAGCCCAAGTGTTGTGGAAATGACTGAATGAACATGGAACTTGGATTCCTGCTTGCCATGACTATCCGTCGTGGATGTATACGTGTTATGATTGGGGTAACTCCCCAGTGAAAGGATTGGCCTAATACCTATGTGATCAACATATGTCATGTATGTTGATGTATGTAGTCTAAGTGTTCGTTGAAATGTCGGGCGGAGTAGTAGTTAGTAAATTGTAATGCATAAGGGTGTTGAGATATGATTCTCAACTCCTTTAACTATGTGTATGATTTCCTTGGATAGCTGTGTGATTAGGAATTGAATATGTACAAA
>JAJHSJ010000006.1:52994761-53057144 GCA_021015155.1 Magnolia officinalis
AACCGAACCGTTCCTGACGGTTCTACAATTTTTGTAACCTGAACCGGACCGTTAGCACCTTAGAACCGAACCGGAACCGCACTGTAAAAAACGGTCCGGTTCCGAATCGGTTCCACGGTTCTGGGCTTTTAAAAATCCGGCCCAGTTAGATAATGTTCATAGAAGGAGAAAATTCATATTCAAAGGTGATTTAAGTGATAGACGGAGTGGATGCCATATAAATATAACTGCGGGCCCCACAGAGCTCTCCCTACAACGGAAAATGACAAAAAACGATGGAAAGAAATGTCACCCGCAAAGCATGAATTGGGATGGACGCAGACCGTGTAACCCAAAGCTCTGTGGGGCTCACAGAGATGTTCATGCGACATCCACTCTATCCATCAGTTTCTTCAACACATATAAAAACTGAATGCAGACCATTGAAAACTTCTTGGGACCCATTCAAGTTTTGGATCAGGCTTATATTTTGGTGGAAAACATTGGTAGAGACGTAAACACGTGTTTTGAATTCAGACATATGCATTCAATGGTGCAGTAATCTAGACCATTCATATGTTGAGTCCCCATTGTGGATGCAGAACACCCCAAAAATCTCAATTAAAAAAAAAAAAAAAAAAAAAAAAACCTTATTCTTCACTTTCAATTACAACCCTTCATTCCTACCCAAGTGTCACATGTGTAGGCCATCAAGATTGATTGCGTAGCATGGAAATTGGACCAATCAGCCCAATGCGTCATCTGACTATATTGATTTTGACATTGTGCCCTTACCCATGAGTGAATCAACCTAGTTTTAGCAGCAGTTGAACTTCAAGGTGAGCCCACTTTTAGGGTTACTGCCTACATGCAGGCACCTAGGTACATCCATGATGCGTTGGGATTTGATTATTTTTTACTATAGTCTACCACAATTAAATTCTCTTTGATCAACGTTAGGACAGAGGTCGGTACTACTTATAAAGTATACCCAATTAATATTTATAATTATCTTGTTAAAATTATCAAAAATAAATAACTAGTAGCACCCAGTGTTTAAATTATCCGCGACAATATCGAATTGTCGCCGATAATATTGAATTGTCGCCGTTAATATCGGTATAAGCTGGCTCAGCTATACCGAAAACCCATTTATTCAAATCGCTGCCAGATATCGTTAATAATGTGGCCGATATTTTTGAAATATCACTGATATTTTCAAAGGGTGAGAACTGTAGCCAATAAGAGATGTTTTTGGCGATAAAATCGTCGAAATAAAAAACAAAAAACGCAAGAAAATACCTGTTTTTCGCCCAGATCTGGTTGAAGACGTGAATTTCAAGAGCTTCATGGTTGTTGAGTGTAAATCGGCAACTTTTCGGTAAGATTCAACCCTAAAAAAAGTCGATTTTTCCGTCGAAAAATCCTCTGGCAGCTTCTTAAGAAAAAAAAATCGGCTTGCGGGCTATGAAAACCTCGAGATTTTGTTGGAAAATAGAGGGTTTTTTTTTTAAAAAAAAAAAAAAATTGGGACGAGGGAGAGGGGTTTTCGGGTTGAAAATTCGGAGATTTTGGTGGGAAGGAGAGGATTTTCAACGTTTTTACGGAAATTGGGGATGGGATTTCATTTTAAATGGGGGTTTGGCTTTTGACGGTGCAGGTCGGTGCTCCGTGGGCCCCACCATGATGCATTTGTTGTATCCATGCTGTCAATTAATTTTTAAATATCATTTTAGAGCTTGATCCAAAAAATATAGCTAGATCTAAAACTCAGGTGGACCACACCAGGGAAAACAATAGTCATTAAATGTCCACCATTTAAAACCTCCTGGGGCCCACTGTAATGTTTATTTGATATCGAAGCTGTCGATTAGGTATTAAATACCTGGGTGAAGGGAAAAAAGAAATATCAGCTTGATCCAAAACTTTTGTAGTCCGCAAGAAGTTTTTAATGGTAGACCGTATACGTTTAATCAACATTGTGTGGTCCACTTGAGATTTTGATCCATCTCATTTTTGGCTTTTATCATAAAATGATCTATAAAAATGGACTGACGGAATGGATTAAACAAACGCATCATGGTGGGACCACAGAGCATGAACCAGTGGCGAGGCTTTAAATCGGATTGCGTACTGAGCTACTCGGTACGCTTTTATGGTAACTCAGTACGCCTTTATGGTAGTGAGTCAACTCATTTGGGCCCACTGTTAATGTATGTGATTTATCCACACCTTCTATCCATTTTTTCTGATAATTTTAGTGGTTGATCCCAAAATTTAAGTAAATCCAAAGCTCAAATGGACCATACCATGGGAAACAGTGTCGAATAATGATTTCCACCGTTGAAACCTTGTTAGGGCCCACAATTATGTTTATTTGTCATCCAACTTGTTCATAAAGTTGAACAGATATTGATGAAGCGAAAAAAACGAATATCAGTTTGAGGAAAAGCTTCTGTGGCCTCCACGAATTTTTCAATGGTAGAGGTTCAATCACATTGTTTCCTGTGGTGTGATCCACTTAAGCTTTTTATATTCTTCATTTTTGTGATAAGGCCATAAAATTATGTGTTAAAATGGATGAACAGAGTGGATGAAATAAATAGATAACGGTGGACCCCACAGTGTTTACTCAGTACACTAAGGGTACTGAATAACTCAGTACGCAATCCGCTTCCTACCGAACCGGATTGGCTGGTGTACCTCACACCAGCTATATATCTGGTGTATTGCCGTCAGCAAGTTCTGTGGGTCTGATCATGAGGTATGTGTTATGGACAGATTGAATGGAAAATAAATGTTATGGCAGGCCCTACGAATTGTTTAACGGTGAAAATCATTATCTCTACTGCTATTTGTGGTTGGTCCACATGATCTTTGGATATGATTCATTTTTTGAATAATGATATAAAATCATCTATAAAAATAGATGAATGGTATACATCACTGTAGGCCCATGTAACTTTGATCTACTTTGAACCGTCCGTACAAGAGGAGCGTCGGTGCTTGTCTTCGCACGACACGTACCTACAGCAGCTATATAGCTGTTGTGTGGTACACCAGCCAATCCTCTTCTGCTTCGCGCACCTCAGTACACAAAACTTTTACAGAACTGTTGAAACTATGGGACCCACAAGAGTCAAATCATGTCCTAAAACCAGATTGATTGGAAGATTCCTATGGGACCCACAGAAGACACTCCCCCACCATGATGCATGTGTTGTATCCATTCCATGCATCCATTTGGAGAGATCGTTTTATGGCATGAGAAAAATAATGAGATAGATATAAAGCTTAAGTGGACCCCACCATAGAAAACAGTGGAGATAATGACATCCACCGTTCAAAACTTCTTAGGGGCCACAAAGATCAAGCTTATATTTTTGTTTTCACTTCATCTATCTCTATGCTAACTTGTGAATAGGCTGGATCTAAAAAATACATCATGGTGGGCCCTATAAATGTTTCAACGATGGGTGTGATTGATCCCACGATTTTCTGTGGTGGGTCCACCTGAACTTTAGATTTATCTCATTATTCTTGTAAGCTTGCATTTGTATTGTATAAACTTATTTTGATTACTATTTGAGTGATTTCTTACGACAATGCATGCTTTTTGGCCCCCATTAAATGGAAACTTATTATTTAATGCATTTTATTTTTTACAATTTTTTCATTTCTGAATATGTAAATATGTGTATTTAGGCATGTCATGAGGTTTCACTGAAAAATTCCACCATTTTCTCCATGTTTCCCCCTTTTTCCCTGTATTTTCGGTTATCGGCGATATTATCGGCGATACGATATTATATTTTATCTCCGGCCAACGAAACTTGTAGCGATACCGACAACTCGAACACTGGTAACACCCTAGTATAATGTGGCTCAAGTTCTACAAGGCCTATTATAATAATGTATGTGTTCTATCCACGTTTTTTTAATCTATGTTGCTAGCATAGTTTAAGGTATGAGCTAAGAAAAAAAAAAGCCAATTTAAAGCTCAAGTGGATGTTCAGATCCAATGTTCGGATCGACGGTTCGGGCCACGGTTCGGATCAATGGTTCAGTTCACGGTTCGGTTCGGTTCTACAGGGCCTTAAACCGGAATCGATCCGTATCTAACGGTTCTCAAAATTTTGGAACTGGAACTGGTGCTGTCCAGAACCAAACCAAACCGGACCGATCCAACGGTTCGGTCTGGTTCTACGGTTCTACCGGTTTGATGTGCACCCCTAGTCTTTGGTCAACCTTTTTGCATGGCTACATTTAAACTCATGCCAACATCATGGTTTTTGGTCATTGGACTCATTGACTGAATGCAAATTGTTCTCTTGGTTTGTCACTTTTGTGCTTGTTTTCTGGCTATTCTAAATGTCCATGATCTCCCAAGTATAGTTGCTCATTGAGATCATGGATAAGGCTTAGATGATGGCATTGCTCAACAATTTGGCTTAGGTATATTTTTGGGTTTCAATTATCGTTCTTTTTTCACTTGATGTATGGTAAATTCTCTTGTGGTTCTTTTGTTGGATTTAGATAATATTTATCAATTCTATTTTTTTTAATGGGATTCTAATTCAGAAGACTTTGCTCTTTATAATTTTGTTGAATGACGGTTTGTTATCTGTTTTCTCAAGAAAGCTCTCTTTACAAATATCATTGGAGAAACTTACTTGTCCAGGCGAGTATCTATTTTCTCTTATACCTTATGAAAACCTCAGAGAATTAAATGAATGTAATTATATTAAAATTGGAGATTGATTGAGACTATTTGAGGGATTATAGACAAGAGCATTTTTCATTTGAAGCACGATAATTGTGACAATAAAGTGAAAAATACAATCATATTTGTCCTATGCCAAGTCTTTTTCTTTTTCTTTTTTTCAAACAAATAAGTGGCATGTATTTATAGGGATTCTTTCCAATTATTATACCATGCACAAAAAGAAATTTGAAGTTGAAATCATAAAATTGTTAGAATATGTATATCCAGCCAACCAGTTGAGGTTTTTATTTATTTATTTATTTATTATTATTGGAGTGAAGGGAAAACCATTTGCCCAAGCAACTAAAAACAAGTCCTCATTGAGACCACATATGCTTTCATGATGTTCTCCACTATAACTTGATTTGAAGCCTTTTGTTCTTCGAATCAATGAGATGGCATTTCTTGTTGATATGTTTGTTGCTGACAACGTTAGCCACTACAAGAAAGATGAGAATGGCCGACACATTTTTACCAGCGGCCAACACAAACCCACGATGTGCACATGAATCAACGACATTTTTGTGTGATGGCCAGAGATATATACAACATACCGACGATGAATATAACATTGAGAAAATACTTTTTCTCATGATATTCTCCCAAATCGTTCGATGCTACCAATACCCTCTCCCTTCTCCCAAACCCTCCTCTCCAAACTCCTCCCAAATCCCCCCTTTCCCAAACCACTTCTACCAAATCCCTACTCTCCCAACACTCAACGTTCTCAAACCCTCATCTCCCAAAACCCTTCTCTCCTCCCTACAAAAACCGACCAACCCTCTTTCTCTCGCTCTTTGTTTATTGAGGTTTGGTGGTGTTTTCGTAGGGTGTATAGCAATGTAGATTGAAAAATAACAAGAGAGGAAGTACAAGAGGTGAGGATTTTTCTTCTCTTCTTCCATATGCAGCCATGGCGAGTGCTTCTACGAACAAGTTATTGAAGTTGAAAGAACAAGTAGAAGAATACCCCTTTTCTATCATGAAAGAACTCAACCCTAAAAATTTTGGCTACATTAAAACTTGAGTACCATTTTTTTTTCTTTACCCATGAGTTGGCCCGCATGGTTGTATGGTCGGATGACCTACATTGAAACTTGATGCTGCAGGACATGCCTCAACAATTAAAAGTGAGGCTTCTAGAAGAAGTGTGTGAGCATGATAGAGAACGGATTGTCTGTAAGCACGATATTTTCATGCCTTGGATTGTGGCATGAGTTTCTTAGGTTTGAAACTATTGATATGTGGTTTTTTATTTGATTTTCTTTGTTGATATATGTGTGGACATGATTTTTTTTTTATATTTTATTTTAAAGTTTATGACTTTCTGGCTGTTTACATGATGTTTGTGTTTATATAAAAGAATATTCCTTGACACTGTTTATTGATTTGATAATTTGTGTTAGAAACTAGGAAGTATTCCTTGTGGTTATTTCATTTGATTGTGCTAACTTAAATTTGAATTATCCATAATTTTCTGCATTAGTTTTGGTCGATTTGCAATTATTAAGGTCATTTTTTGGGGCCTAGATTATCATAGTTCAACTGGAGTAGGTTTTTATTTATTTATTTATTATTATTATTATTTTTACACACACACACACATAGAGCCACCCACACCACATGGGCACTCAATCTCTAGTCTTAGTGTTGAAACAGTGTCGTCTCAACTGGAGTAGGGTCTGATATGCTAAATGATTGTAATTTTCATGAATTTGTCCATTTTGACAGTTCTGACTTATCTGCATACTCAAGATATTCATTTTCTTGTGGTCCAGTGGTTAATCTATTGAAGAAATTCAAGTGCAACATGAATATGTATATTGGATATTTGATTTTATAATTTCTAAAGAGATTTATTTCAGATTTTTGGTGGATCTGAACATACTCTATGTGAAAAACTCACAAGAATTACAAGAATCACATGGTATGACTGAGATTCCAACCTATGAGTTTGCAAGAAAATGTATGAGCTGCAAGCTTCTATGACACATCTTGTTTGTTTTTCTATTCAGTGTAAACATTGGCCTAATTCTTTGAAACTTTTTGTATCAGGAAACATCACAAAGGAAGCTGGACCTGTAAGCATGATTTTCACCATACTAATGTATAATGCTTCAAAGTTTCAGGTAAGTTGGTCTTTTGACTATAAAGGAGAATTCTACATGTTTCTTTCTTCATTTGTTTCTTTCTTTTTCTCGAGAGGTAAGCTAAGCAAACCATGATCAATGTTGAAAACACCATCTACAAAACATTGAGTTACAGTCCTGAATTGTTCTTCCATGCTTTTTTTCATTGAGTAGATTATCTGAATTCAATTCTGACTAAAGCTTTCTTCTTCTTCTTCTTCTTCTTCTTCTTCTTCTTCTTCTTCTTCCTCTTCTTCTTCTTCTTTTTCCTTAAACCTCCATTGATTAGATCATGCATTTGTGGAAATAGTACCGTTGGATATTTTATTATTTCCATTTTTAATTGTCCAAAAAATGGCCACCAATCCACTAGCTAGATAATCAATCAAGCTTACTTTTTGGTTCATGACACATCTACGCTAGATACCATAAGTTGTGTTGTTTAATTTAACTACTTGTATGCCACATGTGCAATATACAATTAATTTCTAAGAGCCTGTATTTCATCCATCACACTGCTAGAGTATCAAAGTTTTTCTCATTTTCCTTTTTTTTTTTTTTTGATGATATTATATTGAAAAGGGGGAAACGAAAATACAACTAAAAGAAAAAGAAGAAACGAGTAAAGACAAAGAAGCAACAAAAAAGAAAAGCTAAAAAACAGGGAGGCTACGATGAGATAGCAATGGCCTTAAATAGCAAGAAAAACGAAATCAATGCTAAAAAATAGGGAGGCTACTTTGGGTCTTTACTTTATTATGTTATTGTTACAAAACATTAGTTGCCTTTTGATAACTGCAATTTTTTTTGAAAGTTTTGGAAAATTAGTAAGTGATATTTTCTGAAATTAGGTCCCTCTCTTGTTGAGCATTGTTGTTAGTCATTGTTTTTGTTTGTTTTTTTTTTTTTTTTTTTTATTACTTCGTGTTTCTATGTACAATATGCAAAAGTGCATCATAGAAAGGGGGCATGGGTTATGAGTCATCATGAAACGCAGCTTGCCACTAATGTGACCATTTTGTCAATCATAGACTTATTTTTCATGAATTGGGGGGGAAAAAAAAAGGGAAGAAAAAGTAAAGAAAAAAAAAAAGGATGGCGATGGTGCACTTTATTGCAATCTTATTGCAAATGTTGGCATGATTCAAGAGGCTGATATTGGTGTTGGTATCAACCAATGTTCGTAATATTGATACTATCGGCCGATATTATCTTTATCGTTGGCCAGCGACATGATATCAATTGAAAATCCCTCGAAATTTATATATATATATATATATATATATATATATATATATATATATATATATATATATATATATATATATATATATATATAAGATTTCTATGTATCGTGCGATATATTGCACGTATCGCACCATTTTTGTGATATCGAAGATATTATCTATAGATTTATTCATTTTAGCTTGCATAATTACCAAAAAATATTGGAAAAAAAAAGGAAGAAGAAACAGGAAAGAGCTTTGAATTCAACAATCTCGATTTCTTACCTTTTTGCTTCGAATAGAAGAAAGATTCAAATTGCGCACGAGGTTTCAGTGAGAAATCTATCAAAAAAACCTATAGATTTGGGTTTGAACGAGGGAATTTGGGGATTTTTGAGAGATTTTAGGGTTCCAGTCCATCCAGAACCCTTTATGTTCCTAAAATGGGTGCGGATTAGCGACTGACAGGTAGAGTGGCGCAAATAAAGTGACGTCGTCATGTTTTGTGAGCCCCATCATGATGTATGTGTTATATCCACACCATCCATCATTTTGGAGAGATCATTTTAGGGAATAAGGCAAAGAATGAGGCAATCACAAATCTCAAGTGGACCCTACCACAAAAAACAATAGAGACAGTGATGTCCACCATTATGAGATTTTTTTTGTGATCCAACCTGTTAATAAGTTAACACGGACATGAACGAAGGGAAAACATAAATATCAGCTTGATAGGAAACTTCTGTGGCCCTCAAGAAGTTTCTTAATGGTGGGCGTTCAATCCCCATTGTTTTCTTTGGTGGGTCCATTCAAGCTTTGGATTTGCCTCATTCTTTGACTAATGCCCTAAAATGATCTCTCCAAAATGATGGACGGTGTGGATATAACACATACATTATGGTGGGCTCACGGAACTTGGTGACATCATTTGGTAGCCAATGGCTACTCAACTAGCGTGGTACGTATCCCGTGCGCTGACGCTCCTCGTCCCCAAGTTGTACGTTCCAAAGGAGATCAATATAACATGGCCCCCAAAATGATGTATTTATTATATCCACACCGTTCATCCATTTTCCAAGATCATTTTAGAGCATCAGCCCAAAAATGAGTCATACCCAAAGCTCAAGTGGACCACACCACAAACGGAAGTGGGGATAATTATTCTCACCGTTAAAACATTTGTAGGGCCCATCATAACGTTTATTTTCCATCCAATCTGTTAATAAGGTCACACAGACCTGGATGAAGAGGAAAAACAAATATCATATTGATCCAAACCTTTTGTGACCCTAAAAGGGTATCAATGGTTAACATTCAATCCCCCACTACTTTTTACAGTATGGTCCACTTGATCATTCGATCTGTCTTATTTTTAGGCTCGAGCCTTATGACAAGCTCACCTAATGGACAGATGGTTTGGATATAACAAATACCTCATGATGGGACCCACAGAACTTGGTGACGTTAACACACCAAGCAGGTCAATGGTGTATGCTATACCCGCCAATCTGCTTCTCCCCTTTACAATGGTGTTAACTAGAGACAAACTCCCTTGCGAGCTGTGGGGTCCGCTTGATGTATATGTTTTATCCAATCTATCCCTTCAATCTAGAAGATCATTTTAAGGCATCAATCATAAAAAATGGGACCTTTTTAAGGCTCAAGTGGACCACACCATAGGAAGCAGTGGAGATTGAACGCTTACAATTGATAACTTTTTGGTAGGGACAAGTTTTGGATCAAGCCGATATTTATTTTTTTACCTTCATTTAGGTCTATATGACCTTATGAACAGGTTGGATAGCCAAATAAACATCAAGATGTGCCCTACAACGGTTCAAACAGATTGGACGACAAATAACTCAATCACCACTATTTAATGTGGTGTGGTCCACTTGAGCCTTAAATCTACCTCTATTTTAGGATCATGCCTTAAAATGACCTGTCAAAATGTATGGATGATGTGGATAAAACATATACAATATAGTGGGCCCCATAAAGTCTCTGATAGGTTAGGTCTATCTATCTCTTGCAGTAAAGCCCAATTTGGGTGAGACCTTTGAACCAGCAAAGTGGGTGGGACCCCTGACTGAGTGGGCCACCTTGATGTATGAATTGTATATTCATGCCATTCATATGCTTTTTCAACTTATTTTAGACCATGGTCCAGAAATGAATAAGATCAAAGTGTCAGGTGGACCGCACTACATGAAAGAGTAGTTAATGACCATTGAAAACCTTTTGTGGGCCACAAAAGTTTTACATCAAGGTGATATTTGTTTGTCTTTCATCCAAATTTATATGACCTTATCAATTGGTTGTATTTTCATACATGTCTTAATACATTTATAAATGTTTTACATCATATTTGAATATAGTGGTCTTAGTTCAATCGGACAACGCATAGTTTATGACCCTATACAAAGGAAACCTATTATGTGCACTTCTTTCTTGAGATTTTATGATTTAAAAGTGTGTATTAAGGTCTTTTTTAATAATCCCTGAAGTTTCATTGAAAAATTCAACCATTTTGCTGATGTTTCCCCATGTTTCCCAAAAAGTGCGATAAATTACGCGATACAAACGATATATCCCGTGCGATAACTGATACGTATCTATATCCTAAGGGTACGATGCATTGCGCGATACCGATATTTTGAACACTGGTATCAACAAGATTGAAGGCATGCAGGTTTGTTGTTCCTACAGTCAGGTTGCCCATATATCTTCCTAACTGTAAGTCACATGTCATATATTTGAGTCATGCTCATACCATAGGATCTTGGAAGCTCTACAACTAGGAATAACAAAATCGCTAACTCTTAGGTTGGTTGCTGCAAATATCATGATATTTGGTTTGACCAGACACACCCTTAATGTTTTTCGTAATCAATATTTGGTGTGACCTTTGAGCCATGCAAATGGTGGGCTCCACAATTAGCTAGATTCACTCATCAGATGGGCCACACAATCGATATAAATGGACAGCCTAGGGCCTGGATCGATATACAGGGGTGGCCCACCTGATGAGTGGATCAACCTGATTCTCAAGAAAGGTGATGTTCATGGTGTGGCCCAACTTTTGCATGGGTGGCCATTTCCACTAAATGTTTGCAACTCAAATCCACTTGTACTCCAAATGCAGCCTTAGACTTTAAAAACATAATGACATTTGTTGCCAACTATTCTCTCAATTACAATGGCTATTGGATCACACCGCTTATCTCAAAATGTTTGTTAGTGGATATTAATAGCACTGCTTCAACTACAGAAATACAAAATTCCTATGAAAATGATTTGTATCCTCTCATTATGCAGGGTGCAACAACATAAAAGGATGATAACTGTTGAGAAAATCGTGGGCATGTATGTGTTGTGTGGTAACAAGACAGGAACATTAAGTGTGTTCAGCTGAAAGGAACATAAGCAGTTTCTGAAGAACTGCAATATGCTTTACATGATTAAGCGGGCCCCAAAGTCCTTTTTATTCAATTATATAGAATTCAAAATGGATTTTACAGTCTGCTTGCAATTGTTGGTGTGCTGTTCACAGGCATGCGATAGGTTTTTTTTTTTTTTTTTTTTTTTTTTTTAACTCGTCTCATTTTTGTAAAATAGGAGAGAGAGTCAGTCTCATTTTTATAAGATAATATTTCTCCGAGCTGATCAACTGTTGCTGAAATTGCCTTTCAAATTCCTATATTTGAGAAAAGGTACGAAAAAGATCCGGCAATTGTAGCAAATAAAGCTATCCAAAAGGCTACTCACAATAAATTGGATGTTGTTTTTGTAAATATAGTTAGGTGGATGTAGGTAATTGTTTCTCTTTTGCTCTTTTGGTAGTTGGAGTACCTTCCACGAGTCTTGCGTTTCTTCACTGATGTGCATTTGTGTACTCAGTTGCATAATTAAATGTTACATTTCAGGACAACAAACAACACTGATGAGAGCACTTTCCAAGCTCATTTATCTTAACAACCTGGATCTGGTTCTTTTAACTGGAGAGGCACTGATCAAGTTTAGTATTTTTTGCAACTTTTTTGTACTCGGTACACCGAAATCATGTTTTTCTTTCCGTTCTATTGAGAAGAAAGAAAACAACCATGCAAGAAAACAAAATATATGGTTAACCAATGAGAAATTGACAGAATTACAGTTCAGAAATGAGAAATCCCTGATCTGAATGCCAAGGAGTTAATTTCAGTTCATTAATAAGTGCTCTAAATGTACTCTTAGAGTTTCCTACATCCCTTCACATCTTTGCAATTCAATTTAATAAGTTCTCCACCATCCCTTCATGTTTTCTTTGGATTGCAAAAGAAAATTATTAGAAATGCTGGTGTTTTAATTTTGAATTCTGTTTTTCATTTGATTTATTTGGATGGAATTTCAAGGCTTTATAGTAATCAACTGCAATTTTATTTTCTCTTGTTTGAGGCCTGTTTGGATGCACCCCGTAATGATAATGATGTTGGAACTTGGGTGTTTGTTTTGGATGTTAGGTTTGATTTAGTTTAGAGGGGAGTAGAGCATTATTAGATTGAAAATTATGCTCCATAACCATGGATGTCAAGGAACTCTTACTGAAGCTCAATTCTGTCAAAGAGCCGCTGAATCAGGTTAATTCTAATACAAGTTTGGCCATTGAAATGGGCACATCTGAGCTTGGAAAGACGAAAGACATTGAGGTGAGTTTGTCTGAAAGAGAACCGTTTGTAGAAAAACATTTTTCAAGGAAGCCTTTTCATAAAAATTTCCCAAACCTCCCCTTGTCTTCTTTTTTTTTTTCCTCTCCAAATGCTTTCTTGGAAAATAGAAAATGTCACTCTCTCCTTTATTTTCCAAGATCCCAAATTGGCCTTTGATTTCTTTCTTCTATTAGTATTGTACAGTTATTGCATAGAACGGTTTGATGGATGCTTTGATTGGTAGTTTGAACAATAGATGGCTTGGTGCATAACCTGCTTCACTGCCTTAGCTTTTACTTCAATTTCCTACAATATTTGCAAGGTTATAGAATATGAATTGATTCATTTGAATGGTCTATACTCATAATTATGCATTATTCATTTGAACGATTTGAATTTATGATTGGAATGAATACTTGATTCATTGGAATGTTTGAGTGTATATGAATCCTAAGGAGTGATGTGTGACTAAGTGTAACAGAACTTAGTTTCTTCCCTTTCCTTGTGTTCTAATTAAATGTTTATCTATTTTACTTATGGACAAAAAGATTTTGGCAGCGCAAATTATGTCACAATCATGTAATTTAACTAATTTCTAAAGGCATAAGGTCTTGTTCTTTAATATGTTTTGCATATGGTTTCTTTCACAGGCTGCTGCTTGATTGTAATCAAAACCTAAATTTACTGGATGGTTACTTTCAGGGTAAGCTGATGTATGGACCTTTCCCTATAGAAGAAATGGCTATGGTTACTATTGCCAATGGCTACAGTAGTACTACGGACTATTACCGTAGCCATATATTTAGCTACGCATTTTATTCGTAGCCTTTGGCCTTTTTTGGTAGTGCAGTAAAAACTTATTTAAGGGTGTCCCGCAAAAGTGCCGGCAAAGGTTGCTGGCCGCCAGTAAAACTTTTAACTACACAGCCTTTACCAGCACTTCCCTGACCACCGGTAAAACCAACTTTGTTGTAGTGTGGCTTTTTCATATATTGACAAATAAAAAAGAGACACGGATTGGGTGGGTGCTACCCCCACCTGTCCCTAGCTAGGAACGGACTTTGTATCCTACCAGTCTCATTGGTGGCTTGCAGATGGGTAATTATAGCTAGGGTTTCAGTTTTAATGTTTAAATTTGGACGGTTATGATTGTATGTTCATGATGGGGACCATCATTGCAATGTTTCAGTTCACCAAAAGGTGGGTAACAAATGCATATGTGAACAGATCGATTGAACATTGCATATTTCCCTCTATCAAGACTAAGCATTCATATATGCATGAAGTCAGAACCATGTTGATGGGCCTGCATGTACGATAATTCCCAAGCTACAGGCACGTGAACATGAACATCATGTGGACCTTTTTCATGTGGGGCCCACCATCAATGTTATTTTCCATCATGTGGGGCCTACCTTAAATATCCACCACCCATCATGTGGAGCCCTCCTTTGATGTGGACCATCCACCTTCGATGTGGATTGTCTATCATGCGGTGCCCACGTTGGATGTTGGCTATTCATCACTATAGGTGACTTGCATGTGGACCGTCCATTATGTGGGTACCACCTTGATGTTGGTCATCCATCATGGGGGGCCTTTTGATGTCCATTGCCTATCCTGTGGAGCCCACTTTTTATGACCATCCATTGTCTGGGCCCCACCTTCAATGTGGGTTGTCCATCATGCAAGGCTCTCCTTGTATGTGGGTCATTCATCATCGACCTTGTGACGTGGACCACCCATTGTGGGGTCAACCTTGATGTGGGTCATTGTGGACGATGATCTTGCACTGGCGGGGCATGTGCACCAAATAAAAAGGGCCTTAGCTAGATGTCATGCTATGGTTTTAGTTCTCATGTCGATACGCAATAGTGTATTTGAAAGACTTTGAGTCGCCGCTGGCTAAAAAAAAGCCTAAAAACATGATATTGTTGTGTTGTGGGTTGCCAAATCTGAAAATTTCAGTCATTCTTTGGACATTTATCTTTCTCAAAATTTTAGAGAGAATAAATAATGGATTTAACCAAAAGTCAAAGATTTGACCCAAAGACGTTTTACGGAAATGAGTTTATAATGCCAAAAACGACCGCATAACCCATTTCTAATATCGAACTTGATCCCACCTCACCCTTTCGAAATTTTTTCTCTGGGACCCACCTCTACCCCCTCAGACATTGTTATTTCACTGTGATTGTCTTTAGCATCATCTTTTTCAGCTTCGTCTTCTTGTACTTCCGTAAAACGTCTTTTTTGCAATTGAAAATTGTATAAATGGCAAAATAAGGTATGTGGACAATATTATGATTATTTTTTTTGCTATTCTTGAAATGGACCGTTGTGAGTTGTGATGGTTGTGGAAGTTGACATGGGTTGTGAATGTGAAAATTATGTGCTTCAAGAATGATGATAACTTGTATCACTTCAGAATTGCAACCCCGACCCATTTTGTACTCTTGTTTCAGTACATGGTGTTAGAGGTCATGGTTGTCATCCAGTACGAATTGAGGTTGTCAATAGTTGGCATGGTTGAGGTTGACATACAATGAGGCTCGATGTTGTCAATATTTGACATGATTGGGGTTGTTAATATTTGGCACAGTAGAAGTTGTTACATAATAAATGTCGAGGTTATCAGTATGACATCCTCGACCCTTAATGAAAGTTTGTCATTCTCAACCGTCATTGGATGATAATCTCGACTCTTATTGTCCCTACTATCAACTTCGACACTTAGTGGATGTCAACCTCGATCCTTAACCTAGTGGATGACTCTCTACCCTTAGTGCATGATAATCTCAACCCTTATTGGAACATAGGTTGAAAACAACCAAGGACCAGTTGCTTGGATTACGGGAAGGCAACAGTCTCTCCAAAGTGTTTCATTCAGTTTTTAAAGGAATACATATTAAATGATTTTGACAACACTCCTATTAGAAAAGAGATGTTTACGAAGAGTTGTTTTAGACATCTATTTTCCAATGGTTGGGTGGAAGGCCAATGGTCAAATAATCCATTGTCTTATGCAGAAGTGTAACATCCCGGATTTTTGCTAACCTGGAATTAGACATCCTTAGGCATTGGGTCAATCTTAACACCTGATTAACTTTTCAAACGCTCAATTCAAAGCCTTAAATCCCGTCTTAAACTATTTTCTTCACAAATCCCACCCTTCACTACCTTGTGCTTTCAATTTTTCAAAGCACTTTCGCCCTAGACACTATCTTAAACTAGCTAAGTAGTAAAACTTGGATCACTTTATATACAAAACTGCAAAGGCCTAAGTACCATCTCAACCAGAAAACATTAGGATTAAATCCTTTAGAAATTTAACAAAGTTAACTAAGTGCAAAACTCGATTAGCCATGAAATCCGTTGGGATCGCTTTAAATACGATCTGCAAGACCCAAAACTTGCAGAATCAGTGACTCTAGGTTACCCTAAAGTCTAGAGCCAAACTCATTACCGTCTGCTCTCGGGACTGAAACGAAACTTCGTATGAGGTCTAGATCGCACATCGGGAGTCCGATTAACACGAAGCTAAGGAACTAGGACCGCCTCACTGGGCTTGACAAACATCTCAAAAATCAGATCCAGCCGATGTCCCACGGCCATTTTTCGATCCGGGAGCGAGGAAGTGTGAAAAACACTATTCCCATTCCAAAATAAATATCTGGAATAGTGATCTGGCATCTTTCACTTGCGCATCAGTATTAAGCAACCAGACCGTCAGAATCAGACCAAATTACACCCTCGGATAAGAAAAATTTCAGGAACATTTACATGTACTTGGAATTTCGGATCGTGGCCCACTGACCGTTGAACTGAAAGTGGTCCGCCACGTGCGATCTGGGAATCCGATCGAGTCGAAAACGTAATCCCACATAGATCCATGTGTGGTGAGCTTAAGTCTGATGTTTGGCTCAAGGAGGGCCACCAGAACCTCTCTTTTGAGCTGGAAAAGTAACGAAATACCTATATTAGCAGTAACCTTTGAACAGGAGTCTATTTTGGTGAGTTTTGAGGCTATATAAGGACCTTAAACCCTCTCCCATTTCAGCCATACGAATTTGGATTTGAGAGAGGGAAAAGAGAGAGAAAGTGAGGGAGAAGTGGGAGAATCTCCCTGCCGTCGTTCCCTGCCACCACACGGGCTGCACCATCCCTTTCTCATCGCTTTCCCGGACGATTCCAGCCCCGTTTCTAGGTAAGAAACCCTAACCCTAATCTGATTTGGGGCTTGGGTGGTTGTAGGTTATGAGATAGCTAACCTATTTCGTTCTCTAGGTTGCCAAACTCCCGTATACGGAAGCTTAGCGAACCTATCAACCCGTTACGATTCTACGACAAAAGGTGAGGACTTTAAATGTATAAGTTACGTTTTTCAATGCTTTCAATATCAGATAATGATAGATTCATGATCTGCATGAAATGAACATGTACAAAGTGCTTTCCGTTTCCTGTTTCGATTAACGTTGTAGAATATGGAATTTCACATACTCTAGTATACGTAGAAATACCGTATACGTATTTTTTTTGGAGAAATGTTTGACATGTTTATTTAATGTATGATTATACTATATATGGATAAAATACTAGTTTGGCGAAAGGAATCGCCGTAATACATGTTCACTTGTAAATGCTACGTATGTTGAAATTGTGTATTCTAGAAATACCGTATATGTGTAGGTTTTGGAAATGTAATTGTCATGATTATTTGTTGTATGATTATGGTATACATGGAAAAATACTCGTTTGGCTAAGGGATAGCCCTAATACATGTTTTACTAACATACACCATGTATGTTGTAATAGTGTATTCTAAGTGTTTGTGGAAATGGCTGAATGAGTATGGAATTCTCATTCATGCTCGCCATGACTAATTGTCATGGATTCATGATTGTTATATTGGCGATACCCCCTTGACGAAAGGATTTGCCCTAAATCACGCCACGGCCATTATACCTCTATATGCTAAAATGTGTGGCCCAAGTGCTTGTGGAAATGACTGAATGGATATGGAACTTGGATTCCTACTAGCCATGACTATCTGTCGTGGGTGTACGCGTATTATGATTGGGGCAACTCCCTAGTGAAAGGATTTGGCCTAATGCCTATGTGATCGACATATGTCATGTATGTGAGTATGTTTAAGTTCAAGTATAACTTGAAATGTCTGAGTGAGTAGTAGTTAGCAAATTGTAATGTATAAGGGTGTGGAGACATGATTCTCAACCTCTATAAACTATGTGTATGATCCCTTTGATAGTTGTGTGATTAGGAATTGAACATGTACAAACTCATGCTTGTGTTGTGATTCATAACATGCTCAACTGCTTTATGATTTTAACTATGTGATGCATATGTTTAATTTATATTTATGTTGTATGATCCGTCATGGGTGATGGGGGGGAGCGGAGCAACGAGTGCGTGCAACAGCCCTGGCAGCCCTAAACGGATAATACCAGACTTGATTGTATGATTTGAATCCTGATCCATTACTGCTTATATCTCTGTAATTGATTGTGTTTGGGGCTATGATTATAGTCCAGGCAATCGGTAACGAGATTGAACTCG
The DNA here is from genome assembly GCA_021015155.1 of Magnolia officinalis. NCBI lineage: Eukaryota > Viridiplantae > Streptophyta > Magnoliopsida > Magnoliales > Magnoliaceae > Magnolia > Magnolia officinalis. The sequence continues at coordinate 53,013,126 of JAJHSJ010000006.1, forward strand.
TGGCTGAGATTCATTTGCCACGTGGGATGTGTTCGACGAACTCGAGTCGTGCGTTGCCTGTCGGCAGTGGCTAGGCCACACGAAGTTGTTTATGCACTTCATGTCGTGCAGCTCAACGGGCGATCGTGCTAGTCGAGCTCGTCAAGTAACCCGATCTGCCTTATGCATGTTCACCCTGTTTGGACGCTACTGCTTGAACCTAGGGTACCAAACTTACCAGTGGCGAACCCCTTTTAACCATGGTACCTCGATCCGCTAAGACGCATGAGCCGGGCATGGTGGTATGGGACACCGTGGTCGAGCTGTCGGCCTACGCTGGGGCCATGTGCCTCCCGTAGTGACCATTGCGCAACCAACTCGTGAGCCGAATATGTGGTATGGGACACTGTATTCGAGCTGTCGATACTTACGGCGAGAGCCGAGTACGGTGAGACCTGTGCTCGTGCTGACGGGCGACGAGTCCTCCGTAGTATCTTCGAGTATACTCCAAGGGTCTGTGATTGGCGACGAGTCTTTCACAGCAACTAGAGTATGAGTGGAGCCGAGTACGGTGAGACCTGTACTCGAGCTGACGGCTAGTGATTGAGCCGAGTACGGTGAGACCTGTACTCGAGCTGACGGCCAGCAATTGAGCCGCATACGGTGAGATCTGTATCCGCGCTGACGGGTGATGAGCCCTTTGCGATGCCTTCACTACGCTTCTCAAACCATAACATCGTATGAGAATAACTAGGATTGACGACCCTAGAATGGATCATGTTTGGGAATGATACAAGGGAGGTACCTTAGTTTCCTAATACTGCTGTTTGAAATGGACTAATAAAAACTTGGTAATCATGAGCATCATCGCACCGCATGTGCTTTGTAGATGTGGCGCACTGAGGGAGTAAGCATTCGCGAACGTAAGATGATGTCGCTTGAGGGTGGTTTGGCAAGGGCATACAGCATCATGTCATTTCATTCTTGCATTTAATAAGAGTAGTTAGAATTGTTTGATTTGTACGCTTTATCATTACTGCTTGATTGAATTGATAACATGTTAACCTATGCCTTATTGTTCCACTGAGTTGATCACTCACTCCCACGTTACGGGACGGTGTTCCGAACACCCACCAGATTTGTTGAATTTCAGGTGATGGCGATGCTTGTGAAGCAGAGCCGGACTACTTCTGTGATGATAGGAGGAGTTCTCCTATCTGTATCTCTCTGGCAGGTCAATGAAGACCTGATATTGTATTGACGGGGCTATGGTACATGAGATAGGAGGCATTACACTTCCTCACATTTGGTACATTTTAGAACTGCACTTGTAATTATTTAACCTGGTAATGTTATCACACTCTGGAGACTCATCATAAGTTATATATTTTATCTATCTATCACAGTCTTCCGCTTGCAAACTTAACTGTCTCTGGAGTATAATATGCTGTTTTGGCTTAATCTCACTCATGTTCAATGCACGAATACAGTCAACATTCAATCATCATTCATTTTATTGCATAAGTGATGTTCTGGAACTTGGGAGCTGAGTTTATGCTCGACCCCCGATTTTCAGGGTGTTACAAGAAGCATATTGGTGACCTGACTTTCGATGTTCAAGGCACCATCATGAAATTGACCGAGTTGAACTTTGCCCCTATTACAGGTACGAGGTTTCGACCTCTTAAATCAAATGAGTCTGGAGAGGGTCAAACAACAAGGGAAAAGAAACAGAAAGGGAATTATGGAGATCTTGAAAGAAGGAAGTGTGATGAAGAATGATTTGAAAGAAACTTATCTCTTGCTCCGCAGAAAAAATAACACGTGGATCGATGAAGCTGACGCTTCTGATTTTCTTGGAAAATCTGGTAGTTTCATGTCCACAGAAGAATAATTGTGTAAATAAGTACAATGAAATAGTCAATTACTTAAACAATTCAATAGTTACCCTTGGGACAATGTATATTTGAGGGATGAGGCTAATCATGCAATTGGTGGTGTTGACGAGAATGGTGAGTACCCCCATTCATACAACATCTGTGAATGTGCGTATGCGATACAAGTAACTTATTTTTATCCCCATTTAGAGATTGTGTTTTGTTGGTTGTTTTCTTCATTTTTAAATATACAATAGATGTCTTAACTGATATTTAATGCATCATATTATTGGTTAAATATATACGGGAATACAATCGATTTGCCAAATTATCGGTTGATAAGGGGTGGGTCTATAACATCCTGGATTTTCGCTATTTTGGATTTCCAAAAAATCCTTGAAATGTTTAATATAACTAGCCTATGTTGTCCTTACTGACCGTTGATGCTCGAGGCAAACTTATACATGGGCGATATCGGTAAAGAATCACGTAAATCCTATTAATCAACCATAGGAAGCCAACGAATCCGTTCGATCACTTAAACATCAAGTTTAGCTTCGAGATTTGTTCACATAGGGTCCAAATCTAGTTGACCTATCACTGACTAATCGAGACAACCGTAGCTAAATAAAAACCTACCTAAACTCGAGACAACTATGTGTCGGATCTTAATTAACAAACCAAGTCAACCTAGTTACTTATTTAGCTTAAAAACTAACGGTTTAGAGTAATCATGACCAAATCACCATTTTCGATAATTTTGAATAGGCCACACTATGAACATAGTTAATATAGACCTTAATCATTGTACACAAGAAATCTCCCTGCCCAATTCATTCTAATTTTTTGTCTAGCATGAACATGCATATTTGACATCTTTCATTAGTGTTTTTTTTTTTTTTAAAATCATGACCCTCCATGAGATCAACATTATCACCATTCATCATGTTCATCACCATCATGTAAGCCTTATCGCAATTAATTGGTGTCAGTTATAAGAATCCTATTCTGCCATTCCACTCTATCGAGGGCCATACCTTCAGCAACATTTTATTTTCCTAACTTAATCCCAATTGAAATTTCATGTATTTGAACCGTGAAAAAATCTATCTCTATGAACTCTCTACCCATCTCTCTTTTTGGCTATAACTATTTAGTTAATGGCTGGTTAACCTTTGAGCTTGTTGCATATGAAGATGAGCTTTATATGATTTCACTAGATGGGCAACTATTCTGAAATCTTTAATATGGCATTCATATTTCATAGTTTCTCTTATCAAACTTGTTCAAGAAAATTGGTTAGGCAGATCATATAGTGGTTCCCTGGAAGCATTTAATGGGGAGTTGACTTTCCCTTTCACCAATGAAATGTCTTTGAACCTGAATTTTCAAAGGTTTTCTCCGATTAAAAGATGATTTTACCTCTATCATCTATCTATTAAAATGCAGAGACTCCAAAATCATTTGTTTTATGTATTTCCTAATCATTTATCTGACTTAGTTGTATGCCACCAATGCAATTTCTAGGTGCCTATGCATCATCTGCCATGTTCTTACCAGAGTATCAAGCTTTGAATTGTGAGCAATATATCTGGATTGTGATCATGTTTCTGTTCTTGCTGATTTTGTGAGTAGATAATGGGTCTGAACCCTCCTTTCAGAGTCAAAGAGGCCTTGCAAACAAGTTCATAGGCAAGGGTCTCGACTTCAAACCAAAGCTTCTCATTCTTATCGTTCCAAAAGAAACAGAAAGGTAATGCCTTTGGCAAGGTTTTATTATTCTATATGCATGTAGACTAAAAAAATCAGGCATTCATCAGGTGGGCCACACATGTATGTTGGATGAGGCCGTTAGCCAAAACTTTCTATTCGTCCATTCTTTTGTACACTGGCCTACCTGGTGAGTGGACCTGCCAGATCTTTGGGTGATGTCATATATGTAATTAGGCACATGATGAATGACTCAGATTTTAGATGAAAGGCCAGGTTGTTGTCTGTGATTGGGCTGGGATCTTGAAATTGTGGGATCTGACTCTCTCTCATTTGGATGTTTATTTACCAGGCTAGATGTAACATCTCGAAAAAATCCGTACTAAGACTCGAGTACCACCTCAGGCTAAAATCACTCAGGACCAAATTCTTTAGAAATTAGACGAGAATTAATTAAGTATTAAACTAAATTAAGTGGTAAATTAGCATGAACCACTTCAAATATGAACTGCAAGACCCAAAATCAGTAGAATCGCTAATGCTACATTACCTAAAAACCTAGGATCAATCTCTAAACCCAGTTGCCCTCGGAAGCATCTTGAAACTCTGTATCGGACCTGAACCGCGCGTCAAAAGTCTAATAATCCCGAAACTATACGGTTATGACCGCCTTGCTGGGCTTGACAACTATCTCGGAAATCAAATCCAAATAGTATCCAGAAATGCACTACTTGAGCCCGGAGCGAAGTGTGTGAGAAACGTGAATATCTTTAGAAAATGAACTCAGATTTAAGTGAATTGGGCCGTTCGCTTGCAGCCCAAATTTAAGGTTTCAGACGGTCAGAATCCGACCCAAATACACCCTCGAATCAGGGAAATTTCCCTACACAGGTCAGTGTACTTGTGGCCCTGATCGAACGACGATGACCGTTGAACTGAAACTGGTCCACCACAGTTGATCCATAAATCCAATCGGATTGAAAAATTAACCTGACCCAGATCTAATGTCAAGGAACTTTCTCTGGACCATATGTAAAAAAGTGGCCTCAAGATGAGCTCCGTTGGCCCAAAACAGCCAACTTTTGGCTACAACCTAAGTATACCATGGCCCTAGGGCCATTAAGTTCAGTTCTGGGCCTATATAAAGACCTAAACCCATCCCTCTCTCATTCCATACGAATTTACAAAACCCTAAGAGAGAAGAGAGAAAAGAGAAGAAGAAAGTGAGGAGAAGATAGAGAGAGTGAGAGATAGTTGCAGGGATTTATTTCTGCCGCTCTATGTGCCGAATCACCTCATCCGTGTCACTATACCAGCGATTCTGATTCCATTCTTAGGTAAGAAATCCTAACCCTAACCTGTTTTAGATATCCAAATAGGAAAATCGGCGAAATAGCTAACTTATTTCGTGATTCAGGTAGCCGTTGTGTTGTAGAGAAAGACATAGTGTACAAACTGAGTTCAATACGGATTCACCGGTGAAAGGTGCAGACTATAAACGTTTAGGTTATTTTCAAGCCTCTCAATGTCAGTAATGATTTATGACTGACTTGATTGCTGTCACATGTGCTTAGATACGACGTATTCCGTGTATTACACATATATATGAACTATGTTAAATAGAGCGTATTTCATGTGTTTGTTGAAATGTTTGAATGAATATGGAATTATGCTTTGTGCTTGCCATGATTATTCATCGTAAATATATGATTGCTCTGTGTGTGGTAACTCCTTATGAAAGGATTTGCCATAATATAGGTTATAAATAAGTTGTGTCATGTATGTTGAAATGTATAGTCCGAGTGTTCGATAAAATGCCTGAATGAGAAAATGCTTGTTGAAATGTAGTTGATTAGGGTGTTGAGATATGATTCTTGACCCCTTTATCTATAGTTACAATTTCCTTCATATAACCTATCTTACTACTTCATGTTTTATGGATGAATGCCTATATATGTTAACATGTACTCTACGTGTTCGTTAAAATGCTTTTATGAGGTTTATATTTAAATTGGTTGCTACATGTTGTTTGGACTAGCACATATGAATGCCTATTGTATTTGAAGTGTGATTGGGACTACTGCATGTCCAGGAAATCAAAAAAGTTTCTCGAGTAGTGGCCTAGGTAGTTTCGCCACACAAGACATGTTTGAGGAATCTGAGTCGTACGCTAATTGTCGATAGTGGTTAGGTCACACGGAGTGCTTACACGCTCCATGTCGATTAACTCAACGTACGCTCATATTAGTCAGCTTGTCAAGTAACCCGATTGGCCCAATGTATGTTCACCATGTATGGACGCTACTGCTTGAATATAAGGTACCAACTTACTAATGAAAAGCCCGTTTAACCTTAGTACCTTGATCCGTTAAGACTCATGAGCGGGGCATGGTGGTATGGGACATCGTGGTCCAGCTGTCGGCCTACGCTGGGGTGGCGAGCTTCCCCGTAGTAACCAGTGAGCGACCCAAACTCGTGAGCCGAATATGATGGTATGGGGAACGGTATTCAAGCTATCGGCGTACGCTAAGGTGACAAGCCTTTCTCATAGTGACCTTGAGTATAAACTAAGGCCTACGTTGAAGTGATGAGCCTCTTCATTGTGACCTGAACTTTCCTGTCCACTGCTTTTAAATCAGGGGTGATATTGCCCTATAACTTGCCTATCGTATGTGACCAACTAGGATTGACGACCCTAGATGGATCATCGTTTGGGTCAATGATATAAAGGGAGGTACCTTAGCTTCCCGAATATGCTGTATAAATAAATCTAATTAAGTATTGGCTAACATGATCATGCACCTCATTGCATGTGCTTTAGCGAGGAAGTGCACGTGTCCGTAGTGGTGCATGCCACGATCGTAAGATGGTGTCACTGAGGGAATGCAGGCAAGGGCATGCATCATTTCAGCATACCATTCATGAATTAATAAGAGTACTTAAGATATGAGTATTGTACTACTTGATTGAATTGATAATATGTTAACCTTTGCTTATAGTACCACTAAATTGATCACTCACTCCCACTCTGGGACGGTTTTTTAAAACACCAACTAGACACTGGTTTAGTTGCAGATGATGGCGATGCTTACGAGGTGGAGCCTGATTTTTATGATGACGAGGAGTTCTTCTACATGCAACTCTCTAGTAGGTCTATGTAGACCTGGAGTTGTGCCAACGGGACTACAGAGATATGGATTAACAGACATTGCACCTTATTATTTTGTGATTTTGGGAACTTTACATGTAATTTATGTAACCTGATGACATGTTGATACTCTGGGGACTTACCACTTATATGTTTTATATACTTATCACAGTCTTCCGCTTGCGTAATTTAAATTGTCCCTGGAGTATGGTATGCTGATTTTAGTGTAATCTCATTCATGTTTAATGTGCTAATACCGACAACATTTAATCATCATTATCTATGTTGCATAAGTGATGCGTTGGAACTCAAGAGTTCGGCTCTTGCTCGACCCCCGATTTTCAGGGCGTTACAATTTGGTATCAGAGCATGATTTGGATTAAACTAGACCTAGGTTATAGTAACGCGACGCACACTAACGTACTTTGACTTAGGAGGAAGCGATGAAACAAAGAAACAGTCGTAGGATTCCCAGTTTCACCGATCGGCAAAATGGACCGTTGAAATCTGACCCGAGTGCATCAGTGATCATGTGAAATGATCTCAATTCCTTTCTGGACCGTCAATCGACAAGTTTAGACTATAATTCGACGTATTCTACACTCAAATAATCCAAAAAGCGTGAATACGCATTCGTTGGGACCCGAAACCACATCAAACAGTCGAAGGGGGCTAAACCACGCAAATTGGTGGGACCCAGGGGGTCCCCTGTACATGTTCGGCACCTCGGGAGGGGGGTGGCCACCGCCACACTGCGGCGACATCGCGCCTACCACGATGCACCGCGCCTGGCTTCGGCCGAGCCTGTTGGGCCGGTCGGGCCGCCCTTGTGTACACACATAGGGCCCACGAAATCGTATGAGGACCCCTATTTCTCCCCCTTTTGCTTCATTTCTCCCATTTCCACCCCTCCAAGCTTTCCAAAGTTTCAAAAAAACCTCATTTTTCTCTCTCAAATCTTCATCTTATACTTCATCTTCTTCATTTTCTTCAATACAAACACCCACCACTATTTCTCTCAAAAACCAACCTCCTACCACTTCCTATCTCCCTATTCCTTCTCATTTGGACACACAAGTCCCTCCTTGTGTCTCATAAACTCTAAAAAACCACCAACCTATCTCAACTTACAAGCTTTTCCAACCCTATGGCCCTCTTTGAGATAGTAGCCACCGTCTTCTCGCTCTCCACACTCCTTTCTCTCATAGGAAAGAGGAGGGTGTCCACCGACGAAGCCGGGCCTAGCCGCCTACCCGTCCAAGGAAGAAGGCAGGCACCAAGAGCGAAGTTCGAAGTGGGATCTTGATCCCCAAATTTCGCTCGAAAGATTTATACTGGTGGGCATCGAACACGGTCAGTTTGGTGACCGTAGGGTTGTTCTTAAAGCTCATGTAGACGAAAGACTATTTAGGTTGTATCCAGTGATGGACCTCCTGGTGGACGCCGGGGTGGGGTCCCATGTTCAAGGGCAAGTCTCATGCATGTGAGAATACTATTCGAGCCTTCTATGCCCTCATTCGGGATCCAATACTTGAGCCTCTATAGTTCACTATTTTCGTAGGAAGGCGGGACGCAACAGTCAACGTAGACATGATAGCCTGAATCATGGGGATTCTGCGTGGAGAGGTACACACTAGCGATAAGAACCTCAATAGTGTGCGAGAAAGAGATCGTCATACGCGATATCTTTGTGGCCGACTGGTTCACTGGACGTGAGGCAATTGCCTCCCATCGATGAAATTGATAGATGATTTCCATTTGCTTCATTACATTTCACATATTATGTGTATCCAAGGTGGGGCAACTGTACCGAATGCACTCGTTTGATGGTAGACTTCCTATACAGAGTTGGGTAAGGAGACAAGCTGTGTCTACCTACGTTCGCCCTACTACAGATAATCTGGACCGTACACTTTGTTAGGAATGATGTCTCACTTCCATTTGGCCGACTGGTATGCAAGATTGCTCGAGAGTTCTGCTACAGACTTAACATGGATGATGTTGCGCCGATCCGCTTCATAAATGATACTACGCTCAACAACATGGGGATCGGCCCTCGACAACGTCAAGTCAGACTTTACGAGTATGGGGATGAGACAGAAAGTGAAGAGGAAGAAAGTAATGAGATAGAGGAAGAGAGTGAGGAAGAAGGTGGAGATGAGTTAGAGGAAGAAGGTGAAGAAGATGAAGGGCAGGAAGAGGAAGAAGAGGAGGCCCAAGACACTGATGAGGGCTCTCCTCCTACTACACAGGAGTGCAACATTGATCGGGCTGCCATAGAGGCCCGCTTGGCTTAGATTGAGGAGAGCCATGCCACCTTAAGATAGGAGGTCAAGGAGAGTCAGGCCTATTTGAAGAAGAAATGCAAGAAGATGTCCCGCACTTTGAAGGCCCTCTTGTGCTGCATGCAGGATAAGGGTACTCCTCCTCTGTCACCAGAGTCAGACGACTAGTCATGTGTTGTAGTCGTCTTTAGGTTTTCTATGTTCTCTTGTTTTCGTGTATTAACCTTAGTAGGCTTGGTAGTATGGTGGAATTGTTACTATGTTTAATGTTTAAAGCTTGTTTAAATTAGCTCACATGCATCTTTTGTCATAATCTATGTAAGATTATATCTCATGCATTGTGACAATTTTGGTAAATGAAATGCATGAGGTTCCTTTTGGTTTGAAATGTGAATGATGTTTGGATGAGTGTATGATCTTATGCTAAGTCTTACACGTGGTACACCCTATGTTGAATGTAGGGAATGCCACCTAAGAACACTCGAAGCACGACACGTCTTTCACTGGGCTAATCATTTGACGGGGCACCTCCCCTAAGCGATAACCATACGGACCCCAGTTTGGGCTCGACTCACGAGACCATGCCGGATTCACAGCCGACCACTGGCCCCACCATGGGCTGACACCTATGGCACCACCTGTTACACCATCGGTTCATGAGCAGAACTATGCGTCTACCTCGACGCCTCACATGCCTCAAGCGGCTCCTCCTCTTGATAGGTTGGAGCAGATGATGCTCTTGATGCAGCAGCAACAACAGTTTTTGGCCACCATCGCAGGGGCCTTTGCCTAGAGTATGGGTGTAGTTCCACCTGCACCACTTGTGCACCCTGCTGGAAACATGGGTGCTAGCGGCCTATTTGAGCGATTCCAGCGCTTCCGATCTCCTACTTTTACAGGTACTCACAGACCCAAGGAGGCCAAGTATTGGTTTGACCGCATCTCTAAGATGCTGAAGCCGCTGCGCTACACTGAGGCAGAGCAGGTGGAATTGGTCACCTACATGTTTGAGAAGGAGACTAGCCTCTGATGGGACAGCGTCCTTCGGACCATAGCCGTCGGATACGTATGGACGTGGGAGGCCTTTGAGATGCGCTTCCACGAGAAGTATTTCCCTCTCACGTACCACCATGAGCAGGAGGGAGAGTTTCTTCACCTCCGACATGGAGGGATGACTGTTGCCGAGTATGAGAACAAATTCACGGAGCTGGATAGGTACGCTCTGTTGATATTAGCTGATGAGTTGATGCGAATGTGGCAATTTTCTAAGGGTTTGCGACCAGAGATACGCTCAAAGATGTGTTGCACTAGCATACCCCACTATGCTGAGCTAGTGAGCATGTCTCTACGAGCAGAGCAGGATGGGGATAGGCTATCCCACACACTCGTACATATGGTTCCTAGGCCGCGACTAGATTTGCCGAGTAGGTTGTTCCTCAGCAAGAGGCCACGTGCAGATTCACCTCCTAGGCTTATGGCTCCACCAACTCAGCTGAGGCATGCAGACTTGTGATGCACCTACTACAAGAGGTCAGGCCACTCAGATACGTATTGTTTCACCAGGATGAGGGACAACGGCTTCTCACCGCCTCAGAGGATCGACTGTCAGCTTCCTCAAGCTATTACAGCCCCACCTCTACGGTCAGCACCAGAACATCCATCTTTTCGGTCGTCTGCACCTCATTTTAGGCCGCCTCAACGGCCTATGACACCACAGCCGAACCGTTCTCAACAAGCTCGGGTGTACTCACTTGCAGCTGATGCATCCGAGACAGCAGTTACAGCACCACTGGCCTTTTAGGTCACAACGCACATCCAAGGTACACCAGTCTTCTTATTGGTGGACACCGGGTCCATTCTCTCTATATTATTATGCGTAGCAGTCAAGCGCCTGGGGTTGGAAACTAGTCCTATGGTTGGGTTGAGACTCCTTACTGCCATAGGGACCTTCTTAGATACTACCAAGATGTGTAAGGGTTGTTCAATAGACTTAGGGAGCAGAACAGTACTCGTCGACCTGATTGTTGCCCCGCTATGTCATTATGATGTGATCCTCGGTATGGATTGACTCACCAAGATAAGGGCAGAGATCAATTGTGATGCTAGGGTGGTGACAACTCATGGACCGGAGGGCACGACCTTTACATTTCCAGTGCAAATCAGTTAGTACTATCTCATCAGTTGTTACGTTACCTTGTTAAAGCATGCTGATGGTCCGACGTTGGGGAACACACCAGTAGTTCAGAATTTTGAGGACGTGTTTAGGAAGATACTTGGGTTACCTCCTCAGTGCGAGATCGATTTTACCATTGATCTAGTGTCTGGTGCGACACCCATTTCACTATCAACTTATCGCATGCCTCTATGTGAGATGGAGGAACTGAGGAAATAGATCAATGATCTGTTGGATGCAGGCTTCATACAACCAAGTGTATCTCCTTGGGGAGCACCTGTGTTGTTTATGAAGAAGAAGGATGGATCACTGCGATTGTGTATTAATTATCACAGACTGAACCAAGGGACAGTGAAGAACAAGTATCCTTTACCCAGGATAGATGACCTGTTTGATCAGTTGAAAGGGGCATAATACTTCACCAAGATTGACTTACAATCAGGGTATCACCAGTTGCGCGTCAGGGATGAGGACGTGCAGAAGATAGCATTCAGGACCAGCTTTGGCCACAACGAGTTCCTTGTGATGTCATTTGGACTCACAAATGTACCGGCTGTGTTCATGGACTTGATGAACCCAGTGTTTCGGCCGTATCTGTACCGATTCGTCATCGTATTTATAGATGACATCCTGATATACTCCAAGAGTCGGGAAGATCATGAGGAGCACCTGTGAGCAGTCTTTGATATGCTTAGAAAGAACCAGTTGTTTGTGCGGTACAAGAAGTACGACTTCTGGAAGGAAGAAGTGAAGTTCCTGGGACATGTGGTGTCCAAGGAAGGGATAACTATGGACCTTGTTAAGATAGCCGCAGTCCAGGACTGGGAGCATCCCAGTTCAGTTACTAAAGTGAGGAGCTTTCTTGGCCTGGCAAGTTACTACCGTCGTTTCATTAGGGATTTTTCGAAGATAAACAAACCCTTATCTCAACTGACTCGGAAGGACCTTAAGTTTGATTGGAATAAAAAGGCAGAAGCAGCTTTTCAGGAATTGAAGGATAAACTGAAGTCCACCCCTGTGCTAGTATTGCCAGAGTAAGGGGTTAAGTATACGATATACACCTACGTGTCTCGTGTTGGTTTGGGTTGTGTTCTGATGCAGAAGGACATGGTTATTGCCTATGCATCGCGACAATTGAGGAAACACGAGGAAAACTACCCTACTTATAACCTGGAGTTGGTAACCGTCATGTTTACATTAAAGCTCTGGAGACATTAACTCTATGGGGAGGAGTTCGAGCTCTTTTGCGACCATAAGAGCCTCAGATACATATTCACACAAAGAGACTTCAATATGAGGCAACGACGATGGATGGAAATCTTGAAGGACTTCAACTTCGAGGTCTCCTACCATCTTGACAAGGCCAACCTTGTGGTAGACGCGTTGAGCCGCAAGAAGACGATAGCATTTGCGGCTCTGCTGATGATAGCAGAGTAGGATATGGTAGAGTTTGTGCAAGACTTTGAGCAGAAACTTATGGTAGATGAGCCGTTCGAGAGCATTGCACATATTCTTATTTAGCCACTTATTGATGACCGAATCATTGTGGCTCAGAAGGAAGATGAAGGGTTGGAAGAGTTGAGAAAGCGAGTTAGTGATGCTGAAGACTCGGAATGGAGAGTTGGTATGGATGAGGGTTTATGTTATCGTGGCCGCCTATGCGTCCTAAATCTTCATGACCTGAGAAAAGAAGTTCTCGAAGCTGCTCACAATTCGAAGATGACGATGCATCTTGGTAGTACGAAGATGTATCGAGACATGAAGAGGTCGTACTGGTGGGACAACATGAAGGCCCACATAGCAGACTATATATCTCACTATCTCACGTGCCAGCAGGTCAAGGCAGAGCATCACCGACCTCCTGGACTGCTTCAGCCCATGCCCATAGCGGAATGGAAATGGGATTTCATCTCTATGGACTTCATTTCAGGATTATCGAAAACGAGGAAGGGACATGATTCCATTTGGGTGATTGTGGACCGGTTGACAAAATCGGCTCACTTTCTCCCTATTAGAGTTTCGAACTCGGTAGATAATTTGGCCAGGTTGTACATCATGGAGATAGTACATCTGCATGGAGTTCCTATGGAGATTGTGTCGGACTGAGATACGTTATTCACATCTATCTTCTGGACTCGTATCTAGGAAGAGATGGGTGTGAAACTGAAGTTTAGTACCGCGTTTCACCCACAGACTGACGGGCAGACAAAACGGGTAAATCAGGTGTTGGAAGATATGCTACGAGCTTGTGTGCTTGATTTCAAGGACAGTTGGGATGACTGTCTTCCTTATGCTGAGTTCGCCATAACAACAACTTTCAAGCGAGTATTCGCATGGCCCCGTACGAAGCCTTGTATGGGTGCCCCTGTCGAGCACTGCATTACTAAGTAGAGGTTGGCGAGAAGAGTTTGATTGGCCCAGAGTTAGTACAGGTGACCTCAGAGAAGATCGACATTATCAAGCGTCTACTTCTAGCAGCGCAGAGCAGACAAAAGAGTTACGCCGATACGAGGCGGCGGCAGTTAGAGTTTGAGGTCGGGGACTATGTGTTTCTTAAGGTTTCCCCATGAAGGGAGTCCTTCGGTTTGGCAAGAAGGGGAAGCTCACGCCGCTATTCATTGGCCCATTCCAAATACTAGATCGAGTGGGTGTGGTAGCGTATCGCCTTGCCTTGCCCACACCACTCATGGGCGTGCACAACGTATTTCATGTATCGATGTTGAAGAAATACGTTCCTGATCCTTCCCACATTATCAAGTGGGAGCCAGTGCAGTTGAGCGAGGATGCTACTTATGTACTGCGACCGATGCGTATCCTAGATAGGAAGGAACAGGTGCTGCGCAATAAGGTGATTCCACTTGTGAAGGTTCTGTGGACACACCACACTGAGGAAGAAGCTACTTGGGAAACAGAAGCCGAGGTTCGTAAGAACTACCCTCAGATTCTTGAGGAGTACGAAAAGGTAATAATTTCGAGGATGAAATTTTTTTAAAGGGGAGTAGATTGTAACGTCTCAGAAAAATTTGTACTAAGACCCGAGTACCACCTCAGGCTGAAATCACTTAGGACCAAATTCTTTAGAAATTAGATGAGAATTAATTAAGTACTAAACTGAATTAAGTGGTAAATTAGCTTGAACCACTTTAAATACGAACTGCAAGACCCAAAATCAGTAGAATCGCTAACGCTACATTACCTAAAAACCTAGGATCAATCTCTAAACCGAGTTGCTCTCAGGAGCATCTTGAAATTCCGTATCGGACCTGGACCGCGCGTTGAAAGTCCGATGATCCCAAAACTATATGGTTATGACCGCCTTACTGGGCTTGACAACTATCTCGGAAATTAAATCCAAATAGTATCCAGAAACACACAACTTAAGCCCGGAGCAAAGTGTGTGAGAAACGCTTATATCTTTAGAAAATAAACTCAGATTTAAGTGAATTGGTCCGTTCACTTGCAGGCCAAATTTAAGGTTTCAGACTGTTAGAATCCGACTCAAATACACCCTCGAATTAGGGAAATTTTCCAACACAGGTCAGTGTACTTTTGGCCCTGATCGAGCGATAATGACTGTTGAATTGAAACTGATCCGCCACGGTCGATCCACAAATCCGATCAGACTGAAAACTTAACCTGACCCAGATGCAATGTCAAGAAACTTTCTCTAGACCGTATGCAGAAAAGGGGCCTCTAGATGAGCTCCGTTGGTCCGAAACAGCTAACTTTTGGCTATAACCTAAGTATACCATGGCCCTGGGGCCATTGAGTTCAGTTCTGGGCATATATAAAGACCTAAACCCACCCCTCTCTTATTCCATACGAATTTACAAAACCCTAAGAGAGAGAAGAGAGAAAAGAGAAGAAGAAAGTGAGGAGAGGAGAAGAGAGAGAGAGAGAGTGAGAGAGAGATAGTTGCAGGGATTCGTTCCTGCCGCTCTACGTGCCGAATCACCTCATCCGTGTCGCTATAACGGCGATTCCGATTCCATACGAATATATGATTGTTGTGTGTGTGACAACTCCTTATGAAAGGATTTGCCCTAATATAGGTTATAACTAAGTTGTATCATGCATGTTGAAATGTATAATCCAAGTGTTCGATAAAATGCCTGAATGAGAAAATGCTTGTTGAAATGTAATTGATTAGGGTGTTGAGATATGATTCTCGACCCCCTTATCTATAGTTACAATTTCCTTCATATAACCTATCTTACTACTACGTGTTTTATGGATGAATGCCTATAAATGTTAACATGTACTCTACGTGTTCGTTAAAATGCTTTTATGAGATTTATATTTAAATTGGTTGCTACATGTTGTTTGGACTAGCACATATGAATGCCTATTGTATTTGAAGTGTGATTGAGACTACTGCATAGTCCAGGCAATCGAAAAAGTTTCTCGAGTAGTGACCGAGGTCGTTTTGCCACACAAGACATGTTTGAGGAATCTGAGTCGTACGCTAATTGTCGATAGTCGTTAGGCCATGCGGAGTGCTTACGCGCTCCATGTCGATTAACTCTACATACGCTCGCACTAGTCTAGCTTGTCAAGTAACCCGATTGGCCCAATGTATGTTCACCATATATGGACGCTACTGCTTAAATCTAAGGTACCAACTTACCAATGAAAAGCCCGTTTAACCTTGGTACCTCGATCCGTAAGACTCATGAGCAGGACATGGTGGTATGGGACACCGTGGTCGAGCTGTCGGCCTACGCTGGGGTGACGAGCCTCCCCGTAGTGACCAATGAGCAACCCAAACTCGTGAGCTGAATACGATGGTACGAGACACTGTATTCGAGCTGTCGGCCTACGCTAAGGTGACGAGCCTTTCCCGTAGTGACCTTAAGTATATATTAAGGCCTACGTTGAGGTGACGAGCCTCTTCATAGTGATCCGAACTTGTCTGTCCACTACTTTTAAATCAGGGGTGACATTGCCCTATAACTTGCATATCGTATGTGACCAACCAGGATTAACGACCCTAGATGGATCATCGTTTGGGTCAATGATATAAAGGGAGGTACCTTAGCTTCCCGAATATACTGTATGGATAAACCTAATTAAGTATTAGCCAACACGATCATGCATCGCATTGCATGTGCTTTGGCGAGGAAGTGCACGTGTCTAGAATGGTGCATGCCGCGATCGTAAGATGGTGTCGCTGAGGGAGTGCAGGCGAGGGCATGCATCATTTTAGCATATCATTCCTGCATTAATAAGAGTACTTAGGATATGAGTGTTGTACTGCTTTATCATTACTGCTTGATTGAATTGATAACATGTTAACATTTGCCTTATAGTACCACTGAGTTGATCACTCTCTCCCACTCTGGGACGGTGTTTTAAAACACCAACCAGACTCTGGTTTAGTTGCAGATGATGGCGATGCTTACAAGGCGGAGCCTGATTTTTATGATGACGAGGAGTTCTCCTACATGCAACTCTCTAGCAGGCCTATGTAGACCTGAAGTTGTGCCAACGGGACTACAGAGATATGGATTAGCAGACATTACACCTTATTATTTTGTGATTTTGAGAACTTAACATGTAATTTATGTAACCTGGCGACATGTTGATACTCTGAGTACTTACCACTTATATGCTTTATATACTTATCACAGTCTTCCACTTGTGTAATCTAAATCATCCTTGGAGTATGGTATGCTGATTTTAGTGTAATCCTATTCATGTTTAATGTGCTAATATAAACAACATTTAATCATCATTATCTATGTTGCATAAGTGATGCGTTAGAACTCGAGAGTTGGGCTCCTGCTCGACCCCTGATTTTCAGGGCGTTACACTTAAGCTTATAGTTATTATCTAATGTAACATGAGTACATTCTACAATTCAAGTTGTATCTCAAGCTTCTCAATCATACTTAATTGATCTAGCCCAGATCATACTAAGAAGAGAGACAAAATCAACAACAAAAGATAAATAATTAAAAATAAAAAGTAAATTAGCCAATTCGAATTAAAAAAGGCCTACCGAACTTTCCCAATTGTCCTCCACAAAACGTATGTCACGTTCATTCACATTAATACTTGCTAAGCATGTTAGCTTCAGATACTCAAGTCCAAAAGGTATGTAAAATAAAAAAATATTGATATGTATTGGATAACAGATTATATAGAGACCACAGATCCTAAAATTGAATCATATCTAATTAAAATGAGCATTTGTTCAGTAAAAAGCATATATCAAATAATGACCGGCTTGGAATTCCATATTTTCAAGCTGAACTTTTTTTCTTTTAATTTTTTTTTTAAATTTTAGAATCACTGATTTCATCTTTACTGCTGATTAATGAATATTATCAACAGAAGAAAAAAAAAATCAAATCCTATTCATATTACTACAAGATGATTTGTAGGAGATGTGATCTAAGGCTTTCTACAATGGTCACTAGTTATTAATTCTGACAAGTGAGACCCATGCTTACATAATCCAAATCATTTTTATGTGTGACAGTGTGGATGGACAACCTATAGCCACCAAGAATAAACTTTTTTCCAGTTGAACATGGGCCATTGGATATTTCTCTTCTTACCAGGCTATTTATAGCAACAAAAAAAAAAAAAAAAAAAAAACTTACAATGTGATATCGAAGAGATTTTTCTTTATCATGGTTCGTCAATGGTGGGACACAACAGAACAGCAATCTGGATAACCAGAACAATACTGAGGTCTGCTATGCTGATGAGAGACTTCCAAGAACACAACAGAGTACCAAGAACAAGCAAAACGATCGATATAACATTGAAACAAAGATGGATGAAAATAATCCCTTAATGTCAAATAATGATAGATAGTAAAAAAGACAAAATCAGACAACAAATTAATATGAATTTATTTAGTGTTACACGCCTACATACCGCCGATGCAGACAAACACTGCCTTGAAAGATGGCTTAAAGAAGGCTATAATGCTCTTTCCTACACTATCAATATCGTATGTGGCTGATACAATATACAAAGGGGTTATGTGATTGCTTCTCATCTAGTGTAACGCCCTGAAAATCAGGGGTCGATCAGGAGCCCAACTCCCGAGTTCCAATGCATCACTTATGCAACATAGATAATGACGATTAAATGTTGTCAGTATTAGCACATTAAACATGAATGAGATTATACTAAAATCAGCATATTATACTCCATGGACAATTTAAATTATGCAAGCGGAAGACTGTGATAAGTATATAAAGCATATAAGTGATAAGTTCCTAGAGTATCAACATGTCACCAGGTTACATAAATTACATGTAAAGTTCCCAAAATCACAAAATAATAAGGTGTAATGTCTGTTAATCCATATCCCTGTAGTCCCGTTACGCAACTCCAGATCTACATAGACCTGCTAGAGAGTTGCATGTAGGAGAACTCCTCGCCATCATAAAAATCAGGCTCCTCCTCGTAAGCATCGCCATCATCTACAACTAAACCAGAGTCTGGTTGGTGTTTTAAAACACCGTCCCAAAGTGGGAGAGAGTGATCAACTCAGTGGTACTATAAGGTAAATGTTAACATGTTATCAATTCAATCAAGCAGTAATGATAAGGCAGTACAACACTCATATCCTAAGTACTCTTATTAATGTAGGAATGATATGCTGAAATGATGCATGCCCTCACCTGCACTCCCTCAGCGACACCATCTTACGATCGTGGCATGCACCACTACGGACACGTGCACTTCCTCGCCAAAGCACATGCAATGCGGTGCATGATCGTGTTAGCTAATACTTAATTAGGTTTATTCATACAGCAGATTCGGGAAGCTAAGGTACCTCCCTTTATATCATTGACCCAAACGATGATCCATCTAGGGTCGTCAATCCTGGTTGGTCACATACGATAGGCAAGTTATACGGCAACGTCACCCCTGATTTAAAAGCAGTGGACAGGCAAGTTCAGGTCACTATGAAGAGCCTCGTCACCTCAATGTAGGCCTTAGTATATACTCGAGGTCACTACGGGAAAGGCTCGTCACCTTAGCGTAGGCCGATAGCTCAAATACAGTGTCCCATACCACCGTATTCAGCTCATGAGTTTGGTTGCTCACTGGTCACTATGGGGAGGCTCCTCACCCCAGTGTAGGCTGACAACTCGACCACGGTGTCCCATACCACCATACCCGCTCATGAGTCTTAGTGGATCGAGGTACCAAGGTTAAACGGGCTTTTCACTGGTAAGTTGGTACCTTAGATTCAAGCAGTAGCGTCCATACATGGTGAACATACATTGGGCCAATCGGGTTACTTGACAAGCTCGACTAGTTCACACCCCAAATATAGGATTGTGATGTAGTAATAAACTCGGTAAGACCGAGGTCGAATCCACAGGGACTGTACCTTGTACGTAATCTGAAAATAACTCGAACTAGAACTAAGATAAGATGTAATCTAAATCAGGTAAAATTTGGGGAATAATTGTGAATTATTAACTAAAATATGAGAAATTCAAAGGCAGGAAAACTAGGGATTCAGAGGATAAACTTGTAGAGATCAGGGAGACCTATGCCTTATTCAAGAACACATCTGGACTCAGAGTCCTATCTTCATCCAGATGGAAGATGTAATATGAACTTTTTTTTCTATCCTGTTTTCAAGAGATGAGAGGCATGAGAATTAGACTGATTGCATTACAAGACCATGCCCTGGAGACTATGGCAAACAACAGAATTTAACCAATCCACAGCAACCTGATAGAGTTTTGAATGTAAGGAAAGGTTCTGTCACCCAACCATGCCCATGGGACGATGGTGAACAACAGGGTCCCTACGATCATAACCTTCATACATGCATTGAAAATACTAGAAGATATTGCAGATCCATTGTAATTTGAGTCACAACAAACCATTAAAAACTAAAGGCATTACAAATAATCAAACAAGAATCAAAATTAGTTCATAAAACAACGTTAAACAACATGCATAAAGGAAAACCTCTCCCATCACACTACAAGCTTCACCTCTTAGCCCTAGCTAAGAGGTTTAGCCCATCATCGACATGGTGAGGCTAATCTCTCTGAAAAAAACATTAAAAGAAGAAGAGAAATTAAAAGGAAAAGAAAGAAAACTCTATGTCGGCCCACCCTCTCGCTTATTGTTCCCGTGTCCAAGCCAAGCTCCCATTCGCCTCCTGTTTTTCCTCCTTTATAGGTTGTCTTAAACCGTCCTTAAGCAGCAAGTCGGTGCGTAAAACCTTACGTAAAACATGTCTTGCATACCGAACTAACTTCAGTTTTTTTTCTTCTTTCTTCCTATCTGATCACACTGCTTTTCATGCGGACCTGTTTTCAGCGATGGCTGTTAGATGGACGTCTCTGATTGCCTCCTAAATGGAAGTCTAGGGTCCCACTGAAATCCATGGCTTAGTTGCGTCCAGGTCGGGTGTGCAATGGCCTCCTATTTTCATTCTTGGCATGAAAATCGGTGGAAGCCTCCGTCCGATCCGTGTTTCCTTCTTTTTTTGGAGATCCTGGCTGTGATCGAACGTGGCTTCCCTTGGTTTTGGAAGGTCCGGATCGCTCCACATCTTCTGCCGCAGGATTTCTTACGCTGGAGTTTGAAACCACATTAGTTTCCTTTTTTTTTTTGCGTTGCTTTTGGACATAGTTTTAGGAGAAAGTTTATCTATTTTCTTGATTTCGGTTGGGAGTGAGAGAAGTTGGGGTTTGGACAGTTTTGACCCCTCTATATGATAGACGGTTCGGATTAGTCAGATGATTATGCACGGTAGGCCATATCAATGCTTAAACGGACGCTGTCCGTTCATATCGCAGCGTGGAGACCCTTCTTTGGCTGAAGATTGCATGCATGTTAGGCTATCCACGTGTGTGATAAAACCTAGGATGTGGTCAAAAACTCGTGCTCTCCATGATGAACGACTTGGATTATTCATTCGGGCCATGATGGTGGCCCACAACAGTCCACAAGGGGGGCATGCATCCGGTTTCACGTCAGCGCAGATGCCTCGAATTAACCGTACTCGCCTCGAAGTTTGGGCAAATTACCTCGATCGCTACGACACTCCATATATTCTCTAAAGGGCCTTCTGACAGCTTTTGGAGATGGTTTTGGACGAAAATACCCTTGACCTTGGTTCAGTAGTTGCACGATTTTCTAGGGACTACAAGTTACCTCATATTTAATGCCAATAAAGTGATGTGTACATAACCCTTTTTGTGCGTGGGCAAGGACTAAACTCATGGGGCCCATATTGATGTATGTGTATAATCCATGTCGTTCATCCTTTTTACCGTGTCATTTTAGGGCTAGGGCCCAAATATCAGCCTGATCCAGAGCTCGTGTGGGCCACATAATAAAAAATAATGGTGACAGTGGAACTCGCTGTTGAAACTTTCCAGGCTCACTGTGATGTTTGTTAGAAGATGACACTGCCCAAGTCAGGACTTTTTTGGGCTCATGCCGAGCAGGCCAACAAGGTGGACGGAACGGATCACCCCATTATGGACCTTAGGCTATTGTACCAATGACTATCATTTCATTTGGTAGTAAAGGAAGTGAACATGTAACAACCGCGACTCATATCATGTGACAACCACAACCCATATAACATGATAACTACGAACGACAATTACGACCATATAACATGACAACTACGACCCATAACAATTACAACCCTTATCACATTACAACCACGACCCATATAACATGAGAATCATGACCCATATAACATGATAACTACGATCCATGACAACTATAACCCAAGACAACCACGATCCATGACAACTACGACCCATGACAACCACGATCCATGGCAACTACGACCCGAATCCATGAAAACTACGACCATTACCATATTACAACCACGACCCGTACTGTATTACAATCACGACCTGAGAATTTAACCATACATCGAGGCCCACATTGATGTATGTGTATAATTCATGCCACCCATCCTTTTTGTCATGTCATTTTAGGGCTAGGGCCCAAATATCAGCCTGATCTAATGCTAGTGTGGGCTACATAATAGAAAATAATGGTGACAGTGGCACCCACTCCTAAAACTTTCCACGCTCACTGTGATGTTTTTTAGAAGTGAATACTGCCCAAGTCAGGACTTTTTGGGCCCACAATGAGCAGGCCGACAAGGTGGATGGAATGGATCACCCCATTGTGGGCCTTAGGCTATGGTACCAATGGTTTGGTAGAAAAGGAAGTGAACACGTTGCAAACCACAAACCATGCAACATGAGAACCACGACCTATATAACATGACAACTACGACCCATGCAAACCACGATCCAAATGGGCCCACATTGATGTATGTGAATAATCCATGCCGCCCATCATTTTTGTTGTGTCATTTTAGGGGTAGAGTCAAATATCAACCATGACCCTTTTGTGGATGAAAACCACGATCCATTGTGCATGTGAACCACGACCCTTCAAATGGAACGTGTTTGTCATGTAGCAAGGGTCGTGGTTGTCATATTATATGGGTCATGGTTGTCAAGTCATATGCGTCATGGTTGTCATATTATATGGGTCGTGGTTGTCATGGGTCGTAGTTGTCAAGTTATATGGGTCGTGGTTGTCATGATATATGGGTCATGGTTGTCATCCGGGTCGTCGTTGCCATGGATCGTGGACCCTTGAGTCTGGAATGTCATAAAATAAGCTAGAGAACTGGACGGACGGAATGGATATAGTACATATACATAAAGGTGGGCCCCACAGTCCTGCCTCCGTGGATCCCGGGATTCACCGAAGCAGCACCCTAAAATAATGCCTAAAATCTCTTAAATCCATGTGGTGCCGCCTACATGAGTCTGGAATGTCCTTGTTTTCGGGAAATCCATTTGCACATCAGATTACTAGATTGGATGCATACAAACACAACGGTGGCCCCACACATTCGCGAAGATTTTAATGGTGGGACTTACCATCTCAACCGTTTCCAATGGTTTAGCACATCTGACTGTTGAATCGGCCAGATTTCTGGGGCCCCACACAAATACAAGGTGGTGCACCTGATGGATGGTGTGGATCTCATCCAAATGAAGTCTTTCCGTATACGTCAGGCAAAGTGACGGCAAGCATTTTCGATAATTAAGGCAGTTTACATGATGGGGTCCACTGGAGCTTTGGATTTTACTTCTTGGGAGCTGGAGAAGTTTCAGATAAGCTAATATTTGTATTTTCACTTCACTCACGTCTACACGGTGGGCCCCACATAGCCCTGCCCGAATTACGTCCGGGTGGGGGTAGGATGTAATCCGCGTCCGAGTACCACACACCAGCTATATAGCTACTGTAGATACGTGTCGTGCGAGGAGAGGAAATGGATTGGCTACTCCCCTGACGATCCTCCAAGCTGGGAGTTGTATGAACGGTTACATGGGCCCCACAGTGATGTATTTATTATATCTACACCGTTTATCTATTTTTATAGATCATTTTAGAGCATTATCTAAAAAATGAATCATATCCAAAGATCATATTGACCACACCACAAACAACAACGGAGATAATAATTTTCACCGTTAAACAATTTATATTGCCACCATAACATTTATTTTCCATCTAATCTGTTCACAAGGTCACAAAGACCTGAATTAAGAGGGAAAACAAAATTCATATCGATCCAAAACTTCTGTGACTCCAAAAAAGGTTTCAATGGTAGACGTTCAATTCCCCACTGCTTTTTGCAGTGTGGTCCACTTGATATTTATATCTGTCTTATTTTTCGTCTCAAGCCTTAAGACGAGTTGGAAAAATGGATGGATGGTTTAGATATAACACATACCTCAAGATCACACTCACATAACTTACTGAAGTCTACAACAGTTGGTGTGAGGTATGCTAGCCAATCTGCTTCCGATGGACGCAGATTAGATATACAGGTTGAGTTGCGAGTGGGCTACTAAAGTGACGTCACCAAGTTCTGTGGGCCCCACTATGATGTATGCGTTGTATCTACACTGTCCATCCATTTTGAGATATCATTTTACGGCATAAGCGAAAAGAATGAGGCAGATAAAAAAACTGTAGTGGCCTTTTGAAGTTTTTAATGGTGGGCGTCACTGTCCCCACTGTTTTACATGATGGGGTCCACTCGAGCTTTGGATTTAACTCATTCTTTATATTTTTCCTTAAAATGATCTCTCCAAATGGATGGAAGGTGTGGATACAAAACATACATCATGGTGGGGCCCATGGAACTTGGTGACGTCTCCCTACTCAACCTGTACCGAGTCTAGATATGGGCCCATGGCCTAACATGGCTGGGATCTTGAAGCCTTCTTCTATCTAATTCATATGGACACTAAGTGTCTGATGGCCCATCAGCAGATTACTCTCGAATGATCGGACGGTCCTGTTCGATGGAGGATTGGGTCGGTTTAATGGCGGATCGATTCTGATTGGCTTTACTCTCGTTTGGGCTTCTCCAGGTGGGTCGAATTGGCTGTCTGACGCTTCCTGACCCATCGGATCGGTGGTGGATGGAGGATCGTCAGATTGTTGCGAGGGCAATTCCTCCCACATCGTCGTGTGAAAACGAGGAGTCGGCCGAGAAAATTGGCAGATTGATATGGTTTTTTTCTTGTTTTCATGTTTGGGAAGGATTCTTCCACATCTTGGACGGTCATGGACTCCGTAACGCAAGGAGTAGCATTTTGTTAAGGCGTCCACACGTGTTTGCAATTTCAGCGAAAATAGTGCATGTGGGCTGCGATCATTCCTCGTGTTCGTTAATCCCTTCGGACGGAATTTCGAGAGTAATCTGATGGACAGTCTGAATTTTCTGTCCAATGTGATGGTGGCCCACACTAGCTGTGGTGTGAAGCTTCCGTTTTGAAAACGGTTCGGGCGGGAAGTCATGAACAGATTGGATGGAAAATAGATGTTATGGTGGGCCTCACAACAGGACCCACGATCCTTATAACATCACAACATCGACCTTTATTACATTAAAACCACGAATTATAAACGTTACGTAAAAGCAGCGACCCATATAACATGATAACTACGATCCATATAATATAACAACCATGACCCCTATAACATGACAACCACGACCCATATAACACGATAACTATGACCCGTGACAATCACGACCCATATTATAACATGACAACTATGACCCATATAACTTGACAGCTATGACCCATGATAACCACAACTCATATGACTTGACAACCACAACCCATATAATATGACAACCACGATCCATTTGAAGGGTCGTGGTTCACATGCACTGTCACGCCCCAAACTCGGAAATCAGGCTCACAAAATTCTCGATCGCTGAATCTGGTGCCGACAGCCTCCGTAGTACCCCATTCTCGGCTCCTATCGCCTAAACGCCAGATTCCGATCTTGAGATCCTACAAGGAGGATTTGCCAATGCACATTTAACTCATAATAAGCATAACCACAAGTTTACCCAAGTCACAAAGACAACATCATCATCACATATCCACTAATATAAACAGTTGAATACAGTGCTGAAAGGGAAATACATATGTCAAAAATCAAAACTCCATAAGTCCGCTGCACGCTCCAAGCTCAATGCTGCTTCAACCTAACGCCACCTGCACGCATCTATCGTGCATAAGCTTATAGAAAGCTTAGTCGGCGGTGAAAGTGTGTGCACAAGGTAAGTGTCAAGTAAGCAATATCAGAGTAATCAGAGTAAGCGGAAGTACTGACAAGTCCATGAGTCATACAATATCAGGGTACACAATGCAAATTAGCTATGCAAATGAGGTGTCAGAGCGAGCCAAATATTAAATGCCGATGATACAATGCCATAAATCATACAATATCGAAATAAGCAAAAATATACTGATAAGTCTATGAGTGTCATCAGCCGTACCAAGCTATACGATGCAAGGCATGATACTAACGGCCATATTAATGCAGAAACATAGCAACCCAAATGCTAAGTACTGTGGATGCAATGTAATATGCGGTGCGAATGAAATGACCATGCTGGAGTGAAGTCGGGATGATAGTACGTAGTATCGCGGGCTACGAGGTCCACCACAAGGGACTTCTATCCAAACCAGTCCCATACCTAAATTTAGATAGTTAGACTCAATGTGGTCAACTCCTGATCTTAGGTTAGTCACGCCCCCAACCGAAATCCTGGCCAAGCGAAGGTACACGTAACAAATAGTTGTGCACCACTAGCGCGAGTGGATAGTGAATGAATGAATGAATGAGTATGCAATTCCTGCTCAATAAGTCCACATATCAGTACACTTCCCCTCTGGGAAATCACCGGGGTCTATTACACTCCAAACCAGATTGCCACCCCATCGCGCGCAATAAGGTGGGTGGAAGAGACCTCACTATCCGCCTACCAATATCGGGATCTGCTCATCGATAGCGGACCCATTCCTTGAGCTGGTCAGACTCAGCCCAGCATTGCCTCCTCCTCTCGGGCAGGTAAGGCCACACCCCCTCCTAACCGACCATGACAAAGTGGGAGACGTGGCCTCCTGGTATTCGGCACTTGGGCGTTCATGTACATCCACTCGGTGTCGACGTTGGGGCGTCCTCTGGTACCAAGAGGGTTTTAGGGATTTTCACTCAGGGCTATCTATGACAGCCCGATGCTCGAACCAAACATTTTCGGTGTCCCATTTGGCCATCCACGATATGCCTGTGGAGGCTACGGCCATGATGTCGCTAGGGCGTATAGTAATCACAACGCACAATGCAAGATGCATAAGTCATACAATCCAGTCATGCACCAATCCTGCGCTCATGTGAGATAACCTCCGCCTATCAGGGAGTCTCATAACAACCTGTCCAAGGACATATACAATGGTCAACCATATCTCATAACAAACATGCAGATGATGCGTATGTGTATGTATCATGATGCTATGCGGTCACATACTCATAATCGGTATCAATAACTGGCATCGACAATCAACCTCGACAATGTGGACATTTAACCAACATTGCCCCCAAGGAATGACCCATATAGAGCCTAACGTACAGTGGACTCATGGCTTCACACCAGGGCCAAATATACAACACCATGGGCCTCACTCAAGAGCTTAATACACGTCGCGATGGGCCTCACTCACGGGCCACATATACATCAAGTGGGTCGCATCTCACGGGTCTAATAAACATGCAATAGGTCACTCCCACGAGCCCAATATACATCAAGTCGGGCCTCACCATCTGGGCCGAAAATATATCACAATGGGCCACGTCCCATGGGCCTCGAATACATCACAATGGGCCTCGACAATCGGAATAGGCCTCAATAATTGGAATCGCCACTCGGAATCGACCTTGATACTTGGCCTCGACAATCGAAATCGGTAAATTGGTCACGACAATCGGAATCGATCGATAATTGGAATAGGCAATCAGCCTCGATCACTAATCGGCAATCGGTCACGACAATCGAAGTTGGCAAATCGGTCACGTCAATCAGAATCGGCAATCGGTCATGATAAATGACCTCGATCGCTAATCGGCAATCGGTCAAGTCAATCGGAATCGACAATCGGCCACGACAATCGAAAACGGCAACTCAGTCACAACAATCAGAAATCGGCAATCGGTCACGACAATCAGCCTCAATCGCTAATCGGCAGTCGGCCACAAAAATTGGAATCGGTCAATAATCAGAATCGGCAAATCGGTCACGTCAATCAGAATCAGCAATCGGTCACGAAAGTCGGCCTCGATCACTAATCGGCAGTCAGCCACAACAATTAGAATCGGTCAATAATTAGAATCGAAAAATTGGTCACATTAATCGGAATCGGCAATCGGTCATGATAAACGACCTCGATCGTTAATCGACAATTGGTCAAGTCAATCGAAATCAGCAATCGGCCACGACAATCGAAAATGGCAAATCGGTCACGACAATCGAAATCGACAATCGGTCACGACAATCGGCCTCGATCGCAATCGGCAGTCAGCCACAACAATTGGAATCGGTCAATAATTAGTAGATAAACGAAGCGGGGTCCATAGATGATCAGCCGATCAACTATAGTATAAAGATCGGCACTCAGCCGTGGTTATATCAAATCCGATAGCACAGAGTCATCTGTCTACGGGGAATGGGGCCCACTTCTTTGGGTTAACCCACGAAGAGAATGGGCCTAACAAGGCCTATGGGAAGGTCACAATGAGGACATCTAACCATCATTGCCCATCAATGTGGACGTCAAACCAACATTGCTCCCAAGGGGGCCTACATACGGCTATACATATATTGAGCCCATGGACTCACGTACAATCATGATGGGCCTCATTTACTTCACATGAGCCTCGTCACACGGGCCAACATACATCACATCGGGCCTCGAATATACACAATAGGTGGGCCTCGCACCAAGGCCTCGCATACATCTCAATGGGCCTCTTATGTCAAGCGGGTCACATCACATGGACCACACCAACGGGCTTCATGTACATCAAATAGGTCACACCGATGGGCCTCATGTATATCAAATCGGGCCCACCCTTATGTATATTTGAGATCCGACCTATTCACAAGTTAACATAGATATAAATGAAGTGGAAACAATGTTGGGAGCTACGGTGGCCCACAAAAGTTTTGAAGGGTGGATGCCACGGTCCATTATTTAAATGGTGGGTTTCACTTGCACTTTAGATCTAGCCCATTCCTTTTAATCATAACCGAAAATGATCTCACAAATGGTGGGACGATTTGTATACAACACATGCCTTACGGTGGGTCCCATAGATAGATGGCGTGGATGGAACAGATGGGACCCACGAAACTGGATGTTGTGTACAGCAGCTGGCGGTGGGGACCACTTATTGCCGTGCATAGCAGCAATAGGGCGGCTGCTACTACCTAAAAAGAGGCAGAGGTGGGTCCCATGTAGCGCCCACCGTTATATATATATACAGCATATAATATAATGTATATATTATATATATTCATAATAGCCGCTGCTGTGCAGCTTTTAGACATGAAAGGGAGAGGTGAGTCCCATGTAGGGCCCACCACAATATTCAAGTTGTAAAGCAATATATAGTATATTATATTATATGCTTAATATAATATAATATAATATGTTGATATTATATGTAATATATCAGCCCGTCCAGGCCCTGGATGGCCTGGACATCACATGTGGGTGGGTCCCACGTAGGGCCTATATTATATATATATATATATAATATAAAAAAAAAATATATATATATATCTAATATATATATAATATATATGGTGCTGACGTCTAGGCCCTTGGACGGCCTGGACAGTCACACACATCAAGGAGGGCCCCACACGTGGGGTGGGTCTCATCGTCCAAGGGCGGTGGACACCACACACGTACCACGGTGTGGCCCACCAAATGGATGGACGGTGTGGGTGGGTGCCACGGACCTCATGCCCCATCACACTTCACCGTTAGCCACCCAACTAGGGATTCAAGACCTCAGCGTGGAAACGAGGTACCTCCATTCAGTCTGCCAGTTGAGCTATGGGTTTGGGTGTGTCAGGGAGGGCCCCACACGGACGTGGGTCCCACCGTCCAAGGGTGGTGGACGGTTTAGATACAACACATATACCCTGGTGTGGCCCCACAAAAGGGATGGACGAGGTGGGTGGGTCCCATGGACCCCACCGTCAATTATCACTTCACTGTTGCCACCACTCAACGTCAACCCACACTTCACTGCTAGCCACACCTACTGCCAGTGCACACCTCACTGTCAGTTTACATTTCAACGTTATCCACCTCCACTGACAGACGGTGTGGCATGCACCTCATCAAGGTGGGTCCCCCATGGTCCCCCTATTTTGGATCAACCTGATATTTGTATTTGCACATCATCTAGGCCCACTGGATGGCTTAGATAAAATAGATGGATGGTATCAATAAAAATACATGATCAAGATAGGCCACACCGTTTTGAATGGGTGGATGGGGTGGATGATATCATGTATCAAGGTGGGCCACAAACCATCAAACACAAGAGAGAGAGAGAGAGAGAGAGAATGTAACATCCCGGATTTTTCCCAACTTGGCAATGGACATCCTTGGACGTAGAACTGCCCTAGGACCTTATTATGTTGTGATTAGGGCATAATTTAATTAAGTATTAATATCTTGAATCACCTTCTATACAAACTACAAAGATCCGAGTACCACCTCAGCCAGAAATCATTTAGGGCGAAATCTTTTATAAATTAGGCGAGTTCTGACTAGTGCCACACTAGTTTGCTTGTGAAATCTGCACTGATCACTTTAAATATGATCTGCAAGACCCAAAACCTGTAGAATCATTAACGCTAGGTTACCCTAAAATCTAAGATCAATCTCACTACCCAGTTGCTCTCGGGAGCACATTGAAACTCCGTATCGGATCTGGACCGCACGTCGAAACTCTGATTACTATGAAATTATATAATTAAGACCACCTTGCTCGGCTTGACAACCATCTCGGAAATCGAATTCAGATAGTGTTCGGGGCTATGCGCTTGATCACGTAGCAAAGTGTGTGAGAAACGTAAATATCTTTATAAATAAAAATCTAACTTAAGTAATCTGAGACGCGTCACTTGTGAGCCAAATAGAAGGATTTAGACCATCAGAATCTGACCCAATTACACCCTCGGATCAGGGAAAAATTTTCTACACAGGCCAGTGTCGTTGTGGCCCTGATCGGTGATCGTGGACCGTTGAACTGAAACTGGTTTGCCACAGGCGATCTGTAAATCCGATCGGACTGAAAACTTAACTTAACCTAGATCCATGGTCAGGGAGCTTAAGTCCGACCTTTGGCTCAAGGGGGGCTCCGGAATTGCTCCGTTGAGCTGAAACAGACGCACTTTGGCTATAACCTAAGCATACCTTAGCCCTGGGGCCATTTCCATCAGTTTTAGGCCTATATAAGGGCATTAAGCCCCCACTCTCTCATCCCATACGAATTTGGGAAACCCTAGGAGAGAGAAGATAGGAAAGAGAGAGAAAGAGAGAGAGAGAGAGAGTTGGAGTTCATCCCTGGGATTCAATCCCATCCTTCCACGGGTTGAATTAGCTCTTCCGTACCGCTCTACCGTCGATACCGATCCCATTCTTAGGTAAGAAATTCAACCCCTAATCTGTTTTAAGGTTTGTGGTAGTGTAGGTTATGAAATAAATAACCTACTTCATGCTATAGGTTGCCAATCCGTCGTTGACAAAGATTACGTGTTTAAAACGAATTCGCTACGCTTCTACGGCGTAAGGTGCGGACTTTAAACGTATGGGTTATAGTTTTCAAGGCTTTCAATGTCAGTTAATGATAGATTACTGACGTGGATGCTATTTCACATGTACAAAGTGTTGTCCATTTCTTCTTTCAGTTATACGTTAACTATGTTGAATATACTGTATTCCTCGTATTTGTAGAAAATACCGTATACATATGAAATACGGATTTGTGCTTGTCATGATTAATCGCTGTCTATGTATGCTAGATGCATGTGTATCAACTTCTAGGTGAATGGATTAGCCTAATACATGTTATATTAAAATACGTAGTATATGTACACATGTGTAACCTAAGTGTTTGTGAAAATGTCCAAGTGAGTATAGACTGTATTAACGTACGCCACGACTAACCATCGTAGGTATGTGATTGGTATATAGGCGACAATCCTTTGATGAAAGGACTTGTCCTAATACGTATTCTAACTACTACATACCATATATGATGTAATGTGTAGATTAAGTGTGTGTAAAAATGTCTGTACAAGTAAATACTGGTTGACTGCTCTTTAATTGGGTGTTGAGATAGGATTCTCAACTACTTTAATGATGTGTATGTTTTCCTCCATTTATGTCATGGTTAGATTTTCGTTTGTTTGTGAATTGAATATGTACAAATTCATGCTTATGTTGTACTTCATCACATGCTCAACTGATTGTATGATTTGAAATATGTATTCATTACTGCTCGATTATCTTATATGCTAGTTTGTTGAGATTGATTGTGTTCAGGGCTATTGTATAGTCCAGGCAATCGGTAACAAGCCTTGAATTAGTGGCTGACGTTGTTTCGCCACATGAGACATGCCTGACGAATTCGAGTCGTATATCGGTTGGCGACAGTGGTTAGGCCACACGGAGTGCTTATGCACTTCATGTCGATCAATTCGATGTGCGCTCGTGCTAGTCGAGCTCGTTAAATAACCCGATTGGCTGATGTATGTTAACCATGTTTGAATGTTACTGCTTAAACCTAGGGTACCAAACTCACCAGTGAAATCACTGTTAACCTTGGTACCGTAATCCGCTAAGACTCATGAGCCGGACATGGTGGTATGGGATACCGTGGTTGAGCTGTCGGCCTACGCTGTGACGACGAGCATCCCCGAAGTGACCAGTGAGTAACCAGACTCGTGAGCCGAATACGGTGGTATGAGACACTGTATTCGAGCTGTCGGCCTACACTGATCAGAAGACGCGTTGTGCATGAGCCTCGTGTGGGTCATTGCCAAACAAAACCACCGCTGCGCACTCTGGTACCTATTGGTTGGACAATATTGAAGCGGTGTTACGATTGCGTCAGCCCCGGATGACGCGTTGCTGTAGTGACCTCGAGCATACTCTGAACTTGCGTTGAGGCGACGAGCCTCTCTATAGTAACTAAAGTATAACTAAGCCTGCATTGATAAGGCGACGAGCCCTTTACAGCAACCTAGAACCGTATCATCGTATGAGATTTACTGGGACTGACGACCCTAGAGTGGATCCTTGTTTGGGAAGTGATATAAGGGAGGTACCTTAGTTTCCAATCCTATTTTATGAAAATGACTAATAAAGAACTTGGTAATCACGTTCATGCACCACATAAGTGTGCGTTTGGTGTTGATGGTCAAGCACTGAGGGAGTGTGGCATACCACAAACGTAAGGAGTTGCTGAGGGAGCGCAGGCGAGGGCATGCATCATACGTACATACCATTCTTGCATTAACAAGAGTACTTAGAGATGTGTGATTTACTGCTTTATCATTACTGCTTGATTGAATTGATAACATGTTAACCTGTGCTTATTGTTCCACTGAGTTAGCTACTCACTCCCACGTTACGGGACGGTGTTATACACACCAACCAGACCCTGTTGTAGTTTCAGATGATGGCGATACTCGTGAAGCGGAGCCTGACTTTTATGATGAGGAGGAGAGTTTCTCCTATATGTTGCTTTCAGGCGGGTTCATGTGAGCCGTGTTCTGATCGACGGGGTTACAGGGTTGCTAATTAGATGTCATTCCACTTGTTAATTTACACTTTTGAAACACCCTTGTATATCCATTTTGTTCATTTTTAGAGTATACAGGTATATATTTAACCTGGTAACATGCTCACACTCTGGTGACTTACAACAGTTTATATATTTTATATATCTATCACAGTCTTCCGCTTGCATAATTTAACTGTCTCGAGAGTATGATCTATTGTTTTGATATAATCTCATTCATGTTTAATGCACTAATATGAACAACATACAATCATCATTATCTATGTTGCATAAGTGATGCGTTGGAACTCGGGAGTCGAGCTTCTGCTCGACCCCCGATTTTCAGGGCGTTACAAGATGGTATCAGAGCATGATTTGGATTAAATCGGGCCTGGGTTATGGTCACACGACACTCACCGACGCATTTCAACTTAGGTGGGTGCGAGAAAAATCTAGAAACACAAGTAGGATTCCTAGTTTCGCCAACCGGCGGGCTCGACCGGGCGGGCCATTCGGGCCGACGCACTTTGGGGTCTTGTGTGGCCAACTGCTACATGGGGTTTCGGTTAAAACCCTTCCAAACCCACCTCTCCTTCATAAAACACCCCTCCAATCTTTCCTTTTCTCAAAAAATTTTAGATTTTTCACACAAATCGCCCCACCAAGTCCTTCCTCTCTCATTTTCGTGCACTCTCTCCACCACCCTGTCAAGACCCACCTCCATTGCTGCCTACCCTTTCCATTCCCTCTCATTTGAGCTCTTGAACCCTCCTTTTTGTCTCAAAATCGTGGGATCCCCATATCCCATCTTTTCTTCTTGGAAGAATCATTTTTTTTCATCATTTTATTCACCCATCTATCCCCTACAGTCACATTCCCTTCCTATCTCCTTCTTTTTCCTTTCCTTGAACTCACAAACCCCCTCTTTGTGGCTCATTTCCTCACAATTCAACGACCCATTAAAATCCCATCCCTTTTCTCCTTTTCCTTCACCTTCCGATGGCTCTATGTGAGCTCATTACTGTCATTTTCTCTATTTCAACCTTTCTCTCTCTCATGGGAAAGAGAAAGGGTGCCCTCCTCCGTCGTCAGACTCGGATGCCTAGTCATCCGTGCCGTTGTCTCGTAGTTTGTTTGTTGCTGTGTTAGGATCCTTGTGTTGTTGTCATGTTGATAGGCCTAGTGGTGTAGTCGTTGGTAGTATGTTCTAGTGTTTGAAGCCTTAATTGTATTAGCTCACATGCATCTTCTATCATGGTCCATGTAGGGCTACATCCCATGTATTGTAACGATTTTGGGTTAAATAAAATGTATGAAGCTCCTTTTGTTACCGAATGTGTAGAATGCTTGACAAGTTGGAGTTGTACTTGACAATTGTGAACTCCTTCCACCCCTCCACCCTTACTCCTCTAAACCCATCTCTTACTCCTCTTGGCCTCACCATTTCACACCCATATGAGCACAAAACCCAACTTTGTGTCTCATAGCCTTCCAAACCCACATTTTTGTGTCCCATAACTTTCACAACCTCCAAATGTTGGGACATTTAGGGCCCGCTCGGCCAACTGCATTAAGTGAGTTTAAGGTAGATGGAATTGTAAAAGTAACAATAAATGCATGTGTAAGGTATTGTGCTTGGATTGGGTGTATCCCATGTTTTCCAATGCCATGTCTGGAATGTGTGCAATTAGAAGTAAATCTCAGGATTTTTCTTTCAAATTACACTTAGAAATTCATTATCAAGGGATTTGGAAATCCCATCTCACACTTTCCAACACAGGCTCATTTTCCACAGCCTATAAAATTAATTTTAATCCCACCCCACCCTCCATCCAAACATGTCAATTCCAATCTCAAGGTGGGTTAAGCAACGCAACCCATTTAAATACAACTTAATACCCAAACAGGCCCTTAGAGTCTATAAATTAATAACGTGAACCCTAGGACCTCCTTAGCTAGTATGAGCATATGTGTAGTGCTCGAGCGTAGTTAATTCAAGTTCGAGCAACTCAATTCCAATCGGACAACTTTTGACCTGAAGCGATAAAATAATTTCTTGTATTAGAAATGGTATGAAATCATCTAGCGTAGGAGCGTAGACTTTGGATTACAACTATTGGATTACTACTACTCATAAGTTAAGATTAGGCTACTGGTTATATTAAGAGACGTAAAAGACTAATTATTCTAAGATACTTGAAAGATAGATTTAGTAGTTGACTTGATTGGGTTGGAGTGAGACCTCATTCCTTCGTTGAATCCCCTTAATACTTATAGGCTTCTTTCATAACTCTTAAGAAGGTTGTTTTGATTAGAAACTATTCACGCATAGAGAAACTTATATATCCCTCGGATTGAAAATCAACATACCCCTTAGAATTGTCTTCCCAAAGTCTTATTACAAACGAGAACACGGAGTAGAGAACTATATATAAGCGAGGTATTTGCGGATTGAATTGAATTTTCAATCCTGGTAGTTACCACTGAACTCTATGCTCTGATCAAGCAGAAGGTCGGGATCAACTAGGATTAAGAACTGATACGACAAACTTTTTGTCGTGGCTAGGCAGAAGGTCCATGTAACTGACTCAGACCCACTACACAACTTTCCTTCCGTGTTGGCCGACCACTTGCAACTAAAAGTTTATTATTTCGTGTTTGAGAAGTGTTAAGAACATACAGCCAATAGAGATTTTCTCTTTAGGCCCAAGGAATTTCCCAAATGGGCAACAAACAATTAGGAATTAGGTCCCAAATCACATGCTATGTTGGCATACATATTGTGCATATGAACTTAGAAAGATAACCTGCCTGTTAAGCTAGACATGATTAAATAAGGTAAGTCGAGACCGTGATAAAAGTCCTTTGGTAGGATTAGTCGTCTTGCCACCAACTCATGCCCGACATTGAAATCAACCACAACACCCATCATTTTTAGCTCCTTTCTATAACCATAGGTACCAATGTGATAGTACACATAATCGATGAAAGGAAAACCAATGTATTGAGAGATCGTTTCCCATTTCATGTCAAGGACAAGTCCTAATTGCACCTTGTTCCGGAATACGGGTCAGGACATAGATCCTTGAGCCTTAAGAGTGAAAATTATTTTTAAGGGGGGTAGAACATTATGAGCCCATCTAGTTAGGTCAGCTAATACATCCGTTGGATTAAAGTGGCGCAGCGGAAGCGTGGTGGACCCCTGCCCCACTGGCTCGGGATCGAAGGAAATTGATCCAGGTTATATGAAAGGTTAGATCACTAGATGGTCACTAAATAGGGGTTGAACCTTCCTTAGACTGTTAATGTTGAAATTACTAGAATAAAAGCAATTAGGGTTCAAGTATTAAATCAATTCATACTAAATAATAGGCCTAACAATGGGTACGAGATGAATTACAATAGCCGAGGTCGGTGTATCCACAAATGTGCTCGTTGGATATGAACCCAATAGAAGCCTTAGCCAAATATTACGACGATCTAGTAAGCTATGTATTAACTCCTACCTTAGACTTAAATTAAGACAAGGACTCTCTTAGACCAAGACCTAAAAGGCAACCTAATAAATAAGAAATTTGAACCTTTCAAGGATGGGCATTCCTTAAGCTTTTAAAGTGATTGGACTACGGAGTTACTGAAATATACAACTGCGAAGCATTCGTAACTTTACCCAATTCTCAATCCTGGGCGACTACCAATGGATTCACTGCTTTGACTGAGTAGAAGACCAGGATCCACCAGAACTAGGAAGAGATACAATAAGCCTTCTACCCTGGTCAGGTAGATGATCTACTTATCGGGATCAAGCCCACTATAACCATCTCTCCGTGTTGGTCAAACAGTGAAAATAAATATCTTACTCTAAATGGATGAGAATCATTATCAAGACTCCAAATAGATAAAGAAATCAATGGTAGCAAATCATCAAGGTACACGAAATAGATAAAGGAATAAGTTTTTAAGTGGGGTAGACTAAAATGTGCCAGACTAGCATAAACAGAATACATCCTACCACGCATATAACCTTGAAATCAATACAACTTAAGCAAATGAGCTAATCAAATCGTTACTTATTCCCTTAGCCAATTTCGGGGACGAAATTATTTTTAAGGGGGGTAGATTGTAACATCCCAGATTTTTCTCAACTTGGCAATGGACGTCCTTGGACGTAGAACTGCCCTAGGACCTTTTTCTGTTATGATTAGGGCATAATTTAATTAAGTATTAATAACTTAAATCACCTTCTATACAAACTACAAAGATCCGAGTACCACCTCAGCCAAAAATCATTTAGGGCGAGATCTTTTAGAAATTAGGCGAGTTCTAACTAGTGCCACACTAGTTTGATTGTGAAATCCACACTGATCACTTTAAATACGATCTGCAAGATCCAAAACTTGTAGAATCATTGACACTAGGTTACCCTAAAATCTAGGATCAATCTCATTACCCAGTTGCTCTCGGGAGCACATTGAAACTCCGTATCGGATCTGGACCGCACGTCGAAAGTCCGATTACTACGAAATTATATAATTACGACCGCCTTGCTGGGCTTGACAACCATCTCAGAAATCAAATTCAGATAGTGTCCCGGGACTATTTGCTTGAGCCCGGAGCAAAGTTTGTGAGAAACATAAATATCTTTATAAATAAAAATCTAACTTAAGTAATCTGAGACGGGTCACTTGCGGGCTAAATATAAGGATTCAGACCGTCAGAATCTGACCCAATTACACCCTCAGATCAGGGGGAAATTTCTTACACAGGCCAGTGTCCTTATGGCCCTGATCGGTGATCGTGGACCGTTGAATTGAAACTGGTCCGTCACGGGCGATCTGTAAATCCGATCGGACTGAAAACTTAACTTAACCTAGATCCATGGTCAGGGAACTTAAGTCCGACCTTTGGCTCAAGGGGGGCTACGGAAGTGCTCCGTTGAGCTGAAACAGACACACTTTGGCTATAACCTAAGTATACCTTGGCCCTTGTAAGACCCGTACAATAGTCCGTACCGTTCCGTAGGCTTCCGCGATCCTACTGGTCGAATTCCGGCAATCCTCGACCTAAAGCCAACATTGCACACGATCCTAAGACGAGACCTGCATGCCAAAGTCGGCTCGACCCGAAACCTCTACCTTGGCGACCGCGCCGTCGCCGCGGTTCCAACGCTGCGACTCGCACACCGACCCGATACCCAGGCTAGAAGATGTCGGCCTGCGTTCGATTCGAAGAAAACATCGCGCGTTGTGAATTACGAGGGAATCTTTACGAGATGTCCCATCAATCAATCAATCACTCATGTCAAGTACAAGTCAAGTCACCCCATACCCAAGTACAACAACCCATCCCTCTCCCTTACATAAGCAAGCTCAAAGTCAACTCTCTCTCCCATTTTTTCAAAGCCACCCTTACCCATGACATCATCACACCACTCCCTCCATCCCTTCTTCCTTTAATTTATTTCTTTCTCTCTCTCATTCTCTCATTCCCTCTCTCTCACACGTCCAAGCCTCTTCCAAGCAACCCAATTTCCCAAAACATTTCTAAGTGTGGCCCACCTCCTCAACCTCCATCTCACCCTTCCAATCATCATCTACAACCGTCAAACTTGAAGGCAAGGAGCTAAGGAAGCTAGGGGAGCAAGAAGAAGGAAGATAGGTGGGTGATCCACCGTTAAATTTCTTTTCTTAGGGCCACTTGTTGTTGGGACCCATTTTTGATGTATGAATTGTATCATGTGGGGCCCATAGTGGCGGGGCTCCACCATCGCCGCCTTTTTGCCTCTTGTCTCTTTCTCTATCTCTCTCTTTCTTTCTTTTTCCCTTGAATGTTGTGGACCCCACCAAATCATGTTAAATCCACTCCATCCATCAAACGGTGTGGTCCACCACATTTCAGGTGAAACCTACCCTTCATATATACGTATATATATATATGTAGTAGTATATATTATATTATATTATTATAATATATATTAATATATATATATATGTGCATGGTGGGCCACGTGCATGTGGGACCCACCATGAGGTCTGTGTATGTGGGACCCACCATGAGGTCTGTGTACGTGGGACCCACCACGAGGTCTGTGTATAACGTCCAGCGTCTCTGGACGCTGGACGTGAAGGACGTATATATAAATAAAATAAAAATTTGCTTTTGGGGTGGGCTTTATGCAGGCCCCACCCTGATGTATGGGGATGATCCACGCCATCCATTCTGTTCTCCAAATAATTTTAGGCGTTGAGCCAAATTTTTAAGGTGATTCGATCATCAGGTGGGCAATACCATCTAAAACCATGTAAAGACATGCCAGAACATATAAAAGTACTCGGTGGGACCCACCTGAAGTTTGGATGCAGCTGAAACTCGTTCTGGACGGGTAGAACAGTGGGACACACAGAATGGGTGGGTTGGATTGTGAATCACAGGGCCCCATTTTAAAAATAAAAAATAAAAAAAAGGAGCCGCTGCAGCAGCAGCGCTGCTGCAGACGCAGGCAGTGCCTGCACTGCTGCAGACGGGCGGGCGGTGGCTGGGCCTCACGGCTCCAGCTGTGGGCCCCCACTGTGATGCATTTCGATCATCAACACCTAGCATTTGATGGGTCCCCTTTAATTATGGGCTATCCCCAAAAATCAGCCATATACGGATCTCAAGTGGGCCACACCATCAAAAATTTTGTGAATACATGCCTAAAACATATAAAATTATTTGGTGGGGCCTACCTGAAATTTGGACACGGTTGAAATTTGGTCCGAACCCTCAGCCAAGTGGGACACACCTAATGGGTGGATCGGATTTGTGAACGCGTCACAGTGGTCCTCCCTGACCGTGCCACCTTATGAATAGTTTGGGTGACAAATAACATTACAGTGGGCCTCCCACGTGCCTCGTGACGCTGGATTTCAAATAAACATTACAGTGGGCCTGCCCACGTGACCTCGTGAATAGGCTGGATTTCAAATAAACATTACAGTGGGCCCTGCCCAAGGTCCACATGACCTCATGAATAGGTTGGATTTCAAGTAAACATTATGGTGAGCTTCACATGTGGCCCACTTGGATGCATATGGGCCCATGTACTTGGGCCCATCGTGATGTATTTTTTTGGGCCCATAATAAGGCCCACTTGAATATTTATAGGCCTATTATTGAGGCCCACTCTGGTATATATGGGCCATGCATTTAGGCCTATCTTGACAGGTATATGGGCCCAATATTGAGGCCCACTTTGATATATATAAGGCCTATGTGATTAGGCCCATTTGATACACCTAGAGCTTATGTGATCGGGCTCATGTTAACGCATTCTCAGGCCCATGGATGATGGCCCATTGCAATGTACCTAAGGCACATTGCAATTTGTAATTCCACCAGGGTTTATTTAATGGTATTTAAGACGAGCCGAGCCTTAAGGACAATGTTGGTTTGACGTCCACATTGTACGAGTAATGTTGGTTAGATGTCCACATTATAACTCTCCCTAAGGCCACTGATAGGCCCGTTTCGGTTTCATGTAGGCCATCTAGGCCCATCTTCATTGAGAGGATAGTTTATTGCTTTATAACATGTTTAGCACAGCCCCGTGATTCATGATCATACGCATCATATGTATGCTTGATATGGAGAGTGACTGATCATAGCATATGCCTACGGGCAGATCATTTATGGGCTCCCCGATATGTGGAGTTGCCTTACATGAGCGCACGGTATGCACAGGATTGATGCATGTCTGGCAGTATGATTCATGTACTTACATCTGTATGATTGAGATATGCCCAAGCGACATCAGGGCCATAGCCTGCACAGATATATCGTGGGTGGCTGGTTGGATACCGAAAAAATCTTGTTCCAAGCAATTGGGGCACCATAGATGTCCCTGGGTGAGAGTCCCTGAACCCGATGGTACCAGAGGATGACTCCAACATCGAGACCGAGTGGATATACGAGCGCACGAGGGCCGAATACCATGAGGCTGCGTCTCCCACTGTGTCGTGGTCGGTTGGAAAGGGGTGTGGCCTTACTCACCCGAGAGTAGGGGGCATTACTAGGCTGAGTTTGACCATCTCAGAAATGGGTTCGCTATCGACGTGCCGGATAGGTATTGGATGACTATTGGACAGGCGGATAGTGAGGTTTCTTACGCTCACTTGGACTGTGCTGCTTGGAGAGAGACAGTGCCATTTGGAGTGTACTGAACCCCGGTGATTATCCAGACTGAGAACTATATTGACATGAGGATTTGGATGAGGATTGGCATGCTTGAGCTGCATCTTGCATCGCATGGTCTTGGCATGGCCGATTGCATTCATATCTTATACTATATAGCCTTGGTACGACTGGTTGCATTTACGTACTCATCAGTACTATTCCGCATTACTCTGACCTTGTATTCTAAGCACGCTCATATTGCGCACACACTTACACCACCCTCTAAGCTTTCTATAAGCTTATGCACGATTGATGCGTGCAGGTGACGCCAGGACGCAGCTATAGTCTCGCCGCAGTTGGAGCGTGCCGCCGAGCTTTTGGAGTTTTGATATTACCACTATCTTGTATTTCCCTTTATACGCTCTGTACTCAAAGTTTTTGTTATAGTGAATTTTGTGATGGTGTTCTTGTGGTTATTGTTCGTGGGTTATGCTCATTACGAATCAAATTGATCATTAGAAATCCTCCTTGTAGCATCCCAGGATCGGAACCTTGCGTATGGGCACTGGGAGCCGAGAATGGGGTTCTATGGAGGCTGTCGACACCGGATTCGGCGATCGAGAATTTTGTGAGCCCGGTTTCCAAGTTTGGGGTGTGACTTGCTGATCGCCAACGTCGTCCCTTGGAATTTGATGTAGGGGACCAATTGTATCTCAAGGTCTCGCCCATGAAGGGCATGGTTCGATTCGGAACGAAGGGCAAGCTTGCCCCGAGATTCATAGGATCTTTCGAGATCACTAAGCGCATTAGCGTTGTGGCCTATTGGCTTGCCTTGCTACCTCAGCTGTCTAGCGTCCACAACGTTTTCCACGTCTCTATGTTGAGGAAGTGTGGGTCAGACATAGTCCCTATTATCGATTGGCAGCCGTTGGAGGTTCGTGAGGACGCTTCTTACATTGAGCAGCCAGTTCGTATCCTTGATCGAAAGGAGTAGGTCCTCCGGACCAAGGTCATACACCTAGTGAAGGTTCAGTGGGGTCATCATTCTGTTGATGAGGCATCTTGGGAGCGCGAGGCCGAGATTCGAGAGCGTATCCCCATCTTTTGATGATTGACCATATATTGTATCTTGTATACTGTCTTCGATTTTATATGACGATGTCTTATTTCCTCTTCTTTTATGAGTTACGACTAGTTGCGATGATTGTGCAAATTTCGAGGATGAAATTTTTATTTGGAGGGGAGAGTTGTAAGACCCGTACAATAGTCCGTACCGTTCCGTAGGCTTCCGCGATCCTACTGGTTGAATTCTGGCAATCCTCGACCTAAAGCCAATGTTGCGCACGATCCTAAGACGAGACCTGCATGCCAAAGTCAGCTCGACCCGAAACCTCTACCTTGGCGACCGCGCCGTCGCCGCGGTTCCAACACCACGACTCGCACACCGACCCGATACCCAGGCTAGAAGATGTCGGCCTGCGTTCGATTCGAAGAAAATACCGCGCGTTGCGAATTACGAGGAAATCTCTACGAGATGTCCCATCAATCAATCAATCGCTCATGTCAAGTACAAGTCAAGTCACCCCATACCCAAGTACAACAACCCATCCCTCTCCCTTACATAAGCAAGCTCAAAGTCAACTCTCTCTCCCATTTTTTCAAAGCCACCCTTACCCATGACATCATCACACCACTCCCTCCATCCCTTCTTCCTTTAATTTATTTCTTTCTCTCTCTCATTCTCTCATTCCCTCTCTCTCACACGTTCAAGCCTCTTCTAAGCAACCCAATTTCCCAAAACATTGCTAAGTGTGGCCCACCTCCTCAACCTCCATCTCACCCTTCCAATCATCATCTACAACCGTCAAACTTGAAGGCAAGGAGCTAAGGAAGCTAGGCAGCAAGAAGAAGGAAGATAGGTGGGTGATCCACCGTTAAATTCTTTTCTTAGGGCCACTTTGTGGTGGGACCCATTTTTGATGTATGAATTGTATCATGTGGGGCCCATAGTGGCGGGGCTCCACCATCGCCGCCTTTTTGCCTCTTGTCTCTTTCTCTATCTCTCTCTTTCTTTCTTTTCCCCTTGAATGTTGTGGACCCACCATGAGGTCTGTGTATGTAGGACGCACCATGAGGTCTGTGTACGTGGGACCCACCACGAGGTCTGTGTATAACATCCAGCGTCTCTGGACGCTGGACGTGAAGGACGTATATATAAAAAAAAAAATTGCTTTTAGGGTGGGCTTTATGCAGGCCCCACCCTGATGTATGAGGATGATCCACGCCGTCCATTCTGTTCTCTAAATAATTTTAGGCGTAGAGCCAAATTTTTAAGGTGATCCGATCATCAGGTGGGCCATACCATCTAAAACCATGTAAAGACATGCCAGAACATATAAAAGTACTCAGTGGGACCCACCTGAAGTTTGGATGCAGCTGAAACTCGTTCTGGACGGGTAGAACAGTGGGACA
>JAJHSJ010000006.1:53057244-53145428 GCA_021015155.1 Magnolia officinalis
CGAGTAGAGAGTTGATTCTAATGGGGGTCTATGGTTCCGTGGCCGCCTATACATTCCTGACATACCTGACTTGGGACATGCGCTTCTCGAGTCTGTCCATACTCGAAGCTTGCAATGCATCCTGGTAGCACAAAGATGTACCAGGATATGAGACGGTCGTATTAGTGGGATAACATGAAGGCCCACATCGCTGAGTTCGTTTCTCGTTGTCTGACGTGCCAGCAGGTCAAGGCAGAACATCGCCGACCTCCTGGACTGCTTCAGCCCATGCCCATAGCAGAATGGAAGTGGGACTTCATTTCCATGGATTTCATATCAGGACTGTCGAAGACGAGGAAGGGACACGATTCCATCTGGGTGATTGTGGACCAGTTGACCAAATCGGCCCATTTTCTCCCT
Source organism: Magnolia officinalis (assembly GCA_021015155.1). Classification (NCBI taxonomy): domain Eukaryota; kingdom Viridiplantae; phylum Streptophyta; class Magnoliopsida; order Magnoliales; family Magnoliaceae; genus Magnolia; species Magnolia officinalis. The sequence goes on from JAJHSJ010000006.1 coordinate 53,057,644, forward strand.
ATCAGATTCACGAACTCTGCAGACGAGCTGGCTAGATTAAACATCAGAGAGATCGTCCGTTTGCATGGAGTTCCTTTAAAGATCGTGTCGGACAGAGACACTCGGTTCACATCTATCTTCTGGACTCGTATCCAGGAAGCGATGGGTATGAAGTTGAAGTTCAGTACGGTGTTTCATCCTCAGACTGATGGGCAGACGGAGCAGGTAAATCAGATTCTGGAGGATATATTGCGAGCATATGTGTTGGACTTCAAGGACAGTTGGGATGACTGTCTTCCTTACGCAGGTTGCCTACAATAACAGCTTCCAGGCGAGTATTGGTATGGCGCCATATGAGGCCCTATATGGTCGTCCTTGCAGGACACCGCATTGTTGGGCGGAGGTTGGCGAGCGTAGCTTGATTGGCCCAGAGTTGGTATAGGCGACCACAAAGAAGGTCGACATTATCAGGCGTCGACTTCTTACAGCGCAGAGCAGGAAGAAGAGCTACGCCGATACGAGGCGGCGACCCCTTGAGTTCGAGGTCGGAGATCATGTATTCCTCCGAGTTTCCCCTATAAAGGGAGTCCTTCGGTTTGGGAATAATGGGAAGCTCACACCGAGGTTTATCGGTCCGTTTCAGATACTAGATCGAGTGGGTGTTGTGGCGTATCGTCTCGCTTTGCCCACACCACTTGCAGCTGTACACAACGTATTTCATGTATCTATGTTGAAGAAGTACGTTCCTGATCCTTCACATATCATCAGATGAGAGCAGGTACAGCTGAGCGAGGAGCTACGTATGAGCTGCGTCCGACGCGTATCCTTGACAGGAAGGAGCAGGTTCTGCATAGTAAGGTGATTCCACTCGTGAAGGTATTGTGGACACATCATACAGAGGAGGAAGCTACGTGGGAAACAGAGGCCGAGGTCAAAAAGAACTACCCTCAGATTCTCGAGGAGTACGAAAAGGTATAAATTTTGAGGACGGAATTTTTGTTTAAGGGGGGTAGATTGTAACGACTCGAAATTTTCCGTACAATGGTTCGAGTACAACCTCGACCAGAAATCACTTAGGATTAAATCTTTTAGAAATTTGACAAAGTTAACTAAGTGCTAAACTAGATTAGCCATTAGCCATGAAATCCATTGGAATCGCTTTAAATACGATCTGCAAGACCCAAAACTTGTAGAATCATTGACGGTAGGTTACCCTAAAGTCTAGGATCAAACTCATTACCCGACTGCTCTCGGGAACACATCGAAACTCCGTATCAGGTCTAGACCGCACATCGGGAGTCCGAACACTACGAAGTTAAGGACTTAGGACCGCCTCGCTGGGCTTGACAACCATCTCGGAAATCAAATCCAGACAGTGTCCCACGGCTGTTCGCTCGAGTCTGGAGCGAGAGAGTGTGAAAACCCTTGTTTTCTTTACAAAATAAGTGTCTTGAATAGTGATCTGGCACGCGTCGCTTGCGGACATTTTGTAAGCAACCAGATCGTCAGAATCTGACCCAAATACACCCTCGGATCAGGAAAAATTTCACAAAAATTTACCTGTACTTGGAATTTCGGATCGAGACCCGCTGACCGTTGAACTGAAACTGGTCCGCCACGCGCGATCTGGGAATCCAACTGAAACAAAAACTTAACCTTACCTGGATCCAAGCTCTGTGAGCTTAAGTCCGACTTTTGGCACAAGGAGGCCCGCCAGAAATCCTCCGTTGATCTGAAACAATGCTACTTTAGTTTTAACCTAAGTATACCTTGACCTTAAGTCTATTTCAGAGAGTTTTTAGGCTATATAAGGACCTTAAAACACCCTCTCTCACAGCCATACGAATTTGAGAAAAACCCTAAGTAAGAAGAGAGAAAAAGAGAGAGAAAGCTAGAGAGTTGTGTGAGAATCTCCTTGTTACTATTTTCTGCCACTACACAAGCTGCACCACCCCTTTCTTGTCGCTTTCCCGGCGAATCCGACATCTTTTCAAGGTAAGAAACCCTAACCCTAATCTGTTTTGGAGTTGTAAGGGTTGTAGGTTATGAAATAGCTAACCTATTTCATTCTATAGATTACCGAATTGCCGAATACGGAAGCCTAACAAACCTAGCTGATTCGTTGCTATTCTACGGTATAAGGTGAGGACTTTAGGTGTATAGGTTACGGTTTTCAACGCTTTCAATGTCAGATAATGATAGATTCATTATCTGCATGTAATTGCACATGTACAAAGCGCTGTCTGTTTTTCGTTTCGATTGAAGATGAAAAATGTGGAATTCTACATACTCTAGGTATTTGTAGAAAGTACCGTATACGTATAAATTTTGGAAATGTGTTTGACATGATTATTTGTTGTATAAATATATTATATGTGGATAAATTACTTGTTTGGCGAAAGGACTCGCCCTAATACATGTTTAGCTTATATACACTATGTATGTTGAAATTGTGTATTCTAGAAAATACCGTATACGTATAAATTTTGGAGATGTATTTGTCAGGATTATTTGCTGTGTGAATATATTATACATGGATAAAATACTTGCTTAGCGAAAGGATAGCCCTAATGCATGTTTTACTAACATACATCATGTATGTTGAAATAGTGCATTCTACGTGTTTGTGAAAATGCTTGTGAGAGTAAGTGCTTAGATGTTAGTGCCTTAAGTAGGTGTTGAGATGGGGTTCTCAACTACCTTAGAGACATGTATGATTTCCTCCATGTGGTTCTTTACTTTAACCACTTATGAAATATATGTGTTTGTGTTCCTATTTATATAGTGCTTTATAATATATTTTATAACATGCTTTGTAACATGTTTTATAACATGCGTTATGACATGCTTATTAACATGCTTGAATTGCTTTGTTTATTATGCTTTACACTACATGCTATGAGTAAGGATTGATTGAGTTTGGGACTATGTCAATAGTCCAGACAATCGGTACCAGACTTGAGATCGTGGTTGAGATTTATATCGCCACGAAAGATGTATTTGACGAACCCGAGTCGTACTTCAGTTGGCGGCAGTGGTTAGGTCACACGAAGTGCTTATGCACTTCATGTCGTTCAGTTGATTGTGCGCTCGAGCTAGTCAGGCTCGTCAAGTAACCCGATATGTCTAATGTATGTTCACCATGTTTTCGCGTCGCTACTACTTGAACCTAAGGTACCAAACTTACCAGTAGAATCCCGTTACCATGGTAACCTGATATCGTGCTAAGTCTCATGAGCCGGGATGCTGGTATGGGACACCGTGGTCGAGCTGTCGACCTACGCTAGGGCCACGTGCCTCCCCGTAGTGACCAGTGAGCAACCGGACTCGTGAGCCGATTATGGTGGTATGGGACACTATATTCGAGCTGTCTGCCTACACTGATTGGTGACGAGCCCTTTGTAGTGACCTCGAGCATACTCTGAATTTGCGGTGAGGCGACGAGTCTTGCCGCAGTATATAGAGTATGGACTAGGCCTGTATCTGTATAGTGATGAACCGTTAAAAAGGTGATGGGGGAGTGGTATAACCTTGTGCGTAACAACCCTGACAGCCTTTGCAGTGACCTAGAAAACACACTATCGTCTGAGATTAACTAGGACTGACGACCTTAGAATGGATCATGTTTGGGAATGATACAAGGGAGGTACCTTAGTTTCTCAATCCTGCTGTTTGAAATGGACTAATAATTACTCGGTAATCATGCTCATCATCGCACTGCATGTGCCTGGTAGATGTGGAGCACTGAGGGATGAATGCATTCGCGAATGTAAGATGGTGTCGCATGAGGGTGGTTTGGCAAGGGCATTCATCATGTCATTTTATACTTGCACTAAATAAGAGTAGTTAGGATTGTTTTGATTGTACTGCTTTATCATTACTGCTTGACTGAATTGATAACATGTTAACCTATGCTTTATTGTTCCACTGAGTTAGCTACTCACTCCCACGTTACGGGACGGTGTTGTACATACCAACCAGACTCTGTCACAGGTGTAGATGGTACGTCGATTCAGGAGACGGTGCGAGACTACGATGAGGACCAGGACGAGTTCTCATACATGCAGTACTCTGACGGCTTTGCTTAGGCCGACCGGATCGCAGGGATTTCAGGATCTATTTCTAGTTGTATTTTGCCCTTTTGATTTAGAAACAATACATGTATATGGGTACTCAGTTTGTGTTCATACTCTGGAGTTAATGATGGTTTTGTTTCCTTACATACCTTATTTATACAATTTCAGTCTTTCGCTTGCCTTTATACAATTGATCTGGAGTATGAATTACTGTTTTGGTATAATCTCACTCATGTTTATTGCTCCAACACAGACAACATTTAATCATCATTATCTATGTTGCATAAGTGATGCGTTAGAACTCGGGGGTTGAGTTCATACTCGACCCCCGAATTTCAGGGCGTTACAAGAAAATACATCAAGTACATGTGTAATGACTATCTCACCCAAATTGAGTCGATTGTCGGTAGTTTAGGAGCTAGTGAAATGATACCATGACAAAGGCACATGGTACAACATCCAAAATTAGTCATCCGTCATCGCTCGTATGCTATGAATGCATGATTGGCCCAACTGTTATTATTCTAATTGCAAACAGCTAATTTAAAAAAGTTTATAGGTCACTATGGGGGTCTTATCACCTAGCATAGGCTTACAGCTCGAGCATAATGCACGTACCACCATTCCCGGCTCATGATACTCCAACATTAGGATGTTTAGAAGTAATCTCTTCAACTAGTGGTCAATCATAGTTTCACAAGTGTGACTTATCATCTTAGAGTTATATGAAAATAATCCATCACGCCACTTAGGGAAAATATTCAATCGAAGCCACATGGGGCAAATATCAAGTCGAAGCCACATAGGGAAAATATCAAATCAAAGCCACAAAGGCACAACGATCCACAAGATCGTAAGTCCACAACGAAACTCCATTTAATCCATTAGGAAAATGGCCACTAGGTTGAGGGTCCATTATAATCACAATTAATCAAGTTACATCCCAAGTCTAGATGTACATATATAAGTAGAGTTTTTCAATAATAGATGTAACAATTCAAGTTCTACAAATAATCCACAAGTATGAGAAGATATTCAGGTGTAACATGTACATGTTCATATAAGATAAATGTTGAGCATAAAATTTAAAGATCTATAACACAAGCAATCATGAAATAGGGATATCAATTATCAATCGAGATTAAAATAGAAATTATCACTTAAGCTCATATAAAAGTAGAAAGCCCAAGCGGAAGAAGTCATCACCTTACAAGTTAAATCACCAACAAATATTTCTAGGAAGCACGTGCGCCCTTAGAGTTAAATCTTACTATAAGTGCTTATATGATTATAACACATTAATTATCAAATTTCATAAGAAACAAGTGTTACAAGTCAGATCGCAAGTTTGGAATCACAACAGAATCACAACTACACTACATGTCTGAAGAACAGCTCAAGATCGACTTATCATCTCAAGAAGTCGTCGCTCGATTTAAAGACAAGTTCAAGACAAGTTGTCCTATGTATTTGCTAAAACACAGGTGATATAACCCTAGAAATACCTTAGGTTAAATACTTTCAAAAGTCTAATTGATATTAGATTTTTAATAGTGTTTTTGCTCTGGAGTTCGGCCAGCCTAACTTTCTCAGCTAACCTAACTTTAAGTTCCAACTAAATAACAAATTCTGTTGATAATTCGGCCAACCTAAGTTTTGGTTCGACTAGCCTAAACTTGAAATTCCACCAGCCCAAGTAAAGTTTGGGTCAAATTCCAGCAATGCATTCCTTTGGAAATTGTGGAAATTCGTCTAGCCGAATTTGACCTCAGGCAGGCCAAATTTTGGCTAAATCTTATCTGCGCAATCCAATAGCCATTGGAACGAATCCGGTGGAATCTGGCCAGGTGAAGCTATTCTTAAGCTAGCCGAATTTTCATTATCTTTGGCTATAAATAGAGGCCTTCTCTCATTCTAAACAACAACAAAAAATCACTCTAAAACTTCTACAAGATAGAGAAAAGCCCGGGTCCTTGGCAAGCTAATCGTGTGGTATTTATAATTTATTTTTAGCTTATTCAATTCCCTTTCTTAAGATCATTTCAATCTTATTTTAAAGAGTAATCTATACTCCTCTTTGAGATCTAAGAGAAATGAATCAAGTAGCATTTGAGATTTTCATTTCTAAATTACTATAGAACCCTATACTTTTTCTTTTGAGCGAATACTGTCTCTTCTACATTCAAGAAATAAGTTCCTCTGCTACAAGCTTTTACTGTATCTTTGAATGTATGTTTGAAGATAAGTATTTTACTGTATTTCATTTTAGGTTTTTCTAAAATAGCTTGTGAAAATCACAAAGTCGGTTTTTATTTGTGATAGCCTGTCAAAATCACAAAAGGGTTTTGTTGTTATGAGCTCATGAAAATCACAAGGAACTGTATAAGGTTCTTAAGGTGAACCTGTGAAAACCTTGTTATAGTAAAATTCAAAATTACGAGGGTAGTAATTTTAGGAGTGAAGTAGTTGTAGTTGTTTATAAGCACCAAAGCACTATAACTCCTTGTGCATCTGTGTAGAATGTTTTATTCCTTTTGGCGATAGATGTTATTTATTTCATTCTTGTGGTGAATGTTGTAATTATTTTATCTTCTCTTGCTAATTTTAAAGACATTCGTGAAATAAGGTTGTCTTGCCTAATATTTTAGGTGAAGGTTGTCCTATGAATTATTTGGAATCAAGGTTTTAATACTTAGGCAATTGAGATTATGTATTCTTTATATATTCTGCGTTTATTTTGATTATTTGGCATTGTCCTATTTAAATCCCCCCCCCCCTCTAGGTCATCGTTAGTTATCCTTTTCAAGTGGAATCAGATTGGGTTGCTCTTTTTATTTTTTAGATTTACCTCCTTGAGATAGATCTAGATCTATAAGATGTCAAATTTCAAAAGTTTATCCATTACCAGGCCACCTCCCTTTAATGGCTCAACTATTTATATTGAAAAGCCAGGATGAGGATCTTCCTCAAATCCATTTATGAAAGTATGTGGCAAGCCACTATGACTAAATGGATCCCTCCTATGATGGTAGTAATAGTTAAAGATGGAACCACACAATGAAATAAACCGCATATACTTTTTAGACAACATTTAGAAAAGTGAAAACAATATAAATACAAAAGCCTTAAATGCAATAACTTGTTCTCTATCGCCAGATGAATTCAAAAGAATCATTTCATGCGATACAGCCAAACAAGCATGGGATATTCTTGAAATGACACATGAAGGAACTAACATTGTCAAAAAACCTAAGATTCAAATCCTCACAACCAAATTTGAGGAAATTCGTATTGAAGAAAAATGAGTCTTTTATGGACTTCTATATAAAACTAAATGACATAGTAAATTCCATGTGGGGTCTTGGAGATAGAATCCCTAAAAGCAATGTTTACGCAAAAATACTACGATCGGTTCTTGATATGTTTACTTCGAAAGCTACTACTATATAGGAATTGAGGGATACCAATACTATGAAAGTTGAGGAGTTATATGATTCTCTTCAAACTTACGAGCTGAATTTCAAAGCTCCTAAGATCAAGTCCATTGCTCTTAAATCTTCTAAATCTAATTCAAAGGATTCCAATGTAAATTCTGATATTAACGAAAATGAAGATGATATGGTTATGATGGCAAAGAAATTTTATAGAATTTTCAAAATTAAGAGAAGAACAAATTTTCAAAAATCATTTGATAAAAGAAAAGGAAATTCAAATTTTTGAAAATCTAAAACAAAAGACACCCAATGTTTCAACTGTTTTGAATATAGGCATTTAGCTTCTAAATGTCCCAAAAGGGATAAATCTAGAAGAAAGGGCATGATAGCTACATGGGATGAATCATCAGACTCTGAAACTAATTCAAAAACTAATGAATCAGACTAGGAAAATTCAAATGAATTGAAAGCCTTTATGACTATAGTCAGAATCACTTCTTCAGATGACTGTGATATGTCTGATTATGAAACTCCAACAAGTGACTCTGAAAATGAAGATGATCATCCAGATGCATATGATGCCCTAAACAGAGAAAGTTGTAAGATTACAACTAAATTGAAAATTCAAAAAGAGAATTATGCTAAATTACAATTAGAACTTGAAAAAATTATTTTAAAAAAATCTCATTTTTCCGACTGTTTTGAAAAAACTAAGTTAGATTTGAGTTTAAAAATTTCTTAATTGTAAAAACTTAAATCTAAAAAATGAGAAATTAAAACTTGAAGTTTCCTCCCTTCAAAGTTCAAAGGACACTTGGAAATATACCCATGATGACCAGAAACTTAAAAAACTGTTAACCTCATCTCGGCAATGTGGTGACAAGTCTGGACTGGGTTATATTAAAAATAACTCTTTGAAATTTAAGGATTCTGCTCCTTCCTCTGTAAAAGGAGAATCCTTAAACTCTAAAGCTGAAACTCTAAAAGAATAAACTATAAAAGGAATGACTTCAAATATTCAAAACCTTTTCAAGCTTCTAATATATATATATTAGTATCAACTACCACAAATATTAAAGGAATAATGTAGGGGGTCAAACATTGCATTGAAAAGGATACTAAAGGCATGGATTTAACGCTCAAGAATCATCAAAACTAGTGGACAGATCAACTAATCAGTCGTTAATCACTGACTTGGGATCCACCTGATCTTTGGATAGGCCTCTACTTTAGAAGCAGCCCCTTAAATTAGATAAGAAAGAGGATGGACAGAGTAAATTTCTCCAGAACATCACAGTGGACCCCACCTAGAGCAGAGTGCGTACACAACACTCGTGCAACCGTACTACACAGAACCGGGACTCCCGATCAAAGCACGCTGACCCGTGCTCCCCACACAAAGGAGAGAGACCTCTCTCCAGCGATTTCCCACTGCACATAAATTCAAACAGGGGGCTGTGGGATAATTTCGTGGGCCATCAAGATGGACCCAGATGAATGATCTGAACCGTCCATTCGAACCAGACGGTGGGACTAACCAAGACCTAGGCGGCTCTGATTTGGGACACGTCAAAGAGCGATCGTCAACTTGCTAAGCGTTAGAAATCTCACCGCAAGATCAATCAGGTGGGCAGCATCAACGATGAGTCAAAATCGTCCTTACCAAACAGAAATTTCACCGTAAATCCAATGGACAAAATATTTTCCTCACTACGCTGATCATGGGCCTCACTGAGATCGCCGCAACCTGCTTTACGCAGGGAGTGTGCGTTCAAAGCAACCAGACAATCTAGCACTGAGGACGATCAAACCTAGGATCAAGACATTGATCAAGGCCGTCTAAATCAAGTAAGACAGAGATCAGGTAGCCGCCATGTCGTCTGAAACTAGCAAAGCACTCCACCACCTTTCGTTCTGTAAAGCACTCCACCAACTTCTGTTTCGCAAAACACGATAGTCCTACTGCGTAAAGAACCACTTACGGGATTGCACAGGCCACAGATCTGTGGGCCAGAACCATCGGATGATGATCCAAAATCATCTAGAACTTCAGATGTTGGATGAGGTGGGCCGGAATTTGAATTTATTGATCGGATTGATGACCGATCCATCTCTCCCACGCCAGTCTAGATGGTTGCACAGAAACGAGCAAAGAGAGCTGCGCAATCTCTCCTATACGCAGGCAGGGTCTAGAAAGTCCAAACCCCTATAAACACGTCCAAATCGGACGCTGGAAGATGTGAGCAGGAGAGAGAGAGAGAGAGAGAGAGAGAGAGAGAGAGAGAGAGCAACATGAGCAGGGAGCAACGTGTGAAGAGGTTGTCTATCATAGAGTTTTTCTTCCCTTCCCTTAACCGTTTTTTATGTTTTTCTTAAGGGATTTTAGTTCAGTCATGTCTACGATTGGCTAAACCTCTTAGCTAAGGCTAAGAGGTGAAGCTTGTAGCATGATGGGATGTTTCTTACGGCTTTGATTCATGTTTAAGTTGAACTATCTTTGATTCTAGTTTGAATATAAGGAATGCTTGAAGTTTTTAATGGTTAATTGTGACTTAAATTACAATAGATCTGTGATATTTTTGAGTATGTTCTTTTCATTATCAAGATTATGAATTTAGGAAATCCCATTGTTCACCATCGTCCCATGGGCATGGTTAGATGATGGAATCCTTCTAATTCTCATAATTCTCTCACATTGGTTGTGAATTGGTAAAATTCCGTTGTTAGCTTTGTCTCATGGGCATGGTTTAGTGATGGAATCAATTCTAGTTCTCATACCTCTCATCCCTTGCTAATTAGATTAAAGGAAGTTCATATTTGATTTTTAATGAGACATCTTCCAATTGGATGAAGATGGGACTCTGATTCCAGTTGTGTTTTGAATCAAGCATAGATCTCCCTGATCTCTACAAGTGGATCCTTGGAAACCCTAGTTTCCCACCTTTGAATTTACAAGTTTTAGTTAAGTAATTTACAATATTCTCTTAAATTCTTAAGATTTAGATTATATCTTCTTCTAGTTCTAGTTACTTTTAGAATACATACAAGGTTCAGTCCCTGTGGATTCGACCTCAGTCCTACCGAGATTATTACTACATCGCGCCCTATACTTGGGGTTGTGAACAAGTTTTTGGCACTGTTGTCGGGGGACTAACGGTTGCATTTTTCTGAGACTAACTTGTTTTGGAATTAGGTTAAGATTAGGGTTTGTTTAGTTTCTATTTTTAAGATTAGGTTTTTTCTGTTTTATTTTCGAAACTAGCCTAACTTTCCTGTTTCGTAGGATTCTGATATAGACTTTCTAAATTGGTAATCGCTTTCTAATTTTTCTGTTTCTAATATAAATTAGGGTTTGTTTTATGTTTTAGAAACTTTCTAATTCTAGGTTTAGAAACTAACTTTCCTTTTTTTGTTTTTAGACACTTACCTTTTTAGAAACTAGTTTACTTTCCTAAATAGTTTTTAACTTTCTAATTTTAGAATTTATGTTTTTAGAAACTGACTTGTTTTATTTTGTTTTTGCAGGACCTGACTTAGGAACTTCCAATTTGGTAACTTCTTTCCAATTCTCTCTCTCTTTCTAATTCTAAATTTCTATTTCCTTTCTTCCTTTTTAGATTTAGGTTAGAATTTGAGATTGAGGTCTAAGAGTATTTCATGCTCAAGTGGGTTCGTGACAACACTCGACGTCTTTTGAGTGAAGGAGGATTGGTTGAGGGGTTAACTATCCATCGCATGATTAGACACCACTCGAGATCCCCAGAGTTAATTGAGGTTATGGTCGTAAATCAACTAGCCAATCAACCGGAAGGACAACCTCAACCTCAGGTTGGGGAAGTTCAGGATGAGAATGATGTGCATCAAGCACCCCCGCCTCATACTTTATGAGACTATTTACAACCGACGGTGGCGAGTACACCCTCATGTATGGTTTTTCCAGAAAATACAGGACATATGGATATCAAGCCCGGGGTGATCCAACTCCTTCCAAAATTTCATGGACTTAAATCTGAAAATCCATATCTACACTTGAAAGAGTTTGATGAAATTATAGTCACTCTATATTTTCCTAACGTGTCTGACGACACGATCAGGCTGAAACTCTTTCCCTTTTCTTTGAAAGAGAAAGCTAAGACGTGGTTACATTCACTACGTCCTTGATCTATTGGTAGATGGAATGACATGACAAGGGAGTTTATAAAGAAATTTTTCTCATACCATAAGACGAACACCCTTAGAAAGTTGATCATGAACTTCACCCACAGGGAAGATGAAACATTCTTCCAATGTTGGGAGCGGTTCAAGAATCTTGTCAGTTCATACACACAACACGGTTTTGAAATGTGGCACATCACGAACTTTTTCTTTGATGGAATTAGTCGAGACGATGCGTAATGGGGAATTTATGAATAAAAGTGTCGATAAGGTGTGGGACTATTTTGATAAGCTTGCTAAAAACACACAATCATGGGACATCTCCCCAAAATTAAGCACCATGTCTAGGCCGACTCAATTCAAAGAGAGGGGTGGAAAGTATCTCCTGAAGAGGATGAGGATATCAATGCTAAAGTGGCTAATCTCACCAGAAACCTCGAGGCCATGGAATTAAAGAATGATAAGACTAAGGAAACTATTTGTGGTATTTGTGCTTGCAACAATCACACAACTGAAAATTGTCCAACAATACCTACCTTTCAAGAGGTGTTGAATGAGCAATCCAATGCCGTGAACAATTACCAAAGACCTTTCAATGGACCTACCTCCAATACATTCAATCCTAATTGGAGAAATCATCCAAACTTCAGTTGGAGGAATGGACAAATGGTACACCTCAAGGTATCTTCAACTAAATTTCAAATCAAGAGAAACCTCAAGAGGACCCGGTTCTAAAACATCTTCAAAAGTAAGAGCTTTTCAATCAGGGTATGCTACAAGCCTTTCAAGACCTCACAAAGGTCATACAAGGACTTGAGACTAAAAGTGCGATTGGGAATAAGGGGAGCCTTCCAGCTCAACCTCTTTCCAATCCAAAACCACAATATGAAGTTAGCGACCTAAGCTCTTCAAATTAGATGGAGCAAGCTAAGTTTATCACCACTCTTAGGAGTGGAAAGACCATTGACAAAACTATTCCGGTTAGGACCGAAAAGCCTAAGGACCCGGAAGAGGACAACAATAATAGACCTAGCATTGCTCCACAACAATTAGAACCATAACTTCAAGGCAAGCCGGCTGCCCCATTCACCCAACGGTTGGTTGCACCAAAACCTCTCTCTAACTTTCAGGACATTCTAAAGGTGTTGAAACAAGTGAAGGTTAATATTCCTCTACTGGATGCAGTCAAACAAATACCTTCATATGCCAAATTTCTGAAAGACTTATGTACGACCAAAAGATGGAAAAATATTCAAAAGAAAATCTTCTTAACTGAGAAAGTAAGTGTCATCCTAAAGCAAGATGTGTCAAAGAAATTCAAAGATCCTGGTAGCTCAACCATACCTTGTGTAATTGGGAACTACCGAATTGAGCACGCACTTCTTGACTTAGGAGAAAGCATAAATCTGACTCTCTACTCGGTCTACAAACAGGTAGGTTTTGGTGAATTGAAAATCACCCTAACCACATTATAACTCGTTGATCGCTCAGTTCGTGTACCGAGAGGGATAATTAAGGATGTGTTGGTCCAGGTTGACAGATTCTACTACCGGTAAATTTATCATCCTGGATACGGAACCATCAGTAACATGAGCACTCAAATTCTTGTCATTCTTGGTCGCCTATTCCTTGCCACTTCAAATGCAATCATTAATTACAGGAATGGAGTCATGAGTATGTCTTTCAGGAATATGACATTGGAGTTGAATATCTTTTTCAACACAGGCAAATGGTTAGAGGATGATGACGATTTCCACAACATTAACATGATTGACTCTTTCGTGGAAGATAGAACTCTGATGATCTTATCCTCTGACCCTCTAGAAACATGCTTGGCCCACTCCCATGATTTAGATGATGATATGATTAAAGAGATGGGTGTCATACTTGATACTACGCTGGTACTTGAAGTTAACCAGTGGAGGCCATGATTTGAAGAATTACCCCAAACTGATGTAGTGCCTCTACCGTCTAACCTTAAGGCACCGAAGCTTGACCTAAAACCTTTGCCCTCTGATTTGAAATATATTTATTTAAGTCAAGATGAGACATACTCGATGGTGATTTCATCCCACCTTAAACAAGAACAAGAGAGTATGCTCATTTTTATTCTCATTGAGCATAAGAGAGCCCTTGGATGGATGATTGCGGACCTCAAAGGAATTGACCCTTCGGTTTGTATTCACCATATTTATCTTGAGGATAATACGAATACCTCTCGGCAACCACAACGTAGACTAAATCCAAACATGAAGAAAGTGGTTAAGGCCGAGGTTCTTAAGCTATTGGATGTGGGTATCATATACCCTATATCCGATAGCCAATGTGTGAGTCCAACTCGGGTAGTTCCTAAGAAGTCCGGAATCACCATCGTAGCCAATGCCAACAATAAACTCGTGCCAACTAGAGTTCCTACTAATTGGAGAATGTGCATTGACTATCAGAAATTGAATACTGTCATAAGGAATGACCACTTCCCTTTGCCTTTCATTGATCATATCCTGGAAAGGCTAGCTGGTCACTCATACTATTGTTTCCTTGACGGGTACTCGAGCTACAACCAGATAGAGATAGCTCTTGAAGATCAGGAAAAGACCACATTCATCTGTCCTTTTGGCACCTTTGCTTACCGAAGGATGCCATTAGGACTGTGTAATGCCCCCGCCACTTTTTAGCGATGCATGATGAGTATTTTTCTGACCTGGTAGGGCAATATCTAGAGGTCTTCATGGATGAATTCTTTGTTTCTAGTCTATCCTTCAGTGACTGTTTGAAGAATCTTAAATGTATGTTGAAGTGATGTGAAGAAAAGAATTTGGTACTCAACTTGGAGAAGTGTCATTTCATGGTTCATAAGGGAATCGTCCTTGGACATATCATCTCATCCAAGGGAATTGAGGTAGATAAGGCTAAATCGATCTTATCTCTAACCTACCTCCACCCAAGAACATATGAGACGTGCGATCCTTTTTAGGACACGCCTGCTTTTATAGGAGATTCATAAAGGACTTTAGTCATCTGTAACCCCCTGAAAATCGAGGGTCGAGCAAACCTCTACTCCCGAGTTCCAACTCATCACTTATGCAACATGGATAATGATGTTTAGATGTCGTCCATTAGCAATGCAGTAAACATGAGTGGGATCATACAAAAACAGTACATCATACTCCAGAGTTAATGTAATTTGACAAGCGGAAGACTGAAATATATGCATTTAATTATGAAAACGTTTCACAAATTTCAAAGTTTGAGTATGAAACCAAGTGAAATATATATACATATGTTGTTTCTAACCATATAAATGCGGGAAGTAGATGTGTTCAACTAAACAAGTATCCCAGTAGTCCCTACGCATCGGTATGAGATCTACATAGATCCGCCCGATAGTTGAACGTATGAGAACTCTTCCTCCTCGCCTATGAAGTACAACTCTGCTGTATAGACTTCGCCATCACCTGCATCTAAACCAGAGTCTGGGTGGTGTTTAAAACACCGTCTTAGGTGGGAATGAGTAGCTAATTCAGTGGAACTATAAAGTAAAGGTTAACATGTTATTAATTCAGTCAAGCAGTAATGATAAAGCAGTACAACAATCATGTCCTAAAAACTCTTGTTAATGCAGGAATGATATGCTATAATGATGCATACCCTCGCCTGCACTCCCTCAGCAACATCATCTCACGGTCGTGCATGCAACACTCCCGCTGTACTCAACTTCATCGTCAAAGGCACTTGCAATGCGGTGCATGTGCATGTTAGCTAAGTTCTTAATTAGACCTATTCATACAGTAGGTTTGGGAAGCTAAGGTACCTCCCTTTATATCATTTACCCAAACAATGATCCATCTAGGGTCGTCAATCCTAGTTAATCACATACGATAGGCAAGTTCAAGAGTTTACACTTTAGGTCGCTACGAGAGGCTCGTCACCGTCAGCGTAAGCCTATTTTGTACTCGAGGTCCCACCACCAACGCCCTACCAACTGGCAGTCTATTTTTGAAGGCTTGTCACCAACCCGACTGGGGACCACAGCCAGGCTGCGCCGGGGTAGGCCTATTTTATACTCGAGATCACTACGGGAAAGGCTCATCACCTTAGCGTAGGCAGACAGCTCGAATACAGTGTCCCATACCACCGTATTCGGCTCACGAGTTTGGGTTGCTCACTGATCACTACAGGGAGGCTCGTCACCCCAACGTAGGCCGACAGCTCGACCATGGTGTCCCATACCACCATGCCCGGCTCATGAGTCTTAGCGAATCGTGGTACCAAGGTTAAACGGGCTTTGCACTGGTAAGTGATACCTTAGATTCAAGCAGTAACGTCCATACATGGTGAACATACATTAGGCCAATCGGGTTACTTGGACAAGCTCGACTAGTACGAGTGCACATTGACTTAATCGACATGGAACGCATAAGCACTCTGCGTGACCTAACCACTGTCGACAAACAGCGTACGACTGGAATTCGTCGAACGTGTCTTGTGTGACGAAACGAACTCGGCCACTAATTTGGGAATCATTACCGATTACCTGGACTACACAGTAGTCCCAATCATATTCATACACAATAGGCATTCATATATGATAGTCAAACAGCATGTGACAACCAATTTCTGTATAAATCTCATTTGAGCATTTTAACAAACACATCGGACACATATTGTCATACATAGGCATTTCATCCATAAAGCACGTAGTAGTAAGATAGGTTACATGAAGGAAACTGTAACTATAGATAAGGTAATTGAGAATTCTATCTCAACACCCTCATTAAATACATTTCCACAAGAGTTTTCTCATTCAGGCATTTTATCAAACACTTGGACTACACATATCAACATACATGTAATAAATTAGTTATAACGTATATTATAGCAAATCCTTTCACAAGGGAGTTGCCACACATACAACAAACATATATTCTCAAACAACAATCATGGCAAGCACAAATCATAATTCCATATTCATACAAACATTTCAACAAATAGATGGAATGCATTAATTTCAACATAGTTCATATATATATGTAATACGCGGAAAACATTGCATCTAAGCATATGTGATATCAATCAAGTCAGTCATAAATCATTAATTCACATTGAAAGCCTTGAAAACTATAACCTAAATGTTTATAGTCCGCACCTATCGCCGGTACGCCGATTACGAACTCGGTTCGAACCCTACGTCTTTGTCTACGGCACAACGGCTACCTAAATCACGAAAGAGGTTAACTATTTCACTGATTCTTCTACTTGGATTCCTAAAACGAGATTAGGGTTAGGATTCCTTACCCAAATCGAAGTTGGAGACGATCGTGAAGCGATGTGAAAGGGTGAATCAAGGCGTGGAGTTGTGCGAGAGAATCTCAGCAACGATCTCCCACTCTTTCTCGTCTGTCCTCATACTTTTCTCCTCTTTTCCCTCTTCTCTCTCCTAGGGTTTGGAGCAAATTCGTATGTGAGAGAGAAGGGGTGGGTTAAGGGTCTTATATAGGCCCAGAACTGGTTCAAATGGCCCTAGGGCCGTGGTTTACTTAGGTTATAGCCAAAGGAAGTCTGTTTCTGATAAACATGGCCCATCTGGAGGTCCATTACTCACCTACGGCATAGGGTAAGTTCCCTGGCAATGGATCTAGGCCAGGTTAAGATTTTGGTCCGATCGGATTTATGGATCGACCGTGGAAGACCAGTTTCAGTTCAACGACTATCGTCACTCGAGCAGGGCCACAAGTACACTGACCTGTGTAGGAAAATTTTCCTGATCCAAGGGTGTAGTTGGGCTAGAATCTAACAGTCTGAAACCTTAAATTTAGCCTGCAAGCGAACAGTCCAAATCACTCAAATCCGAGTTCATTTTCTAAAGATATTTATGTTTCACGCACACTTCGCTTCGGGCTCAAGTTGTGCATTTCTAAATACTATTTAGACTCGATTCCCGTGATGGTTGTCAGGCCCAGTAAGGTGGTCATAGCCTTATAGTTTCGCGATCATTGGACTTTTGACACGCGGTCCAGGTCTAATACGGAGTTCCAATGTGCTCTTCTGAGCAACTGGGTTTTGAGATTGCCCCTAGCTTTTTAAGTAATGTTGAGTTAGTGATTTTAATGGTTTTGAGTCTTGTAGTTTGTATAGAAAGTGGTTCAAGCCAAATCCATCGATTGTTTAGTTTAGTGCTTAACTACGTGTCACCCAATTACGACAGACTATGTTGCTCTATCCAAACCACCTATTTATTTTGTCAGATTTTATAAGACTAATGGCCCAAAACCCATTTTTATTTATATATTTACTATTATAGTAAATTTAAGTTTAAGTATTGTTCTCCATAATTTAAATGTTAGGATTAGCATCTACTATGAAAGTACTTAGAAAAATGTGAAGAATAAGGTGGTGAAAGGTGAGTTTTGTGAAGGAAATGGGTTGAAAAGGGATTTTAAATTTTGGGATTGAGTTCTGAAAAGTCAGTAAGGTGTTATGATCAACCCATTGCCTAAAAACATTTATCCCCAAGTCAAAAAAATTCAGGACGTTACATCATCTCTCTCATCCTTTATGTAATCTACTTCAAAAGGATGCACCATTCGAGTGGACTGAGCAATGCCAGGAAGCTTTTGCTAAGCTCAAGGGCATGTTAACCACACTGCACCTATCATGCAGCCACTTGACTAGAGTCTTCCTTTTGAACTTATGTGCGACACGTCTGACTATGCTCTTGGGGCGATTTTAGGTCAGAGAAAAGAAAAGAAGCCCTACGTTATTCATTACGCAAGTAGAACTCTAAATCCTGCCCAAGTGAACTACTCGACTACAGAAAAGGAACTCTTAGTTGTAGTGTTCGCTTTGGACAAATTTAAGTCCTACTTGATTGGATCCAAGATCATCATTTACACAGATAATGCGAGGCTCAAGTATCTTCTTTCTAAGAATGATGTTAAGCCTCACCTGATTAGATTGATCCTCCTACTCTAAGAATTTGATCTGGAAATAAAAGATAAAAAGGGAGTAGAGAACGTAGTGGCTGACCATCTTTCCTGCCTTGTTCTCCCTAATTCTCTTGAGATGACACATATCATGACATGTTCCCTGACTAACAATTGTTCAAAGTCTCCCATTCAACTTGGGTTGCTGATATTGCTAATTAGCTTGCCACAGGTTTCACACTGTCACACTAGACTGCCAAAGATAAGAAGAAATTTTTCACCAAAGTGCGTAAATTCTTCTAGGATGATCCGTATTTGTTTAAATATTGCCCAGACCAAATATTAAGGAAATGTGTGCCAGAAAATGAACACCGAAGTGTCATCTCCTTCTGTCACTCTCAGGCCTGAGGTGGTTACTTTTCTGTTAAAAAGACCACGGCTAAGATTCTGTAGTGTGGCTTTTACTGGCCCACTATGTTCAGGGACACTCATGAGTTTTGTAAAGCTTATGAGCGTTGTCAGAAATTGGGAGCATCGTCCCGTCGAAATATGATGCCTCTTAACCCCATTCTGATCATTGAAGCATTTGATTGTTGGGGCATTGATTTCATGGGACCTTTCCCCCAATCTTTTGGAATTTATATATTTTACTCATCATAGACTATGTCACTAAATGGGTCGAAGCGATTCCGTGCCAGAATAATGACCATCAAACGGTCATTAAGTTTTTAAAAGAGAACATCCTTTCCCGGTTCGGAACACCTCAAGCCATCATTAGTGATGGAGGCTCACATTTTTATAATAGGCCATTCGCAAACTTAATAAAGAAATATGACATCTCCCATAAAGTAAGCACTCCATACCACTCACAAACAAGTGCATCTTGGAAAAGACGGTCAACCCTGACCGTAAGGATTGGTCAATCCGATTGGCCGATGCCTTATGGTCTTACTGCACCGCATTTAAAACCCCTATTAGAATGTCTCCCTTTAGACTTGTCTATGGGAAAGCTTGCCACTTGCCTGTGGAGTTGGAACATAGAGCCTACTGGGCGATTAAAATTTTGAATTTCAATCTAGACAACGCTGGCTCGCTATGCAAACTTCAGTTGAATGAACTTGAAGAAATTCGGAATAATGCGTATGAGAACTAGAGAATTTATAAGGACAGGATGAAGGTGTTTCATGGCCAACACATTCTTCAAAAATCATTCACACCAGGTCAGAAGGTCCTCTTGTATAATTCTCGATTACAACTCTTTCTGGGTAAGCTCCGATCTCGCTGGACCAGCCTTTCATTGTTACTAATGTTTATCCTCATGGGGCTGTCGAGATTCGAAATCCAAACAGTGGCAATGAATTCAAAGTGAATGGACATCGATTAAAGCCATTTGTCGAGCAATTTGATTCAGAGAACATGTCCATACCTCTAAGTGATCCTGTTTATCAGGATTGATCTCCTAGTCTGACGGAGGTATAGTTAGGTTTTCTGTTTTTCCGTTCTAGGATAGTTTACTTTCATGTTCTGTTTAGGATAGTCGGCTTTATGCTGTTTAAGATAGTTTGCTTTCTGTTTGTTTTAGGATAGTTTGTTTTTGAACACTTGTGCTAACCACTTTCACGCCGAGATCCTTTGGAAAAAGCAACAAAATTTCTTCATCAGGTACTCTCTCCATCACCCTTCTTTCAATTTTGTTGTATCTTTTACAAATCTTGCGTATTTCTTTTACATTGAGGATAATGTAGATTTTAGGTTAGGGATGGGAGATTAGGTTACCTAATCAATATTTTCTCTGTTTTAAGCAAAATTTGCAAAATTTTTGAAAAAGAAGCAAATTTTTTCAATGCTCATCTATTTCGAAAGCCATAAGTTGTGTACGTAAGATCGTTTTGAGTATGACAAAAAGATAGAAATTGAGTTTTGAATTGTTGGAGTTGGAGCAACTAAGTAATTTATCACTTATGGCTCTTACATTCACTTAGTTAAGAGGATGTTCAAATATTATTTTATTCAAATTGTTCTCTGTGAATAGTAGTAGATTTTTTACTTGTTAGTATGGTGATCATTGAAAGATATTGAGAACTGAGTCTGGAGAATTTTATCCACCTTAAAAGAAGAAAAGAACCAGTTAAAAAATAGTAGATCGACAAAGGGTCATAAAGAATGAAGAATGACAACATCTTTGAGGAGAATGAAAAATGTCTTTAAAAAGGATGTAATGGTTTTAAAAAAATAAATTTAAATAAATTAAAAAAAAAAAAAGATGAAAAGAATGAATGAATACAAATGACTGTCGATATAAAATCAAAAACTGGGAAAAGAAGGAAAAGGGGATAAGTTCGGAATCAGTACTTGGGTCTTCAAATAATCTTGAAGTGATGAGCAGGGCTAACATTAAGAAAAGATAGTATTTTCACTGAACATGTTGAAAAACTTGATATGCGAATTATGCTCTGACCTAATGGATAAAGGATTTATTTGATCGGTTACTTATGTGGTTTGGCTCCAGGATTTCAATAACTCACTTTGTCATTTTGAGTCTACTCATGCATACTTAATACACGAAAGATTATTTTCTGAAAAAGGTTGAACATTGCACATTAAACTTATTTTTCGCATACTTTGCTCGGGACTAAGAAAAATGCTAGTTGTGTAAGACCTGTATCCTAGTCCGTACTGTTCCATAAGCTTCCGCGATCCTTCCGGTCGAATTCCGGCAATCCTTGACTCAAATCCAACATTTGCGCATGATCCTAAGCCGAGTCTTGTATACCGAAGCTGGCTCGAACCGAAACCTGTACCTTGGCGACCACGCCGTCGCCGCTGTTCCAATGACGTAACTCGCGCACTGATCCGATACCCAGGTCAGAAGATGTGGGACCGCGTTCATCTCGAGGAAAACACCGCACGTGCGAATTCCGAGAGAATCTCTACGACCTATCCCATCAATCAATCAATCAATCCCATCAATCAAGTACACATCACACATCAAGTCAAGTACAAGCAACCCATACCCTATCCTTACCTCTCTCTTACACAAGCTACCAAAAGTCAAGTCTCTCTCTCTCCACCCATCCCTTTCTTACAACCCATCACCCATCACACCTCACCCATCCTTTTCACCCATCACTCCTCTCTCTTCTTCATTCTAAAAAAAAAAAATCTCCCAAGCAACAAGCTTCACACGTCCAAGCATTTCCGAGCTCTTCTCCAAAGCCAAGTGTGGCCCACTTTCCCCACCCACTTATCTCTCATCTCCACCATCAAAACCCCATCAACCTCCATCAAAAGAGAAGGCAAGGAGTTAAGGAGGCTAAGGGACCAAGGAGAATGCCTAGAGGTGGGTGATCCACCGTTGATTTCAACTTTAGGGCCACTTGATGTGAGACCCAAATAAAGTATGCAATGTAGAGAGGGGCCCATAGTGGCGTGGTCCCTCTATCACCGTCTCTCTCTCTCTCTCTCTCTCTCTCTCTCTCTCCTCTCTCTCTCTCTCTCTCTCTCTCTTATCTCTCTTTTTTTCCTCTCCTTAGAATGTAGTGGGCCCCACCAATTTGGGTTAAACCTACTCCACCCATCCGATGGTGTGGCCCACCGCATTTTAGGAGAGATCCGTAGTCTACATAACATATATAGTGTATTATATTGACATTATATCAATATTATATTAATATCAGATTTATATATATATATATATATATTAAGAATGGTGGGCCATGTCCATGAGGGACCCACCATAATGCATGTGTTGCATCCAACCCGTCCAACCATTTGAAAGCTCATTTTAAGGCTTGAATTAAAATATATATATATATATAATAATATATATATATATATATATATATATATAATAAGGCAGATCTAGGATTAGGTGGGCCACATTTCAGGAAGCAGTGGGTTGAACGTCCACCATTAAACCCTTGGGAATTCTAATGGTGGAAATCCTTATCATCACTCATTTTTTGGTGTGGCTCATTTGATATATGTGTGGCCCATGTGATGTGACCCACTTACCTTAATTATGGCCCATGTTATGAGGCCCATTGTGATGTATGTAAGGCCCACGGGCTATGGCCCATTGCAATGTATGTAAGGCCCAATTGGGGCGGCCTATTCGATATATATATATATATATATATATATATATATATATATATATCTATATATATATATATATATCTATATATATATATATATATATATATATATGAGAGGCCCTTGTGAGGCAGCCCATTTGATGTATTTGAAGCCCTTGGGTCGAGGCCCAATGAGATGTACATAAGGCCCATTGCAATGTGCGATTCCACCATGGTTTATGTGTTGATGCCCTGGGAGCAATGTTGGTTTGATGTCCACATTGTAGGATGATGTTGGTTAAATGTCCGCATTATCACTCTCCTTAGGGCCCACTAATAGGCTCATACTTATAACGTGTAGGCTGTCTAGGCCCATCTTTGCTATGAGTGGAGTCCATCACTACATAACATGTTTAGTATAGATTCATGATTCATGATCATACGCATCATATGTATGCTTGATATGAGGAGTGACTGATCATAGCATATGCCTTCGGGCAGATTTTTTAGGGGCTCCCTGATAGGCTGAGTTGCCCTACATGAGCGCATGGTACGCGCATGGTTGTTGCATGACTGATAGTATGATTCATACATATGCATTTGTTTGATTATGATTATTGTATGCCCTAGTGACATCAGGGTCATAGCCTCCATAGACACATCGTGGATGGCTGGATTGGATACCTGAAATATTATTTCTAGCATCCGGGCACCATAGATGTCCCTAGGTAAAAATCCCTAAACCCCATGCTACCAGAGGATGACTCCAACTGTAACAGCCCGAATTTTTCCCAACCTGGAATTAGACGTCCTTAGGCGATGGGTCAATCCTAACACAGGTTTAACTTCTCAAATACTCAATTAAAGCCTCAAATCTCTTTTCAAACCATTTTCTTCACAAATCTCACCCTTCACCACCTTGATCTTTCAATTTTTCTAAGTACTTTCACCCTAGACACTATCTTAAACTAGCTAAGTAGTATAACTTGGATCACTTTATATACAAACTACAAAGGACTAAGTACCACATCAGACAGAAATTACTTAGGACTAAATCCTTTAGAAATTAGACGAGAATTAGCCAGTGTTAAACTAGAGTATCTGTGAAATTAGCACCAATCACTTTAAATACGATCTGCAAGACCAAAAACTTGTAGAATCATTAACGCTAGGTTACCCTAAAATCTAGGATCAATCTCATTACCCGGCTGCTCTTGGGAGCATCTCAAAACTCTGTATCAGATCTGGACCGCACGTCGAAAGTCTGAATAACACGAGGTTAAGGAATTAGGACCGCCTCGCTGGGCTTGACAACCATCTCAGAAATCAAACCCAGACAGTGTCTCATGGCTATTCGGTTGAGTCCGGAGGGAGAGAGTGTAAAAACACTTGTTTTCTTTACAAAATAAATATCTTGAATAGTAATCTGGCACGTGTCGCTTGCGGATCAGTTTTAAGCAACCAGACCGTCAGAATCAGACCAAATTAAACCCTCGGATCAGGAGAAATTTCATACACATTTACATGTACTCGGAATCTCCGATCGAGATCCGCTGACCGTTGAGCTGAAACTGGTCCACCACGCGTGATCTGGAATCCCGACCGAAACGAAAACTTAACTCTACCTAGATCCGGTGTCGGTGAGCTTAAGTCCGACCTTTGGCTCAAGGAGGCCCGCCAGAAGTCCTCCGTTGAGCTGAAACAGGTCCGCTTTGGTGATAACCTAAGTATACTTTGACCTGGAGTCTATTTCGGTGAGTTTTTAGGCTATATAAGGACTTTAAACCCTCTCTCATTGCAGCCATACAAATTTGAGAGAAACCCTAGAGAGAGAAGAGAGAAAAGAGAGAGAAAGTGTGGGAGCAGTGGGAGAATCTCTCTGCCGCTATACGTGCGTAACCACTCCATTCTCATCACTTTCTCGGCGATTCCAGCTCCCTTTCTAGGTAAGAAACCCTAACCCTAATCTATTTTGGGATTGTATAGGTTGTAGGTTATGAAATAGCTAACTTATTTCGTTCTATAGGTTACCAAACTGCCGTATACGAAAGCTTAGCAAACCTATCGACTCCGTTTCGATTCTACGATAAAAGGTGCGGACTTTAGGTGTATAGGTTATGGTTTTCAACACTTTCAATGTCAGATAATGATAGATTCATGATCTGCATGCAGTTGCACATGTACAAAGTGTTGTTTGTTTTCCGTTTCGATTAAAGATGAAAAATATGGAATTCTACATACTCTAGGTATTTGTAGAAAGTACCGTATACGTACAAATTTTGGAAATGTGTTTGACATGATTAATTGTTGTATGAATATATTATATGTGGGTAAATTACTTGTTTGGCGAAAGGACTCGCCCTATACATGTTTTGCTTATATACACTATGTATGTTGAAATTGTGTATTCTAGAAAGTACCGTATACGTATAAATTTTGGAGATGTATTTGCCATGATTATTCGCTTTATGAATATATTATACATGGATAAAATACTTGCTTGGCGAAAGGATAGCCCTAATACATGTTTTGCTAACATACACCATGTATGTTGTAATAGTGTATTCTAAGTGTATGTGAAAATGACTGAATGAGTATAGAATTCTCATTCGTGTTCGCCATGACTAATTGTCATGGATATATGATTGTTGTATTGGCGATACCCCTTTGACGAAAGGATTTGCCCTGAATCACGCCACGGCCACTATACGCTATTTATGTTGAAATGTGTAGCCCAAGTGTTTGTGAAAATGTTCAAATGAATATGGAACTTGGATTCCTACCTTCCATGACTGTCCGTCGTGGGTGTACGCATGTTATGATTGGGGCAACTCCCTAGTGAAAGGATTTGGCCTAATACCTATGTGATCAACATATGTCATGTATGTTGTTGTATGTAGTCTAAGTGTTTGTTGAAATCTTGAATGAGTAGTAGTTAGTAAATTGTAATGTATAAGGGTGTTGAGATATGGATTAACTAGGACTGACGACCCTAGAATGGATCATGTTTGGGAATGATACAAGGGAGGTACCTTAGTTTCCCAATCCTGCTGTTTGAAATGGACTAATAAATACTCAGTAATCATGCTCATCATGCATTGCATGTGCATGGAAGATGTGGAGCACTGAGGGATGAAAGCATGCCGCGAACGTAAGATGGTGTCGCACGAGGGAGGGTGTGGTGAGGGCATACATCATGACTGCATTCATACTTGCATTAATAAGAGTAGTTAGGAATGTTTGATTTTACTACTTTATCATTACTGCTTAACTGAATTGATAACATGTTAACCTATGCTTTATTGTTCCACTGAGTTGATCACTCACTCCCACGTTACGGGACGGTGTTGTACACACCAACCAGATTTGTTGAGTTTCAGGTGATGGCGATGCTTATGAAGCAGAGCCGAACTACTGTGACGTGGAGGAGGAGTTCTCCTACATGTAACTCTCTGACAGGTCTATGAAGACCTGGTATTGTATTGACGGGGCTATGGTACTTGGAATAGAAGACATTACACTTACACATTTGGTATATTTTAGAAATGTACTTGTAATTTATTAACCTGGTAATGTTATCACACTCTGGTGACTCACCACAGTTTCCTTTTTTTTTGTATTTATATATCTATCACAGTCTTCCGCTTCAATCTCACTTGTCTCTGGAGTATGATATGTTGTTTTGGCTTAATCTCACTCATGTTCAATTCACTAATACAGACAACATTCAATCATCATTCACTTTGTTGCATAAGTGATGCGTCGGAACTCAGGAGTTGAGTTTATGCTCGACCCCCGATTTTTGGAATGTTACAGTTGGTATCAGAGCATGATTTGGATTAAACCGGACCTGGGTTATGGTCACACTAACGCACTCTGACTTAGGAGGGAGCGACAGAACGTAGAAACAGTCATAGGTATCCCGACTTCACCAATTTGCGAAGTTCGCTGAAAACGAACGCCGAAATCGAGTCTGTATTCAACCATGGTCGCACTGGTTGACCTTAAAACATTCCTAGACCGTCTATTAATGAGTCTAGATCACAATCCACCTCATCCCAACTGTTGAAAATTGGTAGAATATGGGATAAACGTGATGAGGATAACTACTCCGAATCCTCGGAGCTTCTCTGGACTTCTCACAGAGACTTCTCGAATCCAGGAGGAAAGAAAGCAAACAATAGAAATAAATTCTAATAAATTCGAAATTGATTAAAGAATGACTAACAACGAGTTCACAACCCTTTAAATAGGGATACCAAGTAATGGGAAAGAAATCAGAAACAAACTACAGCTAAAACTCTTAGATTTCGCGACTTACTATAAGGTCATGATGTCTACTAGTGCGCAAGGTTTTCGGCCAAAAATAGTAAGTGTCCTATTTCGCTTCACCAAACCGTTCTCCTAATTATTCCAAGCCCTTTTCACGTTGGGCGCAACTCCTAAAGCCCAACAGATGAAGAGTAATCAAACTAGAACTACTATTTTTCCTAAAACAAAATTGAAACAGGGAAACGACCGTCAATCAAAGGGTTTTTTTGCAATTCTGGGCTACGTAACCCTACATAGCTAGGTTGGTTGGCTTCATTAGCCCGTTCTACCCCAAATTCATATATTTTACGTCAGATAAATCATTCCGGATTACAAGATGCGTCCGATTGTCCCGAAACTACCTGAAATTGAGCGAAATGGAGTCGGGGGGCCAAACGGAGCACTTCCAGAGGGATCCAGGGTGGGACCCAGGGTTTTTTGGAGCCTAGGGGGCCTGGGGGTCTCGCCCATGGGGCCCCCCCTCAAAATTCAAGAAGTTTGTCGACGAGGCCCTCGCCCGGTCGACGAGGCCTCGCCGGTTTCTGGGCTGGGCCGGGCCTACGGCTCGGGCCGATTTGGTTTGGGGTCTAAGGTAACCCCCTGATGGTGGGCCATTCCTTAAAACACCTCCAATACCTTACTTCCTTCACAAACCACCCCTCCAAGCTCCCTTTTCCCCTCCAAGTTGCTGCCCTCTCTCTCAAAACGCCCTTCCAAACGCTCAATCTCCCATTTTCGACCACCACCCATCCCTTTCCTTCGTGCACAGCAGTCCACACCCCCCTACCCATTTGATTCCCTCTCATTTTAGCCCGTACACCACCCGTTTGAAGCTCCAAAACGTGTAGCCTCCTACCCTACCCCATTCCTCCCTCTTATCTCCTCCATTCTCTGTCACTCAGGCCTCTATAATATCTGTTAGGCCCCAAACCCATGGAGAACCCACATTTCCAGCCCTTACTCTCTCTCCCCTTCACTTTTCATTCACTTTCCAAGGCCCTATTCGAATTGGTTACGACCATTTTCACGCTTTCCAACACAAGGCTCATTTTCCAAAGCCTATACCATTAATTTTAATCCCCACCCACCCTCCTACCAATCATGCCACTCACAATCCCGAGGAAGGATTAGTAATACAGTCCCATTTAATACAACTTAAGACCACTGGCCACAAAGGCCCATGGAGTTTTGGACCCAGAATGGTGCTCCTAGATTTCGACAGACCTGACCATATAGGAAATCCAACAAATTAATAATGTGAACCTTAGGACCCTCTTAGCTGATATGAGCATGTGTGAAGTGCTCGAGAGTAGTTAAATTTAAGTCCGTACAACTCAATTCCACTTAGACAACGTTTGACCCTACGCGATAAATAATCTCTTGTATTAGAAATGATCTGAAATCAGCTAGTGTATAAGAATAGATTTTGGATTATACCTAGAGGAAACTTCTATATCCCTTGGATTTAATGAGAGGTCAAATCTATACACCCCTTAGAATCGCCTTCTCAAGGATTTAGTACAATCGGGAACACGGAGTAGAGAAACTACATATATTAGTGAGGTATTCGCGGTTTGAATTGAATTCTCAATCCTGGTAGTTACCAATGAACTCTATGCTCTGATCAAGCAGAGAGTCGAGATCAACTGGATTCAGAACTGATACAACAATTTTCTGTCTTCGCGAGGCAGAAGGTCCATCTATCCGATTCTGACCGACTATACAACTTTCCTTCCGTGTTGGCTCGACCACTTACAACCAAAAGTTTATAACTTCGTCTTTGAGAAGTGTAAGAATATATAGCCAATAGAGATTTTTCCTTTTAGGCCTAAGGAATTTCCCAAGTGAGCAACTGACAGTTAGGAATTAGGTCCTAAATCACATGCCATGTCGGCATACATATTGTGCATATGGACTTAGAAAGATAGCCTGCCTGTTAAGCCAGACATGATTAAATAGGATAAGTCTGGACCGTGACAAAATTCCATGGTAGAATTAGGCATCTTGCCACAAACTCACACTTGACCCCGAATCAACCACAATACCCATCATCTTTAGCTCCTTTCTATAACCATAGGTATCAATGTCATAGTACACATCGTCGATGAAAGGCAGACCAATGTATTTCCCACTTCATGTCAAGGATAGGTCCTAAATTACACCTTGTTCCGACATACGGATCAGGACATAGCTCTTGAGCCTTGAGGGTGAAAATAATTTTTAAGGGGGGTAGAACATTATGAGCCCAATCTAGTTAGGTCAGCTAATACACCTCTTTGATCTGGGTAGCGCATCGAAAGCGTGGTGGACCCTACCCCACTGGCCCAGGATTGAAACTGTGCTTGTTAAATACGAACATTATAGAAGCCCTAGTAAGTTCTATTATGAGAAACCGTTTTAAGATGATCTAGTAAGATTTGATTCATCATTTCCTTGGACATAGATAATAACAAGGACTCTCTTAGACTAAGACTTAAAGGGCAACCTTAGACATAGACAATTTGAGCCTTTCAATGATAGACATTCCCTACGTTTCTTGATGGACATTCCCTACGTTTCTAGAGTGATCGGACTACGGAGTTACTGAAATATACAACTGTGAAACATTCGCGGTTTGACCAAATTCTCAATCCTGGGTGACTACCGATGGACTCTCTGCTGACGAGTAGACGACCAGGATCCATCAGGATTAGGAAGGGATACGATGAGCCTTCTACCCTGGCAAGGTAGATGATCAACGTATCGGGATCAAGCCCACTACAATCGTCTCTCCTTGCTGGTCAAACAATGAAAACAACTATCTTACTCTAAATAAGTGGGAATTATCGTCAAGACTCCAAATAGGTAAAGAAATAAATTGTAGCAAACCATCAGGGTATGAGAAATGGATAAAGAAATAAGTTTTAAGGGGGGTAGACTAAAATGAACCAGACTAGTATATGCCCTACCACGCGTAGAAACTCGAAATCAATAAAACTTAGGCAAAAGAAATAATTAAATTTTTCTTTATTACCCTTAGCCAATTTCGTGGACAAAATTTTGTTTTAAGGGGGGTAGATTGTAACAGCCCGGATTTTTCCCAACCTGGAATTAGACGTCCTTAAACGATGAGTCAATCCTAACACAGGTTTAACTTCTCAAACACTCAATTAAAGCCTCAAATCCCTTTTCAAACCATTTTCTTCACAAATCCCACCCTTCACCACTTGATCTTTCAATTTTTCTAAGTACTTTCACCCTAGACACTATCTTAAACTAGCTAAGTAGTATAACTTGGATCACTTTATATACAAACTACAAATGACTAACTACCACATCAGACAGAAATTACTTAGGACTAAATCCTTTAGAAATTAGGCAAGAATTAACCAGTGTTAAACTAGAGTACCTGTGAAATTAGCACCAATCACTTTAAATACGATCTGCAAGACCAAAAACTTGTAAAATCATTGACGCTAGGTTACCCTAAAATCTAGGATCAATCTCATTACCCGGCTGCTCTTGGGAGCATCTCGAAACTCATCAGATCTGGACCGCACGTCGGAAGTCTGAATAACACGAGGTTAAGGAATTAGGACCGCCTCACTGGGCTTGACAACCATCTCGGAAATCAAACCCAGACAGTGTCCCACGGCTATTCGCTTGAGTCCGGAGAGAGAGAGAGTGTAAAAACAATTGTTTTCTTTACAAAATAAATATCTTGAATAGTAATCTGGCACGTGTCGCTTACGGATCAGTTTTAAGCAACCAGACCGTCAGAATCAGAGCAAATTACACCCTCGGATCAGGAGAAATTTCATACACATTTACATGTACTCGGAATCTCCGATCGAGATCCGCTGACCGTTGAACTGAAACTGGTCCGCCACGCGTGATCTGGAATCCCGACCGAAACGAAAACTTAACTCCACCTAGATCCGGTGTCGGTGAGCTTAAGTCCGACCTTTAGCTCAAGAAGGCCCGCCAGAAGTCCTCCGTTGAGCTGAAACAGGTCTGCTTTGGTTATAACCTAAGTATAGTTTGACCTTGAGTCTATTTCGGTGAGTTTTTAGGCTATATAAGGACTTTAAACCCTCTCTCATTGCAGCCATACGAATTTGACAGAAACCCTAGAGAAAGAAGAGAGAAAAGAGAGAGAAAGTGTAGGAGCAGTGGGAGAATCTCCCTACCACTCTTCCCTGACGCTATACGTGCATAACCACTCCATTCTCATCGCTTTCCCGGCGATTCCAGCTCTGTTTCTAGGTAAAAAACCCTAACCCTAATCTGTTTTGGGATTGTATAGGTTGTAGGTTATGAAATAGCTAACCTATTTCGTTCTATAGGTTACCAAACTGCCGTATACGAAAGCTTAGCAAACCTATCGACTCCGTTTCGATTCTACGATAAAAGGTGCGAACTTTAGGTGTATAGGTTATGGTTTTCAATGCTTTCAATGTCAGATAATGATAGATTCATGATCTGCATGCAATTGCACATGTACAAAGTGCTGTCTGTTTTCCGTTTCGATTAAAGATGAAAAATATGGAATTCTACATACTCTAGGTATTTGTAGAAAGTATCATATACGTACAAATTTTGAAAATGTGTTTGACATGATTAATTGTTGTATGAATATATTATATGTGGATAAATTACTTGTTTGGCGAAAGGACTCGCCCTATACATGTTTTGCTTATATACACTATGTATGTTGAAATTGTGTATTCTAGAAAGTACCGTATACATATAAATTTTGGAGATGTATTTGCCATGATTATTTGCTGTATGAATATATTATACATGGATAAAATACTTGCTTGGCGAAAGGATAGCCCTAATACATGTTTTGCTAACATACACCATGTATGTTGTAATAGTGTGTTCTAAGTGTTTGTGAAAATGACTGAATGAGTATAGAATTCTCATTCGTGTTCGCCATGACTAATTGTCTTGGATATATGATTGTTGTATTGGCGATACCCCTTTGACGAAAGGATTTACCCTGAATCATGCCACGGCCACTATACGCTATATATGTTGAAATGTGTTGCCCAAGTGTTTGTGAAAATGTTCAAATGAATATGGAACTTGGATTCCTACCTTCCATGACTATCTGTCGTGGGTGTACGTGTGTTATGATTGGGGCAACTCCCTAGTGAAAGGATTTGGCCTAATACCTATGTGATCAACATATGTCTTGTATGTTGATGTATGTAGTCTAAGTGTTTCTTGAAATGTTAAATGAGTAGTAGTTGGTAAATTGTAATGTATAAGGGTGTTGAGATATGATTCTCAACTCCTTTAATTATGTGTATGATTTCCTTGGATAGCTGTGTGATTAGGAATTGAATATGTACAAACTCATGCTTGTGTTGTGCTTCATAACATGCTCAATTGATTATATGATTTTATCTATGTAAGGCATATGCTTAAATTCATGTTTACGTTGTATGATCCGTCATGGGTGATGGGGGAGTGGAGCAACGAGTGCGTGCAATAGCCCTGGCAGCCCTAAACGGATAATACCAGACTTTGATTGTATGATTTGAATCTTGATCCATTACTGCTTTACCTATCTGCAATTGAATATCATTGGGGCAATTGTATAGTCCAAGCAGTCGGTAATGGGATCGAATTCGTGGCTGAGTTTCAGTTGCCACGTGAGATGTGTTCGACGAACCCGAGTCGTTCTTCGGTTGGCGATCGTGGTTCGCCATACAAAGTGCTTATGCGCTTCATATCGTTCAACTTGTTGTGCGCTCGAGCTAGCCGAGCTCATCAAGCAACCCGATCTGTCTTATGTATGTTCACCATGTTTGGACGCTACTGCTTGAACCTAGGGTACCAAACTTACCAGTGAAATCCCTTTTAACCATGGTACCTCGATCCGCTAAGACTCATGAGCCGGACATGGTGGTATGGGACACCGTGGTCGAGCTGTCGGCCTACGCTGGGGCCACGTGCCTCCCCGTAGTGACCAGTGAGCAACCAGACTCGTGAGTCGATTATGGTGGTATGGGACACTATATTCGTGAGGTCGGCCTACATTGATAAGGTGATGGGGGAGCGGTGTAACCTTTGTGCGTAATAGCCCTGGCAGCCCTTTATAGTGACCTCGAGCATACTCTGAAATTGCGGTGAGCCTTAGAGTTTTGTCGCGGTGTATAGAGTATGAACTAGGCCTGTTTCTGTATAGTGATGAATTGTTAAAGAGGTGATGGGGGAGTGGTGTAACCTTTGTGCGTAACAGCCCTGGCAGCCTTTGCAGTGACCTAGAAAACACACCATCGTCTGAGATTAACTAGGACTGACGACCCTAGAATGGATCATGTTTGGGAATGATACAAGGGAGGTACCTTAGTTTCCCAATCCTGTTGTTTGAAATGGACTAATAAATACTCGGTAATCATGCTCATCATGCATTGCATGTGCTTGGAAGATGTGGAGCACTGAGGGATGAAAGCATGCCGCGAATGTAAGATGGTGTCGCACGAGGGAGGGTGTGGTGAGGGCATACATCATGACTGCATTCATACTTGCATTAATAATAGTAGTTAGGAGTGTTTGATTTTACTGCTTTATCATTACTGCTTGACTAAATTGATAACATGTTAACCTATGCTTTACTGTTCCACTGAGTTGATCACTCACTCCCACGTTACGGGACGGTGTTGTACACACCAACCAGATTTGTTGAGTTTCAGGTGATGGCGATGCTTATGAAGCAGAGCCGGACTACTATGACGTGGAGGAGGAGTTCTCCTACATGTAACTCTCTGACAGGTCTATGAAGACCTGGTATTGTATTGACGGGGCTATAGTACTTAGAATAGAAGACATTACACTTACACATTTGGTATATTTTAGAAATGTACTTGTAATTTATTAACCCAGTAATGTTATCACACTCTGGAGACTCACCACAGTTTTTTTATAAATATATTTTATATATCTATCACAGTCTTCCGCTTGCAATCTCACTTATCTCTGGAGTATGATATGTTGTTTTGGCTTAATCTCACTCATGTTCAATGCACTAATAAAGACAACATTCAATCATCATTCACTTTGTTGCATAAGTGATGCGTTGGAACTCGGGAGTTGAGTTTATGCTCGACCCCCTATTTTCGGGATGTTACACCAACATCGAGACTGAGTGGATACACGAGCGCGCGAAGGTCGTATACCAGTAGGCCACGCCTCCCACTGTATCGTGGTCGGTTGGAAAGGGGTGTGACCTTACCCGCCTGACTGAGGGAGCAATTTCTAGGTTGAGTTTGACCAGCTTGCGGAATCGGTCCGCTATCGACAAGTCGGGCTGGATATTGGCAGGCGGATAGTGAGGTCTCATCCACTCTTCCAGTTGTGCGTTCGGATAGGGACGGCAACCTGGCGTAGAGTGTACTAGACCCCGGTGATTATCCAGACTGAGAACCGTACTGATTTGATGATCTAGTGAGGAGTTGCATTAATATGTGGGTGTGGATTGACATGCTTGACTTGCATTATGAATCGCACGGCCTTGATATGGCCAATAGCAGTTACATTCTCCATCGCATAGCCTTGGTACGGTTGATTGCATTCATATACCCATCAGCATGACTTCACATTACTCTGACCTTATATTCTAAGAACGCTTATATTGAGCACACACTTACACCACCCTCTAAGCTTTCTATAAGCTTATGCACGATTGATGCATGCAGGTGATGCCAGGACGCAACAATAGCATAGTAGCAGCAAGAGCATACAGTCGAGCTTTTGGAGTTTCAGTTATTAGTAATATCTTGTATTTCCCTTCATATGCATTGTACTCAGAAGTTTTTGATCATAGTGGATTTTGTAATGGTGTTGGTGTGGTTATTGTTCATGGGTTATGCTTATGGTTATGCTCATTACAAATCAAATTGATGATTAGAAATCCTCCTTCTAGCATCCCAGGATCGAAACCTGGTGTATGAGTGACGGGAGCCGAGAATGGGGTACTACGGAGGCTGTCGGCACCGGATTCGGCGATCGAAAATTTTGTGAGCCCGGTTTCCGAGTTCGGGGCGTGACAAGTTGGGGATTGTGTTAAGGGTCAAACAGTGCATATTAGACCCCATTTATTACTTGGTTTTATGCACATGATAATGCTTAATGTTCTATTTTAATCATGTTTGTGTTGTAAGGTGAATCCAAGTGCTTGGATTGAAAAGGATGCTTAAGGCATGGATTTAACACTCAAGAATCACCAAAACCAGTGGATAGATCAACCAATCAATCATTAATCACTGACTTGGGACCCACCTGATCTTTGGATAGGCCTTCACTTTGGAAGCAGCCCCTTAAATTGGATAGGAAAGCGAATGGACGGAGTAGATTTCTTTAGAACATCACAGCAGACCCCACCTAGAAAGGAGAGCGTACTCAACACTCGTGCAACCGCACTACACCGAACCATGACTCTCGGTCAAAGCACGTTGACCCATGCTCCCCATGCAAAGGAGAGAGACCTCTCTCCAACGATTTCCCACTTCGTATAAATTCAAACAGGGGGCTGCGGGATAATTTTGTGGGCCATCAAGATGGACCCAGATGAATGATCTGAACGGTCCATTCGAACCGGATGGTGGGACCAACCAAGACCTAGGCGGCTCTGATCTGGGACACATCAGAGAGCGATCGTCAACTTGTTGAGCGTCAGAAATCTCACCGTAAGATCAATCAGGTGGGCCTCATCAACGGTGAATCAAAATCGTCCCTCCCGAACAGAAATTCACCCCGAATCCAATGGACGTAATGGATTTTCCTGACGACTCTAATCATGGGCCCCACTAAGATCGTTGCAACCTGCTTTACACAGGGAGCGTGCATTCAAAGAAACTGGACGATCCAGCACCGAGGACGATCAAACCTGGGATCAAGACATTGATTAGGCCGTCCAAATCAAGTAAGACAGAGATCCGGTCAACGCCATGTCGTCCGAAACAAGCAAACCACTCCACTGACTTTCATTCCGCAAAACACTCCACTGACTTCTGTTTCACAAAACGTGGCAGTCCTTGTGCGTAAAGAACCACTTGCAGGATTGCACAGGCCACAGATCTGTGGGCCAGAACCATCGGATGATGATCCAAAATCATCCAGAACTTCAGTTGTTAGATGAGGTGGGCCGGAATTGAATTTATTGATCGGATTGATGACCGATCCATCTCTGCCACACCAGTTTAGATGGTTGCACAAAAACGAGCAAAGAGAGCTGCGCACTCTCTCCTATACGCGGGAAGGGTCTGGAAAGTCCAAACCCCTATAAACAAGTCCAAATTGGACGCTAGAAGACGTGAGCAGGAGAGAGAGAGAGAGAGAGAGAGAGAGAGAGAGAGAGAGAGAGAGAGAGAGCAACTTGAGCAGGGAGCAATGCGTGAAGAGGCTGTCTATCATAGAGTTTTTCTTCCCTTCCCTTAACCGTTTTGTTATGCTTTTCTTAAGGGATTTTAGTTCAGTCATGTCTATGATTGGCTAAACCTCTTAGCTAGGGCTAAGAGGTGAAGCTTGTAGCGTGATGGGATGTTTTCTACGGCTTTGATTCATGTTTAAGTTGAACTATCTTTGATTATAGTTTGATTATAAGGAATGCTTGAAGTTTTTAATGATTTGTTGTGACTTGAATTACAATAGAACTGCGATAGTTTTGAGCATGTTCTTTTCATTATCAAGATTGTGAATTTAGGAAATCTCATTGTTCACCATCATCACATGGCATGGTTGGATGATGGAATCCTTCTAATTCTCATAATTCTCTCAGATTGGTTGTGAATTGGTAAAATTTCGTTGTTTGCTTTGTCTTGTGGGCACGGTTTAGTGATGGAATCAATTCTAGTTCTCATACCTCTTATCCCTTGAGAACTAGATCAAAGGAAGTTCATATTTGATTTTTAATGAGATATCTTCCAATTGGATGATGACAGGACTTTGATTCCAATTGTGTTTTGAATCAAGCATAGATCTCCCTGATCTCTACAATTGGATCCTTAGAAACCCTAGTTTCCTACCTTTGAATTTACAAGTTTTAGTTATGTATAATTTACAATTAATATTCTCTTAAGTTCTCTAGATTTAGATTATATCTTCTTCTAGTTCTAGTTACTTTCAGAATACATACAAGGTTCAGTCCCTGTGGATTCGACCTCGGTCTTACCGAGATTATTACTACATCGTGACCCTACACTTGGGGTTGTGAATAAATAATTATATAAATTCTCCTTTAGCTGATAAAATTGTGAACTTACTTAATGAGCTATTGAAATCCAACTCTGGTAAAACTAGAGCATATAGAAATAGGAGAAATCCTAACTCCCAAACACAGAAAAAAGTAACAGATCCTCCTAAACCTAGAACCGTAATGAAATGGGTTCCAAAGGTTAAGTCTCGTAATCCACATAGCTTTCAAAGCCAATAGCCGTTCAAGATGGTACCTAGATAGTGAATGTTTGAGATGCATGATAGGTGATAAGGCTATACTGAAATGGCCAAGCTAAATGTCCTAGAGGGGGGGTGAATAGGACAATGCCAAATAAAAACTTATAATAGCGGAATTAACGAAATATGATAGCCAATGAACTAATTAAATAAATTGTAATGCAGAAATGAAATACAACCTCAAACAATTGAAATTGAGTGGTTGATACAAACGTTGTTCTAAGGACAACCTTTCACCAAAAACTCAGTGTTTATGGTAGGACAACCTTATGTCTAGAAATGTCTTTGTATCAAATACACAAATCAAAGAGGAATAAAGAAACAAATACAAACTGCACTGAATAAATTGAATTTACAAATGTCTTGTTCTAGGGACAACCATACACCATAAAAATGGCAGGGCAACCTTGCTGGAACAATTTGGAATTTAAAGCTTGAATCAATAAAAAGAATTGCTGGAAATAAATTGTAGAAATAAATCACTAAATTATTACAACATTCCCACACTTGCTTGTAATTTCAAACTGTTACAACATTCACATCCACAAGGAAAATAGAACTGAATGATAAAAGAAAACATTCAATCCACAAGACAAGAAGTTATAGTGGTTCGCCTGTGTGTTCACCAACTGTTCTCAAACAGCCACACAGAATGCTACTCCACTCCTAATATCCTCACACAGGGGATATTAGCGTTCTCTAATAAAACTGGTTTTCACAGGTTTACCAAAACCTTCACAATTGTGTCTTTGTCACTTGGGCTTACACAATTAAAAAAAACCCTCAATCTGAGTTTTCTGGCTCTCCTCAGATAACCATACACATAGAGATTTTTCTGGCAAATCTCAAAAAAAACCAAAACAGAAATTACAGGAATTGTAAAATACCTGGATCTTATCCTTTTGCAGTAGCCCGAAGAACCGATCAGAGTAGAGATGATAGTTCAATGTCCAATACTCAAATTATTGAGGTTCTAAGTTCTAATTGATTTTAAATGAAATCTCAAAGGGCTAGCTCTATTTGATTTTAATTCCAAGAAGAAGGAATACACGATTTCCCCTTTTCAAATAGGATTGGAATTTAGAATAAAATCAAATATAAAAAGCTAACAAAAGGAATTAGAATGAAGCGCAAATTAGCTTAAATTTAAACACGACTTATCTCAGAGTGGAACCTTGCTTTTATAGAATTTTCAATGAATAAACTCTGAAATTCGTGTGCTATTTATAGTTACAGAAATTCGTCTTCGACTGGTCTAGAAGTTCCCACGACTGGTCTTAGAAGAAACAGATTTTTGAATTTCTGCGCGGATTCAGGAAAACCGATGTACGACTGGTCGTAGGCAGTCCACGACTGGTCGAAGGTCCTCCACGACCGGTCGAGACCCCTTCTCGACTGGTCGAGCAACAGTGAATTTAGTCGCTGGAGTTTGAGCCGAGGCTCCACGACTGGTCGAGCTTCGAGTCGAGGCCGTTCCACGACCGGTCGTGCAGACTTCAAGACTGGTCGTGAGCGAACCAGAAATCCGATAAATTTGAACAATTCCAAGACTGGTCTAGGAAATTCTTAGACAGGTCGAGCCAGTGCTAGGACTGGTCGAACCAGAACCAGGACTAGTCTAAGAGCAGCTCAAACACATGTTTAAATACATTTGGATAATGTATCCAAAGTGACCTACCCTAAGGTCAGTGACTATGGTCTATCAAACCTGAATAATGAAGTATGGACATTGAACTCTACTTCATTCAACGAATGATAAATCTTTTAGTACTTAAAGCCTGAAGTACGAGTCGTCCAACCACTTGAACCTGAAGTCAGAGTCGTCCAAACACTTGACACCAACATTTATCTTGAACTTGAATAACCAATAAAGAATGCCGTGACTTCTTTGTATCTTCTTCTTTATATCTTCTTCTTTATATCTTCTTCTTTATATCTTGAAGCCGCTTGAAGAGTCCATGGTTGTCTTAAACATAGAACACACACATAGAACATACCAAGGTTTTGACACACAAAATTTGACAATCAAAGAGGTATCATATAATAGCACTAACAATCTCCCCCTTTGGCAAATTTGTGACAAAACATATATATAAAAACACAATAGAGGAATCATGAATCATGAATTAGATGTGTCAACACATGACAACCATATACAATATGAGAGATGTTGAATTACTCCCCCTCAATAAGACTCCCCATTTAAGGAATTAAGGATTGATGCAAACACCATCAACAACATAAATACCACAGAATATATGTACCATTCTCCCCCTTTTTGTCAAAAATATGACAAAGGAAGATCATATAAGCTCAGGAAGACAAATGAGTGCATAAAAGATTTAGGAGAAGATATTACATACCAAAGTCACAGTTATAAGTTAAACAGTTCCAAGAAAAATCCAAAGTGAAATCAGTTCAAACTACATTTAATAAACATTTAATCAGACCCTGAAGAAGGAGCAGGAATGGTAGGATCAATATGATGAAGGCCTTTTTGTAAGCGCCTCAAATACTTATGCATTTTCTTAAATTGTGCATTATGGCCAACATGCATATTTTCCACCTTTTCTTCTAATGCACTTAGACGTGCATCGAAATCAGAAGGAACAAAATCTGGATCATCTTCAGATGCAGACTCAATATCATCAAAAAGATCATCCATGTTGATATCCTCATTAGGAAGATCATCTCCTTCATTCGCATCTCCAACTCCAGCAGCTCCACCACCCTCGTCATTATCAACTTGACCAGCGGCCAATCTCAACTTCATTTTGTTTATGTTGGTGTTGTTGAAAATAAGGTGATGGATAGGAGCTTCACCAACAGGCATAGTGACCAACATGTGAGTAGCTAAGACATTTAACAAATATCCAAATGGAATGTCACCATGACCTGGCTGAGACCGAAACTGAATAATAGAATAACAGATCAATGAAGGTAAGCAAACATTGGCACCACTAACGATTGAGTACAGGATACGAACCATCAGAAGAGTCAATTCAGTTTTGTTACCAGCCCTAGGATACACATTAGATGTAAAAATACGATGAAGAACTCTATATCTGGGCAACAGCCACCTGGTCTTGAGAACAGTACCATTGACAGACCAAGGTGCATCCATATTACAAAGGGCTCTAGTCAATAAACGTTTCTCAGATTCAGTAACTTTATCACCCAATGTGGAAGGATGGATTCCATCATCATTTACTGGAATATCCATTAACCCAGAAATCAAATGACGATCCACAGTAAAAGGCCCTTCTCTTGTAGTAATAATAAAAGTTAATTCCTCAAGAGAAAAGTCTATAATACATGCAACCATGGCCTGAGCAATTGACTGATATGCCGGCCCTCCCCAATTCAAAATGTTAACCCAACCAACAGATTGAAGGAGAGGAACTAGATTAAATTGAGCAATATGATTGATACAAACTGCTTTCTCAACAATAACTTTCTTAAATCGAAAATCACGAACTTGTGGAGGGTCATCATTAGGATCTCTAAGATGACGGCGAGATACAACATTGGACCTAGATGAAGAAGCACCTCTACTAGTTCGCTTTTTACCTCTAACATCCATATTCTTGAAAAGATTGAAGGAATTTCAAGAAAAACAAGATGGGTTTCAACCAAATCAGAAAATGAGGAAGACAACCCCAAACCCTTGAAGGAAATAAGAAATAATCAACACTAACAAGGAAGACAAGAAGAATGTTCAAGATTCTTCAATAAAATCAAGAGAAATACTCAAACCTGGAGAAATCCCATAGATGGGTACGACCGGTCGAAGCTATGCCCGTTGGAGAAGAAGAGGGAAATGAAGAAAAAGTGATTTTTTCCCCAAATAAAGGAACCAGCGCGATACACGACCGGTCTTGAGTATTCCTCGACCGGTCTAACCACGACTGGTCGAGACTATCCTCGACTGGTCGTGTAAGACCAAAATATGCAATTTTTATTTATCTTTATTTTTATTTTTTATTATTTTATTTTTATTAAAATGCATAATCAATCATCTTATATTACACATACCGAGATCAAATTTCAATTTATTGAACTTGCATTTATCGAGTGGTTTGGTGAAAATGTCAGCAAGTTGTTTCTCGGTAGGAATATATTCTAAACAAATTATTTTTCTTCAACAAGTTCACGAATATAGTGAAATCTAATGTCAATATGCTTAGTTCGTGAATGCTGGATTGGATTTTTG
The DNA here is from genome assembly GCA_021015155.1 of Magnolia officinalis. Lineage (NCBI taxonomy): Eukaryota > Viridiplantae > Streptophyta > Magnoliopsida > Magnoliales > Magnoliaceae > Magnolia > Magnolia officinalis. Next base: position 53,099,254 of record JAJHSJ010000006.1, read on the forward strand.
GAAATATTAATTGCACTTGAATTATCACAATATAAAACTATTGAGTCTTGTGCAATACCATAATCACTTAACATGCGTTTCATCCAGACTAACTGAGTACATGCATTTCCTGCAGCAATGTATTCAGCCTCAGCAGTTGAGAGTGAAATGGAACTCTGTTTCTTGCTGAACCAAGAAACTATGCAATTTCCAATGTAAAAGCAACCACCACTGGTTGACTTTCTGTCATCCATATTACCAGCCCAATCAGCATCCGAGAACCCAGCCAATTGCACACTAGTATCAAAGGGATACCAAAGACCCAGATTAACTGAACTTGCAACATAACGAATAATGCGTTTAACAGCAGTCAAATGAGATTCTTTAGGATTAGACTGATATCTAGCACAAATTCCAACACTAAAAGCAATATCAGGTCTACTTGCTGTTAAATACAGTAAACTACCAATCATGCTTCGATATAGTTTAGGATCTATATCTTTACCTGTAGAGTCTTTTGAGAGCTTTAGAGAAGTACTCATAGGAGTATCAAAATTCTTACCATTTTCAAATCCGAACTTCTTAACTAAATTTAGAGCATATTTAGTTTGAGAAATAAAAATTCCATCAGATTGCTGTTTAACTTGCAATCCTAGAAAATAGTTTAATTCTCCGACCATACTCATCTCAAATTCAGATTTCATTAGATCTGCAAACTCAACAGTCATGTCAGTACAAGTTGATCCATAAATTATATCATCAACATAGATTTGAACCATTAAAATATCATTGTTCTGCTTTTTAACAAAGAGTGTTTTATCAACACTACCCATTTGAAAATTGTGACCCAGTAAAAACTTAGTCAATTTTTCATACCATGCCCTGGGAGCTTGTTTCAACCCATAGAGAGCTTTCTTAAGGCGATAAACATGATTAGTAAACTTAGGATCTTCAAACCCTGTAGGTTGTTCAACATAAACCTCTTCATGTAAATCACCATTAAGAAAAGCACTCTTTACATCCATTTGATAAATCTTAAACTTTCTAAAACATGCAATGGATATAAATAATCTGATTGATTCAAGGCGTGCAACTGGAGCGAAAGTTTCCTCAAAATCGATACCTTCAATTTGAGTGTATCCTTGCACAACCAGTCTTGCCTTGTTTCGAATAATATTTCCCAATTCATCAGACTTATTTTTGAAAATCCATTTAGTTCCAATAATATGTTTATCTTTTGGTCTTGGAACAAGATACCAGACATCGTTACGAACAAATTGATTAAGTTCTTCCTGCATCGCAACTATCCAGTTTTCATCAGAAAGAGCTTCCTTTACATTAACCGGTTCTATCTGAGAGGTGAAACACACGTAATTACAAAAATCTTCTAATTGTCTACGAGTGCGTACACCTGTGAGAGGATTTCCAAGGATTTGTGTAGTTGGATGATCTTTGACAGTCCTCACATCATGATTAGATTCACTTGATGAAGTTTCTGGTTTTTCAATTATAAGAACTTCATCATTATCTGAACTAGGGGCTGAAGTATTTAAGTGATCATCTATGACCACATTGATTGACTCTTGAATAACTCCAGTCCTTTTGTTCAGTACACGATATGCACGACTGTTTAATGAATATCCTAAGAATAATCCTTCATCACTTTTTGTATCAAATTTTCCCAAGTTTTCCCGGTCACGTAAAATATAACACTTACTGCCAAAAACGCGAAAATATTTGACTGTAGGTTTTTTGTCAAACCACATTTCGTAGGGCGTTTTATTATTTGATTTGCAAGTATAAACACGATTAATAATATAGCAAGCAGTATTAATCGCCTCAGCCCATAAATTCTTAGAAACCTTCATGCTATTTAGCATAACAGTTCCCATTTCTTGAAGAACTCTATTTTTTCTTTCCACAATGCCATTTTGTTGTGGAGTTTTAGGTGCAGAGAATTCATGTGATATTCCATGATCATTACAGAATTTCTCAAAACAGCTATTTTCAAATTCGGATCCATGATCACTTCGGATCTTACTCACATGAGAACATTTTTCAGTTTGGATCCGTTTGATTATCTTTTTTACTTCATCAAGGGTTTCTGATTTGTCCTTTAAAAATGAAACCCAAGTGAATCTGGTGTAATCGTCTACAATAACCAGAATATATTTTTTACCTCCTCGACTTTCCGTTCTAGTTGGTCCTATTAGATCCATGTGGAGAAGTTCGAGTGGTCTTGATGTGGTATTTGAGTTCACCTTTTTGTGAGATCTCCTAGTTTGTTTACCATACTGGCATTCACCACATATTTTATCTATTTTTTGAATCTTTGGTAGACCTCTTATTAGTTCTTCTTTGCTCAATCTATATAAGTTCCGGTAGTGTACATGTCCAAGACGTTTATGCCATAATTCAGTTTCATTGGTATGGACCATGTAACACATTTGGTTAGATGAGCTGTCATTTCTCACTATATAGCAGTTTTCAGAAGTTCTGAGACCAGTTAATATCACAGATCCCTTTTTGTCTATAATCTCACAACCTTGATTGGAAAACTTCACACTATGATTGTTATCGCATATTTGAGATATGCTTAACAAGTTGTGTTTTAAACCTTCAACATATAAAACATTCTTAAATAAGGGTAGATTATGGAGTTGAACCGTACCTTGGCCAATAATTTTGCAATTGCTACCATCACCAAATGTGACTGACCCATCAGTCATATCTTGTAGATCGGTGAAGAGAGCTTTGTCACCAGTCATATGCCTGGAGCAACCACTGTCTAGGTACCACTTTGAAAGGCTAGTTGCTTTGAAAGCAGTGTGAGCAACCAAGCAGTCAACTTTAGGAACCCATTTCATAACAGTTTTAGGTTTAGGAACATAGTTGGTCTTCTTTTGTTTATATTTGAAAGAATGACTTACAGAGTTAGATTTTAAAAGTTCCTTGAGTAAATCAACTATTTTTTCAGCTAAAGGATTTTTCATTTGACTTTTGAAGTTGACATAGCTGTTTTTAGGTTTTTGAAAATTTTTTGTTGTTTTGACAAAACCTTGTGAAGTGTTTTTCTTTTTTGAATTAGAGGATTCTCCTTTCACAAATTTAGGTGGAGAATTCTTCTGTTTATGAGGTATTGTTTTATCATACCCCAACCCGGATCTATCACCACATTTTTTTGAACCGGATAGAAGTTTTTCTAATTTAGAATCACCTTGGGTATACCTCCAAGTTTCCTTTGAATTCAGAAGAGAAGACACTTCATTTTTTAGTCTCTCAATTTCAGATTTTAAATCAACAATCAGAGAGTTTTTGAATTCTAAATCGCTTTTTGATTTTTCAAAATAATCTGATATTTGAGATTTTTCTAAAACAAGCAAGTCAAAACAATCTCTAAGTTTAGAAAATTTTTCTCTTTGAAGTTTAAGCTTCACAGCAATTTTACAACTCTCTTTGTATAAGGCATTGTAAGCATCTTGAAGATCTTCTTCATTCTCATGGTCATTATCCAAATTTTCTTCACTAGTAGAATCATCGTGATCAGAGAAGGTAAACTTAGCTAGAGTCATAAGGGCTTTTACTTCATTGCCCGACTCGGTTTCGGAATCTTCTGATTCAGAAGAAACTTCAGAGTCAGATGATTCATCCCATGTAGCCAACATACCTTTCTTTTTGGATTTTTCCTTATTAGGACATTTGTTTGCTAGATGCCCATACTCATGACAGTTGTAACATTGACTGTCTTTCAAAGATTTTCGAGTTTTAGATCTAAACTTCTTTTTATCATTTGATTTTTGAAAATCAACTCTTTTCTTACTTTTAAAAATTTTGTAAAATCTTTTTGCAATAAGAGCTAAGTCATCTTCAGAATCGGATTTATCTTCTACCGTATTTTTGGAAGATTTCAAAGCAATTGATTTTCCTTTAGGAACTTTAAAATTTAATTCATAAGTTTGTAGAGACCCAACTAGTTCTTCCACCTTCATTTTGTCCGTGTCACGAAGTTCTTGGATTGCGGTTACTTTAGAATTGAACCGTTCAGGAAGAGAGCGTAGAATTTTTGCACACACTTTATTTTCTGGGATTTTATCACCAAGACCCCACATTGAGTTTACAATGTCATTTAATCTAGTATAGAAGTCCATAAACATTTCATTTTCCTCCATGTGAATTTCTTCAAATTTAGTTGTGAGGAGTTGGACTTTAGATTTTTTGACAATCGATGTACCCTCATGTGTCATTTCTAAAATATCCCAAGCTTGCTTTGCAGTATCACAGGATATGATTCTTTTGAACTCATCCGGTGATAGTGCGCAAGTAATTGCATTAAGTGCTTTAGCATTAGCACTACTCTCACTTTTCTGAAGAGTGGTCCATTGATGGTATGGTGTAATTTTCATAGATTTAGAACCATCAATTCCAGTAACTTCCATGGCAGGAGGCTTCCATTCAATCACTGTGGCTTGCCACACACTCTCATCCATTGATTTGAGGAAGATCCTCATTCTGGCTTTCCAATAAGCATAGTTGGAGCCATCAAATGGTGGAGGCCTAGTGACTGAGAGGCTATCAAAATTTGACATTATTAAATATAGCTTAGATCGTTAGCTCAGGAAATAAATCCAAATACAAAGAATTAAAAGCGAGCTATTAGGCTCTGATACCACTTGAAATGGCCAAGCTAAATGTCCTAGAGGGGGGGTGAATAGGACAATGCCAAATAAAAACTTATAATAGCGGAATTAACGAAATATGATAGCCAATGAACTAATTAAATAAATTGTAATGCAGAAATGAAATACAACCTCAAACAATTGAAATTGAGTGGTTGATACAAACGTTGTTCTAAGGACAACCTTTCACCAAAAACTCAGTGTTTATGGTAGGACAACCTTATGTCTAGAAATGTCTTTGTATCAAATACACAAATCAAAGAGGAATAAAGAAACAAATACAAACTGCACTGAATAAATTGAATTTACAAATGTCTTGTTCTAGGGACAACCATACACCATAAAAATGGCAGGGCAACCTTGCTGGAACAATTTGGAATTTAAAGCTTGAATCAATAAAAAGAATTGCTGGAAATAAATTGTAGAAATAAATCACTAAATTATTACAACATTCCCACACTTGCTTGTAATTTCAAACTGTTACAACATTCACATCCACAAGGAAAATAGAACTGAATGATAAAAGAAAACATTCAATCAACAAGACAAGAAGTTATAGTGGTTCGCCTGTGTGTTCACCAACTGTTCTCAAACAGCCACACAGAATGCTACTCCACTCCTAATATCCTCACACAGGGGATATTAGCGTTCTCTAATAAAACTGGTTTTCACAGGTTTACCAAAAACCTTCACAATTGTGTCTTTGTCACTTGGGCTTACACAATTAAAAAAAACCCTCAATCTGAGTTTTCTGGCTCTCCTCAGATAACCATACACATAGAGATTTTTCTGGCAAATCTCAAAAAAAAACCAAAACAGAAATTACAGGAATTGTAAAATACCTGGATCTTATCCTTTTGCAGTAGCCGGAAGAACCGATCAGAGTAGAGATGATAGTTCAATGTCCAATACTCAAATTATTGAGGTTCTAAGTTCTAATTGATTTTAAATGAAATCTCAAAGGGCTAGCTCTATTTGATTTTAATTCCAAGAAGAAGGAATACACGATTTCCCCTTTTCAAATAGGATTGGAATTTAGAATAAAATCAAATATAAAAAGCTAACAAAAGGAATTAGAATGAAGCGCAAATTAGCTTAAATTTAAACACGACTTATCTCAGAGTGGAACCTTGCTTTTATAGAATTTTCAATGAATAAACTCTGAAATTCGTGTGTGCTATTTATAGTTACAGAAATTCGTCTTCGACTGGTCTAGAAGTTCCCACGACTGGTCTTAGAAGAAACAGATTTTTGAATTTCTGCGCGGATTCAGGAAAACCGATGTACGACTGGTCGTAGGCAGTCCACGACTGGTCGAAGGTCCTCCACGACCGGTCGAGACCCCTTCTCGACTGGTCGAGCAACAGTGAATTTAGTCGCTGGAGTTTGAGCCGAGGCTCCACGACTGGTCGAGCTTCGAGTCGAGGCCGTTCCACGACCGGTCGTGCAGACTTCAAGACTGGTCGTGAGCGAACCAGAAATCCGATAAATTTGAACAATTCCAAGACTGGTCTAGGAAATTCTTAGACAGGTCGAGCCAGTGCTAGGACTGGTCGAACCAGAACCAGGACTAGTCTAAGAGCAGCTCAAACACATGTTTAAATACATTTGGATAATGTATCCAAAGTGACCTACCCTAAGGTCAGTGACTATGGTCTATCAAACCTGAATAATGAAGTATGGACATTGAACTCTACTTCATTCAACGAATGATAAATCTTTTAGTACTTAAAGCCTGAAGTACGAGTCGTCCAACCACTTGAACCTGAAGTCAGAGTCGTCCAAACACTTGACACCAATATTTATCTTGAACTTGAATAACCAATAAAGAATGCCGTGACTTCTTTGTATCTTCTTCTTTATATCTTCTTCTTTATATCTTCTTCTTTATATCTTGAAGCCGCTTGAAGAGTCCATGGTTGTCTTAAACATAGAACACACACATAGAACATACCAAGGTTTTGACACACAAAATTTGACAATCAAAGAGGTATCATATAATAGCACTAACATATACTCTCAAATATCAACCAAAAAAATGGCAGCTTGGTTACATTCAAAGATGGAAGCAACTGCAAGATTGTTGGCCAAGGTAATGTACAACTTCCCAACTTACCTCTCTTTGAAAATGTTTTATATGTTAAAGGGCTAAAACATAATCTTCTGAGCATATCTCAGATCTGTGATAATAAACATAGTATAAAATTTTTAGATCATGGATGTGAGATAATTAATGAGAAAGGAAATGTAATATTAAATGGTCACGGAACTTCTGAAAATTACTATATAATTGATGACTCTCACTAAACAAATCATTTACGGTACATGGTCTAAACAGACGAGACTAATTTATGACATCAACATCTTGAACATGTAAACTATAGAGATCTATATAAATTAAGCAAAAGAGATCACTTACGTGGCTTACCCAAATTAAAAAAGATGAAAAATAAAGTGTGTGGTACCTATCAGGTAGGCAAGCAAGTTAGGAGTAGTCACAAGAAAGTGAACTCAATCATAAGAAAGTGAACTCCTTAGCCACGGTAAGAACTCTTGAACTTCTCCTTATGGATTTAGTCAGACCAACTAGAATGAAGAGTAGATGCGGAAAGAAATATTTTCTAGTTGAAGTTGATGACTATACTAGATATTCGTGGGTAGCCTTTCTAAGAGAAAATTCAGATGCTCTTGATGTAGTCAGAAAACTTATAAAATGCATCCAGACTGAAAAAGAGTTATCTGTGGTCAGAATTAAAAGTGATCATGGAACTGAATTCGAAAATAGCAATTTTGAGAAAGACTGCAATAATAATGGAATACTGCATGAATTTTCCACTCCAAAAACACCTCGGCAAAATAGGTTTACTGAAAGAAAAAATAAAATTTTGCAAGAAATGGCAAGTGTAATGCTAAATGGCATGAATTTACTTAATATTTATGGGCTGAAGCTATTAATACTACGTATTATATAATTAATCGTGTTTACATTAGAATAGCTAAAAGCAAAACTGCTTATGAACTATGGTTTAACAAAAAGACCACTGTTAAATATTTTTAAACTTTTGGAAGGAAATGATTTATTTTACGTGACCGTGAAAATTTGGAAAATTTGAAACCAAAAGCGATAATGGAATATTCCTAAGTTATGCTTTAAATAGTCGAGCATAACAGGTTCTAAATAAAAGAACTAGGGTTATACAATAATCGGTAAATGTAGTAATAGATGATCAACCGATCATGCCTAGTCTTGATCAAGATGATAATGATATCAACCTGGTTAATCAACCTGAATCATCGTCTTAATATGATAATACTAAGTTAAGGTTAGTCAAAGACCATCCGACTAATCAAATACTTGGTAACTCTCACACTGGTGTTTAGACCAAAAGACAGCTTGAAGACAGCTTGGTAACCCTCACACTGACAAACTAAACTATTTTCTTGGATTACAAGTCAAACAGCTTGAAGTTGGCATATTCATCTCTCAGACCAAATGTGCATTCAACCTTATAAAGAGGTTTGGATTTGAAAATGGTAAGAATTTTAAGACTTCTATTAGTACGATTTTTAAACTCTCAAAAGATGAATCAGGTAAAAGTGTATACTCTCGACTATATCGCAATATGATTGGTAGTCTTCTTTATTTAACTGCTAGTAGACCTGATATTTCATTCAGTGTTGGCATTTGTGCTAGATATCAATCGGACCCTAAAGAATCTCACTTATCCACTGTCAAATGGATAATCAGATATGTCGTAAGTTCTGCAAACTTATGCTTATGGTATTCACACATTCGTCTGTACAAATCACAGGTTATATTGATGCAGACTGGACAAGTAATGTGGATGATAGAAAATCTACTAGTGTTGGATGTTTCTATGTTGGAAACTACTTGGTATTATGGCTTAGAAAGAAACAAAATTTTGTATCCCTTTCCACTACAGAAGCTGAATATATTGTTGCAGAGAATGCTTGCAATCAGCTAATATGGATGAAAAGAACACTAGCTGATTATGGAATTACGCAAAATACGTGACCTTATATTGCGATAATTTAAGTGCAATAAATATTTCTAAAAATCTAATTCAGCATTCTTGTACAAAACATATTGACATAAGATATCACTACATACGAGAATTAATTAAAAATAAGACTATCATGCTGGAATACATTCAAACTGACAAGCAGCATGCAAATATAATGACTAATCTAATTGACAGTGTTAAGTTTTCAAATTTGAAGCATGATATTGGACTATATATCATTAAATAATTACTGTCTTTATTTTTCTTCTTTGCATTTATTTTCTATGTTTATTTGAAAATAGGATATGAGTAAAAATAAAAATGAAAAGTGATAATTAATGCATGAAAAGAAAATCGAAAAGTGATAATTAATGATGAAAAGAAAATTGATAATAAATGATAATCTGAACTCCCCTTCAATAATTCAATTTTGAATATGATGAACCTCTCTCTCCTACTAGAACAAAGAGAAGATCAGGAAGAACCACAAGAGGCTGACATCAACATGGATGATATCTTTAATGACCTGAAAGATTCAGAAGACCCCACTGACTCTGACTATCATCCCTCTCAATTTGATGAGAGGTTATCTTCATTAGAAGAAAATTTTGATGCTCTGTAAGTGTTCACAACCCCAAGTGTAGGGCTGCGATGTAGTAATAATCTCAGTTAGACCGAGGTCGAATCCACAGGGACTAATCTCTTGTGTTTTCTAAAAGCAACTAGAACTAGAACTAGAAGAAGATGAAAACCTAGGTCTAGAAGTATAGAGAGTAATTGTGAGAGATTTAATGAAAAACTTAAGAAATTCAAAGGTGGGAAACTAGGTTTCCAAGGATTCACATGTAGAGATCAAGGAGATCTATGCTTGATTCAACGACATAACTGGAATCAGAGTCCCATCTTATCCAATTGGATGATATCTCGGTAAAACCAAATATTAACTTCCTTTGACCTAATTCTCAATGGATGAGAGGTGTGAGAACTGGAAGTGATTCCATCACAAAACCATGCCCATAAGACAAGGCAAACAACAGGATTTACCAATCCCACAACCAATCATAAGAGAATCATGAAGATTAGTAGGATTCCATCACCTAACCATGCCCATGGGACGATGGTGAACAACGGTATTTCCTAATTTCACAATCTCAATACATGAAAAGAACATACTCAAAGCTATCACAGATCTATTGTAATTTAAGTCACAACAAACCATTAAAAACTGAAAGTATTTCTTATAAACAAACTAGAATCAAAGATAGTTCAACTTAAACATGAATCAAAGCAATAGAAAACATCTCATCATGCTACAAGCTTCACCTCTTAGCCTTAGCCAAGAGGTTTAGCCAACCATAGACTTGATTGAACTAGAATCTCTTAAGAAAAGCATAAAAACAACCAAGGAAACGGAAAAAAAAACTCTTGACAACGGCATCCCATGCTTTAGCTCCACTCCACAAACCCTAGATGATGCCTAGGAACATCCTAGGCAGTCCTATTTATAGTTGTGGAACTCCAACTTTCACACCTAGTTGGAAAACTTTAAAAATCGCCTCAAATTTACACAGTTTTCCAAAATAGGCTTCACTCTATACAATTTCACAAAATGCTCCAGCGTTTCAGAATATTCTTCTTCAAGACACTTTCAGGAATATGTTTGTTTTCAGGACAATTTTAGGATTCCTTTTCTTCTCTTCAAGTCTTCAATGCTCTTTATTCCTCACTTGGTTTTCTTAGATCTTTAGCATGTGAATTCTTCGATCTTGGACTTTTAAGATCTATCCCTTGCCTTGGTGATTCTTGAGCATCAAATTCATGCTTTTAGCACCCTTTTCAATCCAAGCTCTTAAATTCACCTTGCAACACAAACATGAGTAAAATAGAACATTAAGCATTATCATGTTCATAAAACCAAGTAATAAATGGGGATAATATGCAATATTTGACCCTCAACAGTAAGTATCCCAAGCATCATTAGCCCAAACTTAAAAATCTACTACGAAGTACAAGAAAAATTACTTCCATCGATTCAATCAGAGTTTGAGGATTAATGATCCTTCAATGCCTGCACCATCCTCATCAGAGTCGAAGTGATCTAGATTTATTTATTTTCTTTGTTTGGATCTATACTAAACAATATTTTGACGGTTTGCATGGATATTTTCATGGCCTGTATGGATATTTTATATACATTGTCATGTACAGTGTTCTTCATTTTGATACTATATCTTTTGTCACGCCCCAAACTCGGAAACGGGGCTCACAAAATTCTCGATCGCCGAATTCGGCCCTAACATCCTCCGTAGTATCCCATTCTCGGCTCCCGACACCCATATGACAGATTCTGATCCTAGGATCCTACAAGGAGGATTTTTCAGTGTGAATTTTTTTTGAACGATTAATCTGTTTAGGCGGTTACACATTTTGTACATGGTATCAACGCATATCGAACAAACGAACCTATTCGACATGTCACACATGATATGGTGCACCAGCTCAACAGTAATGAAGGAAACAATAGTAAACTCCAACAACTCTTGTATGCATCCTGAAAAGTGTAAGTCAAATATATGAGCAAACCACAGCTCGTGAGTCTACTGTGTGCCAGGAGTAAAACACGTCTTATCAGGGCGCTCCCGTAAAGACATCTAAAACAACCATAGGCATGTTATCAACCAATCATGTTATCATAGGTGAGTAGGTTATCAATCAAGTATGTCGTATAACTATACAGGTTATCATAAACATGACATCAATAGTAGGCATGTCACTCAACAAGCGACCATAAATCATTAAAATAGCCAATCATTATGAACAAGATAATCAAATTTCATTTTTACTATATGGCATATGATGGAAAGGCAATGACAGGGCTGACATGTAATCGTTCGAATACACGGACATAATAAACCAAATGTCATATGCTGAGGATGCAATGTAGCATGCAAATCCTGATGAATCCACGAATATGTGGGACAAGGTCTTACCTACACTATGTGCACAGTAGCCTACTACCACAGTAGCTTGTCAACCACTGGTAGCTGAAAGAGCCCTGGTTTGTCAACTTACGTGAGTGTTGAGTCAGATTGTCTACAGAGCCTGATAGGAAGATCAATTCAAGCGTCTGCCTCAACCGGATGTGTGCAAGCTCGCCATAGGTACATTTAAAGCATCACATCCCACGTCCCAAAACACCAGGTGAAGAAAACCCTTAAAAAATAAGTTAGAAAATCATAGGGTTTTAAGGTGAGAAAACTTTTTTCAAAATAAGAAAATCTCTAAGTTTTTCTTGCCTTTTTTATTTTATTGAAACACCCTCGATATGATCGACCTGCATTGTCGAGTCCTCGATGCTTCATCGATACCATCGATAAGAGGACCAAATATGTCCAGCAACCTCACAACATATCTGGACGAATTATCGATGTATCGATACACCTATCGATATCATCGATACTCAAATCTCGAGCTCATCGAAAGTGACTCGATAAGATCGACAGACAGATTTTTGGCGCCCCTGTTTTTTAAAGAAAATCTCAAAATCCTTCGATATATCGATGCTCTTCCCAATATGATCTGAATCAAATATCGATAAGATCGGGAGTCCATCGATGATATCGATCGAGGGCGCGTATTTCTTCCAACAGATATTTCAGGTTATTTTTAACGTTGATCGGGGGCCATTCGAGGAAATCAATATTCATATGTCGATGATAACGAGGCCGAGTCGATTACATCGATACTGGACACAAACTGTCCAGCAAGCTTACTAGTAAATCTATAGATTTATCGATGCATCGACACTGCCTTCGATATGATCGAATATGCAAATTCCGATGACATCGGCTGACCCTCGATCATTTCTTAAAAACCTAAAATATTTCATGTCAAGTCTCTCTCATTTTTCAAGTGTCGATGGATCGAAACCTATCATCGATGGAATCGGAGTTCAAAATCTGATGACATCGACAACTGTTTCGATTCATCGACTAGCTAGCAAAAGGTTTCAAAAACGTATGACTTTGAGTTCGAGTCATCGAGCAGACCATCGATCCTATCGAGAGTATACGCTCGATGATATCGAACTCAGTCATAAATGATATAAAGGACTTGTCTATTGTTGCTGGGAGAAAGAAAGTAGAGAGAGCTTTTGAGTGTTTAACCTTAGATCATATACCCAAAGCCCTTTCTCTCAGGGAAGTTCATCCACCAATCCACCCTTACCATTGATATTCAATAGAGTGGATTGGAGAATAAACTTCCGCATTCAAGGATCCTCCAGCTACTACCTTAATGGCAAATCATTAACCTGGAATGCCTTGAATGCCTAGATGATTAGAACTACTCTATCTTCCTTATAGGAAAACCTTTAGAGAGTAGGATTCCATCATCACCTTGACCCAACCCGTCACCATATATCGGTACATCTTTTGTGTTGCGGATCAAGGGAGTAAAAGACTCTTCGTCAACAAGGAGGAGGAGATCTTCGGCATTGTGCTTATCGGGACTCATCAACTTATTTTTAAGTATCTACAGTCCAAGAGGACACTTGTGATCATTCCTTTGTAGGATTGGGTCTTAAGTGGTTCTCACCCTTTGAAGTCCTCGTAGGAGGCCTTCGGCGGGAGTGTACGTGGTGGGTGCATTGTGTGGACCCTTGCTCTGTGGAGAGCATAAACATCTGGTTGAAGGTGAACCAGCAAAACCTTAGGTTTGAGGTCAACCGCTGTGAAACCTCAGGTTTGAGGTGAACCGTGTAGAAACCTCCAGTAGGGTCTTATGGAAGATCCTTGGCCAGTGTGCCTAAAAGTTGGTACGTTGTGTTGACCCTTGCTCGTGAGAGCATAAATAGTCAGCCTTAGTGTAGGTTATAAAGGTTGAAGGTGAACCTGATTTAAAACCTTAGGTTTGAGGTGAACCGCTATGAAACCTCCTCAGTAAAATCCGGTACACTCAAGGGTTGAGTGTGGTTACCGGGAGTGGAGTAAAAAAGTAGTCGAACCACTATAAAAATGACTGTGTTTATGATTGCTCTTCTTCTGTGTGTGTGATTTATGTCAATGCATTCATATTTATATATCTAATCACACCCCACACACATACACAGTCACATCCATCATAAACTAAGTTATATATTACTATCTCTTGAATAGTTTGTGATTGGATCCTCTACCAGGCTTGAAAGCCAGTAGAGTTATATTTGAGTAATCCTGATAAATTGCATATTTATAGGTTACTGAAATAGGATTTCTAAGTAAAGCTGTAAAAGCCTTAAAAAGTCCTATTCACCCCCCTCTACGACATATTGGCATATTCCTTCTTTAACTAGTGCGGTCTTCACCGCCATTTCAATTGGTATCAGAGCGGGTCTCTCTTTAAGGGCTTCACCGCCTAGAGAGTGATCTTAACTGAAGTTGAGAATATGGCCAAAAGAGAGGGATCATCAGTCACTAGACCTCCAGTATTTGATGGCTCAAATTATGCATACCGGAAGGCTAGGATGCACTACTTTCTGAGATCTTTGGATCATGATATTTGGGATATCATTGAAAGTGGATATGTGCCACCAACTGAACAAATCGTACTTGATAGTGGCACAACAATCACAAAGCCCAAACCAAAATAAAAGTGGACAGCATTCTACAAAGAAAGGCAAACATCTGAAGCCAAGGCTATGAATTCTATCTACTGTGCCATGTCCCAGGATATATTCAATCAGATAAGTATGTGTGGGACATCCAAGGAATCATGAGATCTATTGAAAATAACCCATGAAGGCACAAGCACTGTGAAGAGGTCTAAACTACAACTTCTGACTTCACAATTCAAAAGTCTCAAAATGGAAGAGCATGAGACGTTTATGGAGTTTTTCACAAAATTGAATATAATCTGCAACTCCATAGGTGGATTGGGAGACAAAGTTCTGGTACCGAAAATTTGTAGGAAAATTCTAAGATCCCTACCAGAATGATTTAATCCCAAGGTTACAACAATAGAGGAGTGTAGGAACATAGATGAGATGAAAGTAGAAGAACTGGTAGGCTCCCTACAAACCCTCAAACTACACTTCAAAAAAATTTCAAAATCCAAAACAACTGTCCTCAAAACTTCTAAGAAAACATTACAGAAGGGCAGTGGGAGCGAAAATGAAGATGAAGATGAGGAAGTGGCCTTGCTGGCACAACGATTCAAGAAGTTTTTTCAGAAAAATCGTGATCAGCCTTCTAGAGGAAGAAAGGTGAACAACAAACCTTCTGCAGGCAAATTTGGTAGAAAAAACAAAGAACCACAATGTTAAGCCTGTCAGGAGTATAGACATCTATCAATCGAATTCCCAAATAGAAAAACTAAGGGCAAGGGAGTGGCTGCCACGTGGGATGATACTAAGGAGTCAAATTCAGAATCTAGTGACTCAGAAAGCGAAGGAGATCAGAAATCATTTAAAATACTCATGGTTTCCACTACTTCAATCATTGCCACTGAATCTGAGAAGGAGAAAGAATAGCTAGCCACGGAATCATCTCCCTCTGACAATGGAGAAGAAGAAGAAGAAATTGAAAAGGATAAACTGCAAGATGCCTATAATCAACTTTATATTCATAGCATCAACATTCTTAAAAGACTCGGAATAGCGGAAAACAAAAGTAAGTTGCTGCAAAAAGATTTAGATAAAACATTGGAAATCAATACACAATTAATAAATGATCTGCAGCAATATCATATGGATAAGGATAGACTTGAACGAATTAATACCTTTCTTGAAAACGAGTCTGATAAACTTAACAAACAGGTTGAACTGCTAGAAGATAGGAATAGACTTCTTTATAATGAAAATCATACACTCCTGGTTGATCTAGAAGAATCTAAGAAGATGGTCAAGATAAACTACAAGTTTTCCCAGAGTGGCGAAAAGCTAGAAAAACTGTTGGGAATGGGAAGACCTGGAAAAGATAAAAGTGGCCTAGGATATGAAAATTTTAAGCCAAAGGTTGAAAATGCAACACCTAGAACTGAAAAATCTGCTGCTTCTGGAAGCAAAACCAGAACAACTCCAATATGTCATTTGTGTGGTGATTCAGGTCATTATAAGTTTGAATGCATAACTCCTAGGAGGACTAAACCTAACTCTGGTCAGAATCATATTAACGAATTATCAACTAGAGAAATATAAAACTTCAAAAGTCCTCTTAAGGATATGGATAGAAGCAATGCCCTTGCACCACCACCCAAATCGATTAACAAAATAAAATGGGTAAGGAAGAATTAGTTCAAATCATGCATTAGAATCTGAATCAGTGCTAAAATGAGGAAACATTTTTTTCTGAGCTGTCAATGATACATCTGAGGTTCTTCACCTCAAATTTTTGTATATAAACATTATTATGTTTATAAATTTTGTGTTGTACAAAGATTGTACAAAAGTTTTGGATATGTTTCTTTTTGTAAATTCAAGGATGGAACCTTCCATCCTTGATGGCTGTCAGTCTGAGAATGAATGAGCAAATCTTGGAATCAATATCTCATTCTCGATTAATCGATCAAGGATCGATATCATCGATGTCCCTGAAGAATGTGATAGTCAAGTGACCATAAATGACATCGATGACAGTCTCGATAGAATCGATCGGCAACTTCTCGATATCATCGGAACAATGATCGATAAAATAGACAGATGGCGCCCGATAAAAGTCAGCGGGGCGAAAAAGGGGGTTTATTTTTCAAGATTTTTCGGTCATCTTCTCTGCTCGATTCTCTCGACCAAACTACTGGAAGCCACGTCGGACTACTCAAATCCCTCCACAAATCGGGTAATACCCTTCTAACACGTCAAGAGTCCATTCTCTTTTAGGTATTTTTCGTTTTTGTCATTTTTCCCAACTTGTCCACATGGGAAAGGACAAAGGAGTAGCATCCGGTCCAGGGAAGTCCTTAAGAACTACCCGACAAAAAGTCCTCGCCTCAAAAGAAAGGGCGAGGGCCCCGGAAAGTGGGATCCCCACTCGGAAAAGATCACAACAAACTTCATGTGGCAGGTCCCAGACCGAATTTTCGGCACCTTCTCAACCGGCACCATCACCTCCGGCTAGCCAACGACCTGCAAAAAACACCGGCAGGAAACTGATCCATGAAAGAAAAGTAGACAGGTGTTACTTAGCACCTTACAATCTGGAACCCTTATTTGCTACGATCGGGTGGCTGCCTGTTCTAGACTTCGGGGGGCCGTGCCAACTTGAACAAACATGAAACTTCCTTGCCGCATGTCACTCACCTGTATCAGATCCTCCTTCAACTATGGTCTCTCTGAATAGTCATGATGATGTGTTGATCACTCCTGCAACCATGGCTAACATCCTCAATCTGAAAATGGCTCCGTAAGGCCGCCCTCAATTGGACCTCGACTATCCTGATGTTCGATCCATGGTAACTAAGTATCTATGTAATGGTCGAGACATCCCTTGGCATCAAGGGAATGCGTTGAAAGCTAGGTACATGGAGCCCCGATTTCGGATTCTGCATGGTATATTCACTACAAATATATATCCAAGAAGCACCAACAGATCCGATCTCACTGGACTCATGGTCATGATAGTTTAGTCTATTGCATATGGGACAAGGATGTGCCTCCCAACTCAGCTCATCAGTCAGTTGGTAAATGTTGTTCATACCTCCAGGGATCTTCATCTCCCATATCCCTGGATCATCAGCAGGATATGCAATACCATTGGTTTCCCATCTACCACTGATCCGGTACTTCCACTTCAAGTCTTCAATGTACAGAACATTCGTAAAATGTACTTGAGGTTTCACGAGTATGCTGAGGACGAAGAAGAAGGCATTCAAGAAGGAGAAGCATAAGGTAGTGGGGTCCCTCGAGAAACTGGGATGGCTAGAGATGAACCCTTTGAACCCGATCCAGCACCATCAACATCAATAGCTGGGCATGCCAAACGCTACAAGCTAGACAGGATTGGAATGATTCAGAGGGATATCCACTCTGTGCATGAACGGCTGACAGTCCTGGGGCGACTTGTCCATGGAATACAATAGAGTGTGCAATGGTTGGTTGATCTCATGACTTGTCGACAGGATGACACGACGTCATCCCACTCAGCTCCATAGTGTTGATTCTTACATACTGTCACACACACATCATTCTTAAAGCTCTGTATGAACATTAGTATCTTTTTTGGGTGTTCTACGCTCTCTTGGGTATGTGTGACAGTTTCTCTAACTTGGATAGACTGATGTTTCTTTGTGTTGTGTGTATATGCCTCAATGTGGGATTGATACTGGTACTTACTTATGGGTGCCCTGACATGGGCTTGATGTGTTTTTTTTCTGGGATAACTGTTAATTTGCTGCCAATCTTGGGCAATTTATTTTGGATGATGGATATTTGGATATTTTTGGTAATGGCTGAGTATAATTTTTATCTTTACTGCCATGATTCTGTCTTGAGTTCCCCTGGTTTATCAAGTTTCTGATATGGTATGCATGCACTATGCTTTATTGATTATTCTATTTGCTATATCACTGTTTTATCTAATCTACTATGCATCCATACGTTATGAAATTAATGTCTGCTTTAAACTGAGTTAATTATTATACATCAATTGATCTGCTTCTGTCTGGCCGGTTCTCCCAAGTAATTCACTCTTCAGTCAATATCATTTGATATATCTTTATCAATAATTGACAAAAAGGGGGAGAACATTTACAAACACCCCAAACGGAAAATTGTATATCTGCTTGAATGGTTGTGCAGGTGTTTAAGGGGAGCAGCTGCAACAAGGGGGAGTTGGAGTTTACAAGTCAGGGGGAGCAACTACTGGTTGTGTACATGAGTCAGGGGGAGCAGCTACTAGTTGTGTACATGGGCTAAAAAATTGTAAAATTGTGTAAAAGCATGTACACACAATTTAGGGTGTGTTTATCTAGAGTATTATAGGGTGTTTCGGGGTTTTGTCATGTAATTGACAAAGGGGAAGATTGAAAGTGCCTTGGTTTGTCAAGTTACGTGAGTGCTAAGTCAGATTGTTTACAGAGCCTAATAGGAAGATCAATTTAAGCGTCTACCTCAACCGGATGTGTGCAAGCTCGCCACAGGTAAATTTAAAGTCTCACATCCCATGTCCCAAAACACCAGGTGAAGAAAACCCTTAAAAAATAAGTTAGAAGATCATAGGGTTTTAAGGTGAGGAAACTTTTTTCAAATTAAGAAAATCTCTAAGTTTTTCTTGCCTTGTCGATTTTATCGAAACACTCTCGATATGATCGACTTGCACTGTCGAGTCCTCGATGCTTCATCGATACAATCGATAAGAGGACCAAATATGTCCAGCAACCTCACAACATATCTGGACGAATTATCGATGAATAGATACACCTATCGATATTATCGATACTCAAATCTCGAGCTCATCGAAAGTGGCTAGATAAGATCGACAGGCAGATTTTCGGCTCCCCTGTTTTTTAAAGAAAATCTCAAAATCCTTCGATATATCGATGCTCTTCCCGATATGATCTGCAATCAAATATTGATAAGATCGGGAGTCCATCGATGATATCGACCAAGGGCGCGCATTTCTACCAGCAGATATTTCAGGTTATTTTTAACGTTGATCGGGGGCCATTCGAGGAAATCGATATTCATATGTCGATGATATCGAGGTCAAGTCGATTGCATCGATACTAGACACAAATTGTCCAGCAAGCTTACTGGTAAATCTATAGGATTTATCGATGCATTGACACTGCCTTCGATATCATCAATATGCAAATTCCGATGACATCGGCTGACCCTCGATCATTTCTTAAAAATCTGAAATATTTCATGTCAAGTCTCTCTCATTTTTCAAGTGTCGATGGATCGAACCTATCATCGATGGAATCAGAGTTCGAAATCCGATGACATCGACAACTGTTTCGATTCATCGACCAGCTGGCAAAAGGTTTCAAAAGCGTATGACTTTGAGTTCGAGTCATCGAGCAGACCATCGATACTATCGAGAGTATACGCTCGATGATATCGAACTTGCCCGAGGATATCGAACTCAGTCATAAATGTGACTGTTTTATATCCATTAGAACCTTTTGCCTATATATAGAGGACTTGTCTATTGTTGCTGGAAGAGAGAAAGTAGAGAGAGCTTTTGAGTGTTTAACCTTAGATCATATACCCATAGCTCTTTCTCTTAGGGAAGTTCATCCTCCAATCCACCCTTACCATTGATATTCAATAGAGTGGATTGGGGAATAAACTTCCGCGTTTAAGAATCCTCTAGCTACTACCTTAATGGCAAGTTGGGATGCCTTAAATGCCTAGATGATTAGAACTACTCTATCTTCGTTGTAAGAAAATATTTAGAGAGTAGAATTCCATCATAACCTTGACCCAACCTGTTACCATATATCGGTACATCTTTTGTGTTGCGGATCAAGGGAACAGAAGACTCTTCGTCAACAAGTATGAGGAGATCTTCGGCATTGTGCTTATCGAGACTCATCAACTTATTTTAAGTATCTACAGTCCAAGAGGACACTTGTGATCATTCCATTGTAGGATTAGGTCTTAAGTGGTTCTCACCCTTTGAAGTCCTCGTAGGAGGCCTCCGGCGGGAGTGTACGTGGTGGGTGCGTTGTGTGGACCCTTGCTCTGTGGAGAGCATAAACATTTGGTTGAAGGTGAACCAGCAAAACCTTAGGTTTGAGGTCAACCGTTGTGAAACCTCAAGTTTGAGGTGAACCGTGTAGAAACTTCCAGTAGGGTCTTATAGAAGATCCTTGGCCAGTGTGCCTAAAAGTGGGTGCATTGTGTTGACCCTTGCTCGTGAGAGCATAAACAGTCACCCTCAATGTAGGGTGTAAAGGTTGAAGGTGAACTTGATTTAAAACCTTAGGTTTGAGGTGAACCGCTGTGAAACCTCCTTAGTGAAATACGGTACACTCAAGTGTTGAGTGCGGTTACCGAGAGTGGAGTAAACAAGTAGTCGAACCACTATAAAAATGAATGTGTTTGTGATTGCTCTTCTTCTGTGTGTGTGATTTATGTTAATGCATTCATATTTATATATCTGATCACACCCCACACACATACACAGTCACATCCATCATAAACTAAGTTATATATTGCTATCTCTTGAATGGTTTGTGATTGGATCCTCTACCAGGCTTGGAAGCCAGTAGAGTTACATTTGAGTAATCCTGATAAATTGCATATTCATAGGATTAGTGAAATAGGATTTCTAAGTAAAGCTGTAAAAACCTTAAAAAGTCTTATTCACCCCCCTCTAGTACATATTGGCATATTCCTTCTTCAACAAGTACGATCTTCACCACCATTTCAGTAGCTCGCCCAGGCCCGCCAGGCCCCGCCCACATCAGTGTCCGCCTATGTGTGCTCACCCACATGTGACCACAGTGACGAGGAGTCACAATATATCATATGCAGAGGATGTAATGAAGTATGCAATGCAAAAGAAATGACAAGGCTGGAGTTTGTGGTCGGGATGATAGTACGTGGTATCGCAAGCTATGGGGTTCATCACAAGGGACTTCTATCCAAATCAGTCACATACATAAATTTGTATAGCTAGACTCAATGTGGTAAACTCCTGATCTTAGGTTGGTCACCTACACCAACCAAAATCCTAGTCATTGCAAAGGTACACATAATGATTTGGTTGGGCACCGTCAGCCCGAGTGGATAGTGAATGAATGAATGAATGAGCCAAATGCTGAGTATACAACTCCTGCTCAGTAAGTCCACATATCAGTACTATACATCTCTAGGATCATCACCGGGGTTTAGTACAATGTTGTCAGCCATACCAAGGCTATCTGATGCAAGGCCTACGTGGCCAATGTCATATGCAAGGTGCAATCACAAGTCATGCCAGTCCTCATCTGAATCCACATATCAGTACAATTCCTCTCTGGACAATCACTGGGGTCTAGTACACTCCAAATGGCACTGCCCCTCCCCCGGCGCACAGTCCAAGTGAGCGTAAGAGACCTCACTATCCAGCTGGCCAATAGTCTGTCAATACCTTTCCAGCACGTCGATAGCAGACCCATTTACAAGCTAGTCAGACTCAGCCTAGCATTGCCCCCTACCCTCGGGTGGGTAAGGCCACACCCCCTTCCAATCGACCATGAAACAGTGGGAGACACGGCCTAATAGTATTCGACACTCGTGCACTCATACATCCACTTGTTCTCGATGCTGGAGCATCCTCTTGGTACCATAAGGGTTTAGGGACTTTTACCCAGGGACATCTATGGTGCCCCATGTAGAACCAAAACATTTTCAATGTCTAATCCTACCATCCAAGATATACATGTGGAGGCCTCAGCCCTGATGTCGCTAGGGCGAACAAAAATCATATCACACAAATGAAAGATGCATGAGTCATACAATCCAGTCATGCATCATTCATACGTGTACCGCACGCTCATGTGGGGCAACTTCATCTCTCAGGGAGTCCCAAAAACAACCAGCCCAATGGCATATGTTATGGTCAATCACTCCTCATAACAAGTATGCAAATGATGTGTATGGCCATGAATCATGGTGTATGCCATGCATGATTATCAATCATAACAATGATCGGCCTCACACAATCATAATGGGTCTCACATATGGCAATGGGCCTCATCCAGTCATAATGGGCCTCATACAATCACAACGGCCTAGCACAATGGGCCTCATACCATCACAATGGACCTCCTACAATCACAATGGGCCTCTTACAATCACAATGGGCCTTATACAATCACAATAAGCCTCATACAATCACAACGGGCCTACATATCACAATGGTCCTACATATCACAATGGGCCTACTTATCACAACGGTCCTACATATCACAATGGGCCTACATATCACAATGGGCCTACATATTATGGCCACAAGATGGGTTCCAAGGTTTGAGTAGTACTACAGGGTATGGCGAAAAGCATTATTCTCAATGAGGGCCCAATAGGGGAAAATAGAAATGGGCTTAACAATGGGCTCTAGAGAGTTTGCAACATGGACGTTTAACCATCATTGCTCCTAAAGTGTGGCCCGCCTTAGATTCTAACTTACAATGGGGAATGGGCTTAACAATGGGCCCTAGGGAGTTTACAATGTGAACATTTAATCGCCATTGTCTCCTAGAATGCGGCCCGCTATAGATACTATCTCACAATGGAGCCCATGGCCCTTAAACTAGCTAGAAAAATGGATGGACATCATAAACATTATCATATACATCATGGTGGGATCAACATCATAATTGGGCCTTGCACAAGAATCTCATATATCATAATGGGTCTCATCACATAGGCCTCACATACATCACAATGGGTCTCATCACATGGGCCTCATCACATCACAATGGGCCTCATCCCATAGGCCTCATATACATCCCAATGGGCCTCATCACATAGGCCTTATATACATCACAATGGGTCTCATCACATGGCCTCATCACATCACAATGGGCCTCATCCCATAGGCCTCATATACGTCACAATGGGCCTCATCACATAGGCCTTATATACATCACAATGGGCCTCATCACAGGGGACTTATATACATCACATTGGGCCTCATCACATGGGCCTCATATACATCACAGTGGGCCTCATACAAGGGCCTCACATACATCTCATTGGGCCTCATCACATGGAAGGTAAGGCCCATACAAGATAGCCAATACTAAAAGACCCACTTAAGGTTTTGAGTCCAACAACACCTGAGAGTTATTTTTCAAAGTTTAGATACTACATAAAATGCTTTGGGAAGGTGGTGGACCCCACCGACGTGGCCCCATATAAATTTTACATCAAACAGATTTTTGTGCAATGTTGATTCTGGGCCATTTTAGAGTCATATTCATGATCACGTAGGGCCTATATGTGGTGAAAGAGAATAACCACTTGGTAGCTCTATGTATGGGCTTTAAAAATTATAAGGCAGGCCTCATTGGTTGGGTGGGTACAATTTACGGTGATGGCCCAAACATGGGTACTTGGAGAAACTGTGCAGGAAATATAGTGCAGAATTAGTTTTAGCCCAATTTTAAGTATATCCCATGATCATAAGGGACTACATTTCAGTGTTCCGTCGGGTGCCCTTGGTAGTACTATATATGTACTTCAAAAATGATAAGCTGAGACCAACTAGTTGTGCACACATAATATTTGGTATAGGGCCAAACATATGTACTTTAATTTTCTGCACAACCATGCCTTGCCCTATTTTGGGATCCACTCCCTGATCATGTGGGGTCTAATTTAGCCCGAGTAAAATATTATTTATCTATTCATTGGTATAGGTTAAAATTTTCAAGTGGTGGCCTACTCATATCTCCAGCGTGTGGTCCGCTACAGAGGCCCAAAGTTGGTACAAAACACAAATAATTAGACAGTTTTCATAAATGGAGTCTGTCACAACTTAGGGCCCAATTTCCAAACACTTAGGAAAGCATTCCTAACAAAAAGGTAGGACATCCCAACTCACTTATATAAGGATTAAACATCCCCCAAAGTGGGACCCTTAACTACAGAGTGTGGGATCCACTACAAGGTGTCAAAGAGGCCTACATGTAATACAGTCAAGTAATTAGAAAATTTTCAACAAACAAAAGTGTAAAGGGAATGATATAGATCCAATGGCAAGTGGGGCCCACATACTAGCAAACCATAGTTAAGAGACACACAAAAATATACGTGGGTTCCCAGATTGGATGAACTAATAAAATGCATAAATCACAAGTGATCCCACACCTAAGTGGGTCAATGAGAGGACAATTATTATGTATAACATAGATCCAACATATTCATCAAGTAACACATGAAATATATATTGATGAAATCTCCATGATCAGATTCTTTGTTGGAAGATCTAATCCAATGGATGGTTTGGGAACAAGTCATTCAGGCTGTTTATAGGTTTCCAACCATACAGAGCCTTAGATCCATCTGGACCACACATAGAAATTCAAGATTTATCCTTACAGAAGTATCTATCGATCCAAAATTTTCAAAATTTATCATGAAAGAATCAGACCATAGGGACCATACATATGATTATTAAATATCTCAAGTAAGTTAAGAGAAAATATCAAATACATCTGACCGTTGGAATCACGAATATGGCCCAAACGAGAATGGTCATAATAAGCTCCCAAATACATCTTTCGTATAAGGCCAAGATCTCAGCCGTCCGAACTCTGATTGAGGCTTATTATATACCGTTGGAAATCTGGTTCAATTTTTTATGAATCCAATGGAACATATATTTTTAATACATTCATTAAAAGAGTTAAAAATGGATCCATTTAGGCAAATCAAAATCCTGCATGTGTTGTTGGACAGCAGCCAAGTAAACTTGATGTTATGGATGATTGGACCGTTGGATGGCTATGAAATTTGGTCCAGATTTAGATCATATAGTGATTCATAATATCCCCAAGTTTTAACTCTGATCTTAGCATGGTTGATTTTATATGATTTTTAGAACTTGTTATCCAGAAATAAAACACAGGATTACAAATGAAGGGTGTAGATATGGTGTTCATCATGGTGGGCCATACTGACATGGGCCACTTTGCTGACCACCATAGATATAAATACATGCACACAAGAACTCCACACCAGTGGGGCCCACACATATCAAGAAAAGAAAGGGGAGAAGAAAGAGGAGGATGAGGAGATAGAAGGAGGGGTGTAGACTCACTTCAATGGATGGATGGTTGGATGATGATGTGTGGTCCACTCCCTCTTGATCAATAGTGGGCCACACCTTGGCCCCACTCTCTCTCACTCTTTCTTAAAATCTTAGAATTTTTCTAAGTATAGGAAAAGAATAAGTGCAAGAGAGCTCCTACTCTTATATAAGGAATTGGGGGTTGAAGTGGCAAAATGATGTGGCAAGTTCATGGGATCTTATTGGTGCTAAAAGTGAGGTGGAATGTGATGTATGGTATGGGTAGTGGATGGATGAGGTAGATGGTGCTAAGCATGCATTGGCCAAGGTGGAAGAGATCTAAACATGCGTTGGCTAATGGATGGATAAGGGCTATGGGTTATAGGTGATGCATGGTGGATGATGAAGTGGAGTGTTGCAATTGGTTGTTTGAAGTGATGTGACACAAATCAAGACATGCATTGGATGCATGTATAGGATGAGGTGGACATGAGCCATGATTAGTTTTTAAGACATGGGGAGAGAGCTAATGGTGGGTTTTAAGATATAATCCAATTTTATTTGATAGTGCTTGTCTTATATGTGCTAGGTTCTTATTTTGCCATGTAGCAATTGTCCTATTTGTTGGTAATTTTCACGTTCTAAAAGTGGGCTTTATACCCACATGGGCTCAAGTCTAATGGGCCTAGCATAATAAAGGCTGCTTGTGTTACCGGATATATAATTTAGGTCGTACATTTGATGGGTCATATCTCACTAACGGAGCGTCGGATTGACACACAGTTTTCACCATTGCGACCACAACGATGACGCGTTCTACATGATAAAGGTCTCAAGGTCATCTAGAATAAATCACTTTGGTGAGTTTTCTAGGTGCATTAGGGTGCAGTGTATGGTCTATCAATGGTGCGAGTTGGGACACGTGTGCATACGAGCAATGTTACAAAAGACCGGGATCCCACATCTTCCCTGATTTTCCTAATTATTGATATTCCTATTATTTTACCCTGCTTTGATAAATATGCTTATTGATATATAAAATAATTTTTTCTTCCTTCGTCAACTTGTGACAAAAGGGGGAAAAATTAGTGTTAGAATGTGGGGTGGAATTATTCTGTATGTAGAGAATTATTATTATGGAATGAATGTGCTACATATTTTATGCATAATATATGTTTTATTTCCGAGGGATAGCATCAGTTGAACACAGTTGTTTGCGAGGATTAAAAGGATGATTATTAAATCTATACAGGGCAGCTTCAATATTGTTGAATCTTGTGAATGATTGTGATCATGAATGTTAGTGGATGTATTGTGTATGTTTTGTCACAAAATTAACAAAGGATGAGATTATAAGTACTTATATGTTTAGTGTCACGCCCCAAACTCGAAAACCGGGCCCACAAAATTTTTGATCGCCGAATCTGGTGCTGACAGCCTCCGTAGTACCCCATTCTCGGCTTCCAGCGCCATACACCAGATTCCGATCCTGGGATCCTACAAGGAGGGTTTTCAACGTACATTTGTCCCATAAGAAGCATAACCACAAGTATACCCAAATCACAAAGGCAACATCATCAACACATATCCACTAATATAAACATTTGAATACAGTGTTGAAAAGGAAATACATATATCAAAAATCAAAGCTCCAGAGGTTCGTTGCATGCTCCAAGCTCAATGCTGCTGCAACCTAACACCACCTGCACGCATCTATCGTGGATAAGCTTATAGAAACTTAGTGGGTGGTGAAAGTGTGTGCACAAGGTAAGTACCAAGTAAGCAATATCAGAGTAATCAGAGTAAGAGGAAATACTGACAAGCCCATAAATCATACAACATCAAAAATATTGGCAAGAATATGAATCATACGATATCAGAGTAAGTGGAAACATGCTGATATCCCATAAATACCATCAGCCTTATCCAGACTATGCGATGCAAAAATATAATAAACCAATATCATATACTGAGGAAGCAATGTAGATCAGCTATGCAATGGGGAGACGTAGTAAGACAAATATCAGATACTGAGGATGCAATGCAATATACGATGCGAATGAAATGATCAAGCTAGAGTGTGAAGTCGGGATGATAGTACGTAGTATCGTAGGCTACGGGGTCCGCCACAAAGGACTTCTATCCAAACCAGTCTCATGCCTAAATTTGGATAGTCAGACTCAATGTGGTAAACTCCTGATCTCAGGTTAGTCGCGCACCCCAACCGAAATCCTGACCATTGCGAAGGTACACATAACAAATAATTGCGCACCACAAGCCCGAATGGATAGTGAATGAATGAATGAATGAGTATGCAACTTCTGCTCCACAATCAATATTGTACATCTCTGGGATCATCATAGGGGTCTAATACACTCTACACCAGCTTGCCGCCCCATCGAGCGCACAATACAACTGAATAAGTGGAAGAGACCTCACTACCCACCTACCAATATCGGCCCGGCTCGTCGATAGCGGACCCATTTAGGAGCTGGTCAGACTCAGCCTAGCTATGCCTACTCCCTCAGGCAGGTAAGGCCACACTCCCTCCCAACCGACCACGACACAGTGGGAGACGCGGCCTACTGGTATACGACCCTCATGCGCTCATAGATATCCACTCAGTCTCGACGTTGGGACGTCCTTTAGTACCAAGAGGGTTTAGGGATTTTCACCCAGGATCATCTATGGCAACCCAATGCTAATAACATATTTTCGGTGTCCCATCTGGCCATCCACAATATGCTTGTGGAGGTTACGGCCCTGATGTCACTAGGGCGTACAGTAATCACAATACACAATGTAAGGTGCATAGTCATACATTAATCCTGCGCATACCGTGCGCTCATGTGAGATAACCTCCGCCTATCTGGGAGTCTCATAACAACCTGTCCAATGACAATACAATGGTCAACCACATCTCATAACAAACATGCAGATGATGCGTATGGGCATGTATCATGATGCTATGCTGTCTCATACTCATAATCGGTATCAATAAACGGCATCGATAATCGACCTCGACAATGTGGACATTTAACGGACATTGCCTCCAAGGAATGGCACACATAGAGTCTAACATATAGTAAACCCATGGCCTCACACAAGGGCCAAATATACAACACCATGGGCCTCACTCAATAGCTTAATACACGTCACAACGAGCCTCAAATACAGGCCGCATATACATCACATTGGACCTCGATATCCAGCCTCGATAATCGGCCTTGACAATCGGAATCGGTATCGACAATCAGAATCGGCCTCAACAATCGGAATCGGCCTCGACAATCAGAATCGGCCTCGACAATTGGAATCGGTATCGACAATCAGAATTGGCCTCGATAATCGAAATCGACAATCAAAATCGATCCCGATAGTCGGAATCGAAATCGGCCTCAACAATCGGCCTTGACAATCGGAATCTGCCTCGATAATTGGAATCGGTATCGACCATCGGAATCGGCCGAACAAGGCCTAAGGGAAGGTCACAATGTGGACATTAAACCATCATTGCCCAATAATGTGGCCATTTAACCAACCTTGCTCCCAAGGAGTGGTCCTTATAAAGTCAAACGTATGGTGGGCCCATGGCCTTACATAAGAGCCACATATACATCAAGTGGGACGCATCGCATGGGCCTTTCACATTGCAATGGGCCACATCTCATGGGCCTCCTATACATCACAATAGGCCTCATTACATGGGTCGTAACAAAGGGCCTCAAATGAGTTATAACGGGACTTGGCACATCAAGTCGGACCTCATCATATGGGCTTCAAATATAAAACAAGTGGGCCCCATCACATGGGCCAAGAATACAAACAGGTGGGCCCCACACATGGGCCAAAAATACATCATGATGGGCCTTGCCCATAGGTCTTGAATACATCATAATAGGCCTTGCCCATGGGCCTCAGATCCAAGCAAGGGGGCCCCATCATATGGGATGGAAATATATCACAATAGGCCGCATTACATCAAGTGGGCCGCATCCACGGGCCGCACCAATGGGCCTCACCAAAAGGGCCACAAATTCATATCAATGGGCCTCGCCAAATGGGCCATAAATACACAATAAGTGGACCCTGCACGTGATCCTCAAATACATTACATGGGCCTCACTAAATGGGCCACATATACAACTCAATGGGCCACACATATGGGCCGAAAATACATCACAATGGGCCATAACCCATGGGCCTTAATACACAACGGGTGGGACCTACACATGGGCCTAATATATATCACAGGTGGGCCCTTAGAAGTTTGGACGGTGGATGTCGTTGTCCACTATTTAAATGGTGGGGTCCACTCGAACTTTAGATCTGACTCATCCTTGCACTCATGCCATAAAATGATATCTCAAAATGCTTGAACGGTATGGATACAGTGTATGCATCATGGTGGGCCCCACCGTCTAAACAGTAGACGGTGTAGAAATACATAAATCAATGTGGGGCCTGCGAGCTTGCTACCATCAAAGGAGCAGCTATATAGCTGTTGTACATGTGGCTGACTGCACTAGAAAGGCAAAGGTGGGTCCCACGTAGGGCCCACCACCATGTATATATTATATAATATAATATATATATATATAATATATAATATAATATATGTATAATATACCAACGTCCAGGCCGCCCAGGGCCTGGACAGTTACCTGCATAGGGGGTATCCCCACATGTGGGGGTGGGTCCCACCGTCCTTGGACGGTGGAGACATCACGAGCAAGAGGTGTGGCCCACCTAAATGGATGGACGACATGGATTGGTCCTAAGGACCCTGCTGACATACGGCAGCCACATAGCTGCCTACTACATGTTGCAGCTAAAGGAGTAGAGGTGGGTCCCACGTGCAAGCCACCCCCTCATACAATAAGATATTATTATTTTATTTTTGTTGTTGCTGGCGAGTGCACCCCACTGCTAGTTCACCTACACGGCTGATGTCCATCATCCTTAGACGCTGGACGGTATGGATACAATACAGATATCATGGTGGGTCCCACTTAGACGTGGCCCACCTTATGGTATAATATATTTAAAAGAAAAAAGGAAAAAGAAAAAGGAGTTAGCTGGATAGTACACTCCAGCGTCAGTTCTCACTTCACTGATAGCTACACCCCACTCTCAGTTAACACTTCACTATTAGCCACCTCCACTGACGGACGGTGTGGCATATACCTCATCAAGGTGGGTCCCACATGGCCCACCTGTTTTGGATTGGTCTAATATTTCTGTTTTCTCATTATCTAGGCCCGCTAGATGGACTGGATAAAACAGATGGACGGTGTCAATAAAATACATAAATCATGGTGGGCCACACCGTTTTGGATGGATGGACGGAGTGGATAAGGATAAATACATCAAAAGGGCCCCACCCACACATGTGGGGTGGGCCACGTCCTATATGGACAGTTGGGATGATATATAAATATCATGGTGTTTCCCACATGGATGGGGTCCACCGGTAGATGGCTTGAATGTAAACATCGTGGTGGGCCACACACCTCATCTTCATCATCACCATAAAAAGAGAGAGAGAGAGAGAGGAGAGATCGGATGGTGGTGGAGGGACCCCGCCACTATGGGCCCTCCATGATCACAATACATACATAAAAATGGGTCCCATCACAAGTGGGCCTTCTAATAGAAAATCAACGGTGGATCACCCACTTATTGGCCTCCTTCTTGGTCCGATGGAACGCCGAACTCCTTGGCTTCGATCTTAACGGAAGATGATGAAGTTTTAATGGTTGAGATGGAGGTTGAGAGGGTAGGAAGTGGGCCACACTAGAGCTTCTCCATGAGAACTTGGGAAGCTCATACGTTGGTGCTTTTTGGTTGCTTGGAAAATGACTTGAGAAATGAGAGAGAGAGGGTTGTAAGGAGAGAGAGAGGTATGGGTGATGGAGTGATGGGTGAGGTGAGTGATGGGTGTGTAAGAACTTGTTGACTTTTGGGGTAGTTTGTGTAAGAGAGGTATGAGTTGTGATGGGTTGAGTGATGGGTTGAATGATGTAGTACTTGACTTGTACTTAACTCTTGATGGGATTGATTAATTGATTGATGTGACATTTGGGTAGAGATTCTCTTGGGTTTTACAACGCGTGACGTTTTCCTCGAACTGAACGCGGGCCCATATCGCCTGGCCCGGGTATCGCCTTAGCGCACAAGACGCGGCATCGGAACCGCGGCGACGGCGCGGTCACAAGGATACAAGTTTCAAGTCAAGCCGACTCAGATATACAGGACATGACTCGGGATCGCGCGCAAATACCGATAACAGATCGCGGGTCGCCGAAATTCGACCGGGAGGACCGCGGAAGCCTATAGAACGGTACGGGCTAGGATATGGGCCTTACATTTAGCGCACATTAATTATCAAATTTCGTAAGTCAAAAGTGTTACAAGTCAGATCACGAGTTTGGAATCACAACTACTCTACATGTCTGAATAACAATTTAAGATTGGCTTATCGTCTCAAGAAGCTGTTGCCCGATTTAAAGACAAGTTCAAGACAAGTTATCCCATGTATTTGCTAAAACACAGGTGATATAACCCTAGAAAGACCTTAGGTGAGGTACTTTCAAAGGTCTAATTAATTTTGAGTTTTTAATAATATTTTTGTTCTAGAGTTCGGCCAGCCTAACTTCCTCGGCCAACTTAACTTCAAGTTCGGACTAAATATCAAATTTTGATGAAAATTCGGGCAGCCTAAGTTTTGGTTCGACTAGCGTAAACTTGAAATTCGGCCAGCTCGAGTGATGTTCGGGTCAAATTCCAGCAATGGATTCCTATGGAACTTATAGGAATTCGGTCAGCCTAAGTTTTGGTTTGGCTAGCGTAAACTTGAAATTCGACCAGCTCGAGTGAAGTTCAGGTCAAATTCCAGCAATGCATTCCTTTAAAACTTGTTGGAATTCAGCCAGCCGAATTTTGGATAAATATTATCCCATGCAATTCGTTAGCCGTTAGAATGAATCCGATGGAATCCGACCAGCCGAAGTTATTCTTAGGCTAGCTGAATTTTCAATATCTTTGGCCATAAACAGAGGCCTTCTCTCATTCTAAACAACAACGAAAAATCACTCTAAACCTTTTGCAAGATAGAGAGAAGCTCAAGTCCTCGACAAGCTAATTGTGTGGTATTTAAAAATTATTTTTAGCTTATTCAATTCCCTTTCTCAAAATCATTCCAATTTTATTTTAAAGAGTAATCTATACTCCTCTTTGAGATCTAAGAAAATTGAATCAAGTAGCATTTGAGTTTTTCATTTCTAAAATACTATAGAACCCTATACTATTTCTTTTGAGCGAATACGGCCTTCTCTACATTTAAGAAAAAAATTTCTTTGCTACAAACTTCTACTGTGTCTTCGAATCTACGTTTGAAGATAAGTATTTTAATGTACTTCATTTTAGGTTTATTTGAGATAGCATATGAAAATCTCAGTGGATTGATTTGTGATAGCCCATGAAAATCACAAAGTGGGTTTTTGTTTGTGATAGCCCATCAAAATCACAAAAGGGTTTTATTGTGTTGAGCCCATGAAAATCACAAGAAATTGTATAAGGTTGTTAAAGTGAACATGTGAAAACCTTGTTATGGTGAAAGCCAAAATTACGAGGGTAGTAAATTTGAGAGTGGAGTTCGTGTGGTTGTTATAAATACCGAACCACTATAACTCCTTATGCATCTGCGCTGAATGCTTTATTTCTTTTGGTGGTGGATGTTATTTATTTCATTCTTGTAGTGAATGCTATAATTATTTTATCTTCTCTTGCTAGTTTGAAATATTGATTTTAGAGACATTCGTGAAATAAGGTTGTCCTCCCTAACATTTTAAGTGAAGGTTGTCCTAATAATTATTTGGAATCAAGGTTTCAATACTTAGCGATTGAGATTCTATATTCTTTATATATTCCACATTTATTTTGATTATTTGGCATTGTCCTATTTAGCTCCCCTCTAGGACATCACTCGCTCTCCTTTTCACCTACCGTAAATTGTGAAATTGTATGATTAGATCAAATTTGTACACACTTCCCATGGTTGAGATTCTAGCCTAGAGTTTAGATCATTTAGATTTAGGGTTTTTAATTTAAAACCAGGTTAATTAACTTATAGTTTAGATAGTGTAAGATTTAAAATTCAAGCTTCCAACAAAATAATATATGTAATAATAGTAATGATTATTGATAATAATGATAATCCTATAAATAATAGTGATGAAGATAAAAATTGATAATAAGAAGAGTAATCATTTTAATTATAATGTTAATGATAATAATCTTGATTATAAGTGAAATATTGTCCCATAATATCATTAATAATATGTGAATTATTCTAAAAATATCCATATTATAAGTAATATTCATGAAATATATCTAATATCAGTTAACAATGAAGTAATAATAATATTAATAATTAATATAATATCGGCTAATAATATTTAAAATTAGAAGTTAAAGTGATTATAATAATCTAATAATAGTAACCAATAACACCAATAAGGTTTTTACTTACATATTGATGAGTACTAATTCAATTAAAACTAATTTGAGAAAGAGAAGTCGATTCACCTTTGTTGTACAATTCGTCCTGACTCCACTAGATTGCTTAACTTAGCAACACAACTCGGCCCTGATTTAGCAAACCGACGAAAGCTCGAATACCTGAATAACCATTGTGATGCTGGACTAGATTGACAACACTAAGCTCCCCAACATTTATGGACTCAATGAGACAACGAGTCAACTTGACTTAATGACGACTTCTTCTTCTCTCTTTCTTCTTTTCTTCTTCTTTCTTCTCTAGTTTTCTTCTTGCTCAACCCATGTCCAGTAGGGACAATGAAACCTAAAGAACTTGGTCGACCTTGCTACAAGTCAACGAGTCAATGACTTGACTCGGTTTTGGACTGTGTCGACTCACAACTCGACTATGGTCTTGCTCTTCTTCTCCTTCTTTTCCATTGCTCTATTTCTCTCTAGATATACTAGGAAAGAAATCCGGATTGAACCGGATTCCAATACAACGCGATTCAGCCTTGAGTCAACTCGACCGATGGCTACCTCTCTCTCTCTCTCGCTTTTATTCTTCCTCTCTTCTTTTTCCTTCATTCTCTATTTCTTCTAACCGGTCCATGCCTAGTAGGGTGGCTAGGTTAGACCAGACCCACCTGGCTCAACCCAGCTTGACTCGGTGAAGATGAGTCGAATCGAGTTAATGACCTACAACTCGGACTAAGTCAAGCTCGTCCTTACCCCAATGGTCCTTCTCATCTTCTTCTTTCTTCGTGCTCTCTTCCTTCCAGAACCGATCTGGATTTGGATTAATTCGGAAATAGGCTCTGCATAACTAGCGAGTTGACTTAGCCCGACTCGACAACAAGTCCCGATTTCTCTCTTTGTTATCTTTCCTTTCTCTTTTCTCTTTTCTCCCTTCTTTCTACCTGGAAAGATAAAGTCTGACCTTAACCTAGACTCGGACTCGAACACAACTCAACCCTAGTGCAAGACTCGGTACAGACCCAGTAGACTTGGATTTACTCACCTAAACAATGCTCTCTCTCTCTCTCTCTCTCTCTCTCTCTCTCTCTCTCTCTCCTAAACAATGACTCGAACCGAGTCGACTCGGCTTATTGTCACACTAGAAATAGTGCACCCTTTCTCTCTCGCTTTCTAGTTTTGGAAAATGGTTTCCCTAAAAAATGAGGCTATTTATAGTCTCTCTAAACTTGCTTCTAGAACTGTCGAGCATAGCTAATCTGAAGATTAGTTACAAAATTCTAATTCACACTAATCGGCAACTTAGTTTAACCATAACCCCTAATTTCATCTTGATTAGCTTGCATGGCCATAATCCACCTGCATTGATGAGTTTCTGGGACGCTAGCCCACTTAAGGGTCAGTTTTTATCAAGGTTTGAGGGCCCGATGCTAATGTGTGGTTTTCATGGCCGATCAAGGAAGATGACCCATCGTCCATGGTGGATTTCGAACGAGGGGTTTATTTCGTGATCTGAAGCATATGGACGGCATGGATTAGTCCCTAAGAGCTTGTGGGACCCATATTTTGGGTGAACTTGATCAAAATATTGATGGCTTGCGAGATTTTTAGTTGCAGACGGTATCATGTGAGCCGATGATATCTCGCACGAGAACTGGAGGCCGTTGTGAGTGGGGTGTTGGTTGCCTTAGGACAGACGATGAGGATCAACTGGAAGGTTTCTAGAAGCAAACCGATGACTGGGATTGTGCCAACGAACGAACAGGGGAGATTCTTTCATCCATTTATATGGCTGCAAAGGGAAGCCTTAACGTGGAGTGTTGGGATTATCACACATTGGATGGTAGAGATTTAAGGAGTAAAGATGGCTAGAATTGTCAGCTCATCAGAGAAACAAAGTTTTCCATTTTTAGCAAAATAATGCACACCACATGAACTTCACCCACATCTGTGCATGCACACGTGCGCATCAATGTGTGAGTTTGTTGATTTTTTGGTCAGTTTCAGGTGCTCTGCAAGATGGACGGTTTAGATCATTCACATGGATGACCGTGGTGGGCCACGAGCAGCGAGAACAAACACTGTTCATCTAAACAGCAACGGCAAGAAAGAGAAAGAGGTTTTTACCTCTTAAGGTCGGGTCAAACCGGGTTTGACCCAACTTTCAGTC
Source organism: Magnolia officinalis (assembly GCA_021015155.1). Taxonomy (NCBI): domain Eukaryota; kingdom Viridiplantae; phylum Streptophyta; class Magnoliopsida; order Magnoliales; family Magnoliaceae; genus Magnolia; species Magnolia officinalis. The sequence continues at coordinate 53,135,321 of JAJHSJ010000006.1, forward strand.
TAGTGCATTGTAGTCGTGCACGGTTTGTGTACATGCACCCCAAGTGTGGGGCCCACAAGGATGTTTTGAGAAATCTAATCCTTCTAATGGGCTTTATGGTCCGTGAGATGGCATCAGACCCAAGATGAGGAAAATCAGCAATTTAGGTGGCCCATATCAAGGGGATTGTGGTCTTTCTGTGTTAATTTCCATCGATCTAACAGTCAGATTAGCTTTATTTGATTATCAATTGTCCCAGGGATTCTAAAGTCTATTTGGGTGAGTTTTTAGTGGTTGATTTCTAGGCTAGATGGTGACAATTCTTAAAATCATGGTTATCCCACAACCTGTGAAAATTAGATGGTCAAATCATTCCATAAAACGAATTACTTGATGATCTAGGGTTCTAAGACTAATTACATGGGATCTAATAGCTAATATTGAACAGAATAGCCAATATGATACATTAGCGTGGCGATTTTATCTAATCAGACATCATGGATTAATGGATGGTGGATACGTAAACTTGGTTCCCAAAATTGAGTTCGTATGGCTCAGTTACTCTAACAAAGCTTTAGCTGAAGTTTTATCCTTATTGGGTTCCTAGGAGTAGGTCTTTTATGGTTCGATGTGGATTCCCTGAGGATGTAATAGTCCAAAAACTTGTTCACTCCCCAAGTGTAGGGTTGTCATGTAGTAATAAACTCGGTAAGACCAAGGTCGAATCCTAAGGGACTGATACCTGTACGTAATCTGAAACTAACCAGGGCTAGAACTAGAATAAGATGTAATCTAAATTGAATGAATATGAGGAAAATATGGTGAAATAGAAAACTAAAATTGGAGAAATTTAAAGGTAGGAAACTAGGGTGTCAAGGATCCACTTGTAGAGATCAGGGAGATCTACGCCTGTTTCAAGAATTCAACCGGACTTAGAGTCCTATCTTCATCCAGTTAAAGGGTGTAACCATGAAAACCAAACTGAACTTCCTTTGTTATAATTTCTAAGGGATGAACGGTATATGAATTAGAATGGATTCCATCACCAAACCATGCCCAGGAGACAAAGTAAACAACAGAATTAAACTAATTAATCACCAATCAGAGAATTATGAAGGTTAGGAAGGGTACCGTCATCCGACCATGCCAAGGAGACAATGGTGAACAATAGGGCTTCCTAACGTCATAAAACATAAAAGGAAAAGGAAATATTCAAAGCCATTGCAGACCCATTGTAATTTCAGTCACAACGGACCATTAAAAATAAAAAAATACTCCCATAATGAAATTAAATCAAAACCCATTCAGTCTAACAAAAGGCACAAGCGTAAACTCTCCCATCACGCTGTAAGCTTCACCTCTTAGCCCTAACTAAGAGGTTTAGCCCACCATGATTGGGCCAGCATCTCTTAAAAAGAGAAAAACATAAATAAATAAAAGAAAATAAAAGAAAACTCTCTCTCCTACGTCTCTGCCCACGTCCAACTAAGCTCTCAGCCGTCCCTCTTCCTTATTCTTCACTCTCTCTTTATAGGTTGATGGGAAGAACTTTCCGTTTCTGCTGCAGTCGGTGGAGACTTCCTGTAACGCCCCGAACTTTTCGATACTCAGACATCGAAAGTCCTCGAGCGTTACCATAAAATTCAACGTGACATATACATGTGTACGATACCAATCCAACTATTCTAACCTTACATCATTGCCCCAACACTAACTTAACCTTTAGAAATGATCTTCATTCATAAATTAAGCCATCTGATCGTTGAATTTCAAGACAAAACCCATCCATCACATGATTTAATATAAGTACTTTCCCTTAGATGACGTGATGAATAATTTCTTATCCATAATGATTTAGATATACATTCTTTTGTAAGAATTGCCTAGAAACATATCTATAACCGTGTGGAGCCATTAGATTTCCCAAAACTTATAGATCGACAGTAATTACGAAATTGCCACTAGCCCAGACCCGTGAACACTAGATCACATGATTCCCATGGTCCGTTTCATGTGAAATTTTATATCATGCCTAATTATCACAAATTAACCGCACACCTCGAATTGCAGCATTTAGATCATAGTAAATCAGCCACTTGACCTCTACATTCGTTCGTACACTTATCAGATCAAGATTCTGACCCGTCCACCTTGTTCACACTACATGAATATGCTTAACACACCATTAGAATCAGAATCTGAGAAACTTTCACGTATAAGAAAGTCACTCGAATCTAACGTTATATAATCCCTACCCCTAATCACTCCAGAAACCTATTTTATGTTCATCCGTTTACGAAACTAACCGTACATCAATCCTCGTACATGGCCTGAGTGCATACCATCAAGTTTTCATATTTTTAACAAGTCATCTGACCACCCATCACGTTTGGATCCGCCAAACGGGCCAGGTAAACATCATGGCAAACTGATCATCATGAAGATCTTAGGGTTTAGATTTCAACTGCCCGGTAACTTGTCAATCAGAGGAGTACAAATATTATTTTAAAATTTTAAAATATATTAGCCATTAAAGGATAATCTTACTCATCCTTGAGAGATCATAGTTCAAATTTAGGTGACGGAAAGAGCGTGAAAAATAAAAATCATCTGTCAAATTTCATCACATTTAGACGGCAGACTTATGAGTTACAGACAGCAGAAGTTTTGAAAAGAAAAGGGGTAGAATTGTAAATATGTTAACACCATATGCATGGTACTGTTACAATTAAAGTTTTCACGTTGGATTCTATTCAATGCATTAGTAGATCGTGCGGCCCACCTGAAGTTTGGATCTACTTCAAATTTGGAACCAAGGGTTTGCACGGCGTTCTAAAGACAGTGAATGGAGTGGATCTTCTAGAAGATCATCACAGGTGGACCCCATCTATTTTAAATAACAAGATAGAAAAGGAACCTGCTGTACATAAAATGGGAAGTGGCGGAATTACCACCGCATGTTGGCTAGTGGTGTGGCTCATCTAAAACTCGGATCCACCCTATATTTTGGCCCCTAGCCTAAAATCACCTTACAAAGCTGATGGAAGGAATGAATTTTCTGAAAAACCGTAATAGTGGGCCCCATGCATAGCCATTCATAAATCCAAGGAATGTTGGAAGACTAAACCAAAACAGTGCGTCCGTTAGGTTCTCCAAGCGTTGGAGGAATCTTCCAGCAACCGATGCTCTTCTCCATGCAACCGTTCGGTTCCTCCATGTGACTGTTTGGTTTGATGCAAGCTATTTAATATTTTATTTTGGTTTTTGTTACTGTAGTAAATACTATGCCCTCGTAGTGTATTTTAAATGGGTATTTGTGTCTTTTCACATTATTAGGAAAGTTTATATAAGGGAGTTCTTGTAGTCGTTTGAAACCAACTCAGTGAGCTTGTAAGCCACAGTAATATAGCAAAATTCCTCTTCTCTTCACGTGTCAGTGAGTTAGTTTTTCAGGCTTTGAAAAGCCAAGTAGAGTTTTGGCTAGTACAGTCATCAAGGAAGAGGAAGAGAGAGAGAGAGAGAGAGTATAAGAAAGAAAGGAGGGAAAAGGAAGAGTGGGAGCTGAGCGTCAGAGGAGGCAAACAGGTTTTCCTTCATCTCCCTTTTTCATTCCTCTTATAATGGCCATGATTGTGGGCTGGAAATCAGATGACGAGTAGGGCTGCATATGGGCTTCACCAAAATGCAGGTGGGCCTCACCCAAAATCCATGGAACGCCCGAGTTGTGGGCCCTACACAAGTACAGGCAGGCCATACACTGTGTCAACGGGTGAACCCCACCATACCACAGTTGGTGGGCCACGTATGTGGCCTCACCTTAATGGGTAGATCATCTGGACCGTCCATCAGATGACGTCCTGGACTGGGCTGCTCTACACGTTAAATAATAATAATAATAATAATAATAAATGCATGCGTAAGTACATATGATAGATTAAAAATAAGTGTTGTAGATCTGGTGTGTTGTGGTAGGGACCACTCACTAGTGATTTCATCCAGCCGTCCATTTGTTTTCTTTGGACGGTGGATTTCACTGACAACTAACATCAACAGGATGGGATACCTCTCAACCGTCCAGTTGGACGTAGGCCCACTTACATGGGACCCACTTTGAGGTGTACTGGCCGTCCATCAATGGGCAGGTAGTGCTGGACGGCTACTGTACAGTTTTTAAAGAAAAATATATATGTATCATATTAAATACCACAAAGCTATATGTGGTGGGCCCCATGGGACCCACGTTTATGAATGTATATCTATGTGTAATGCATGTAATGTATATCCATATGTAACGTCAGATGCATGTATATCCATATATAATACCATATGTAATGCATGTATATCCATATGTAACGTCAGATGCATGTATATTCATATGTAATACCAAAGATATAGGTAATGCATGTAACGTCAGAAGCATGTATATATATATACCAGATACATATGACGTTAATATAATATTTTAAATATGTATCAGGTGTGTGTGTAATGGTGGGGGTTACCCAAACCGTCCTTCCTGATGAAAATGTCTGCTTATAGCTTAAAACAAAATAAGACATCCATCAGGGGGATCACAGTGGAGGTTGAGCGTCCAGTGTTGGAACCATTCATGTCACAGAAGTTTTGGGATCAATGTGATAAATATTTAATTTTACTGGTCTAGACCCCTGTAATCTTATGAGCGGCTAGGATGGGAGATAAAACATCGTGATGGGCCGGTGGGGTTTCAACGTACGGTAGAAATCAAGGCCACCACTGTTATTACTGGTACAGTCCAGGTGGTCTTTCAACTGGACCTATTCTCTTAAAAGATGTTCTACAATAGACAACAGGGTGAGCCGCTAGCCGATAGTATATGTACACCATCCACCTGACATGATGCCTGGGCCTGTCTCACCTGGGTCAAAATTGGACCAAACACCTAGGACCAAGATGGGCCGGTTCGGCCTATAGTGGTGAAGAGTGGAGTCCTGTTGGACCACCTTACTTGAATAAATCCATGGTGGGTCTAGCACAAGCCTAAAAGACCTTGTTGTTGCATCCCTTGAAACTTCTGTTAGATGTACAAAGCCGTAGAAGTACCTGACGAATATAAACTATAATTTTAGGAGATTCCTCAAGCGACCCCGGGCCACAGTAAGACTCAGGCCAAGTTCGAGAACACTACCATACAGGTGATGATTCTTCCCCTTGAGCTTTCCATCTTCTCATTAGCTTAAGTTATAGTTTTTATTTGAGTTCATAATTGATATCTCCCTTTATAATCATATGTGTTAGCTGATGGAAGTTGAATTATTGTATTACATGCTTTATGATTATCCTGTATAATTTCTCATGCTTGTGGATTCATTTTTGTGGATTGCTTATGAAACTTAAACTAGTACATTAGTGGGAAATTCCCACATATGAATGTACACCCATACTTGGGATGTAACTTGAGTAGTTGTGATTGTAATGGACCTTCGACTTAGTGGTTATTGGGTGGTGGTCTAGATAGATCATTGATGTGGGCCTACCATCCAAGGTTGTTGTGTCCAATGGTTTTTAAGGATGGTCTTTTATCGCATGGTTTTGATACTCGCCTTATGTGGCTTATTTTGATATCTGATTATGTGGTTTGTTTCGATATCGCCCTATGTGGCTTTTATTTTGGTATTTGTCCTATATGGGTATGATGTTTTATATCGTGCAACCATGCGATGGTAAGCCCCATGTATTGTAATATGATTGGCCACAAGTCGACGGGGTTCCATTAAACATCCTAAGGTGGTAGCCTCATGAGCCGGGGATGGTGGTAATGGGACACTATGCCCGAGCTGTCGGCCTACGCTGGGCTATACGCTCCCCGTAGTGACCTTGAGCTTATTTAAATTGGCTGATTGTAACTGGAATAATAATGGTTTGGCTAATCACGCATTCATAGCATATTGGCGATGACGGGTGGCTATTCTGGATGCTGTAGCATGTGCCCTAGAGTTGTTAGGGTATCGTTTCGCTAGCTCCCAGACCACCGACTATCGACCCTTGTTCCGACTGGATGTTTTTCCCAGGTCGATGATTTGCATGGGCGACGAGCCTAAGTCCGACTGGATGTGCATCCCCAGGTCGATGTGCATTCACGCATCCATGCATTTAAAAAGACTGCATCATGTATTGTTTTGATTACTTTGTTGTTTTATAACTATGCTTACCTAATGCTGCAGTGTGTAATCTTGAGGGGAATTCACACTGAGTTGGTCACTCATCCATCAAATATACAACCGTACAGGTAGTACAGGTGGCTTTAGTAATATGTATGTTCAGACTTGAGGAGGAGCAGGGTACAATCGTCAGGAATGCATGACTGTATTCGCCTGAAGGAGCTGCGTGATCTTGCGGCTTATAATTATATGTTTTCTGCTATTCTTTATGTATTAAATTCTTGTAAATCTTGTACTTGTTAAATTCAGAGACATTGGTTTGTATAAGTCATTATGGGCAGCTTCTTGTATATTTGAATGATAATGAAATTATCCTTTATGTCGAATTGTCCACACTACGCTCATTTGCTTACTCTGATGAAGAAAAAAAAATGTACACTCGAATTTGACCATCCTTTAAGGTTAACACTCGGGTTTTTGGGAAACGAGTCATATACTCGGGTCCTGAAGATTCGGGGCGTTACACTTCCGCAGTGCAGTTCGCAGCAAGAGTTTCCGTTTCTGAAAATACTACGCAGTTACGTGTACAACCTGAGAAACGCTCCCGTTGGTCCTCCTAGTATCCGTCAAAAGGTGTTAAAATAGCATCTCTTTAAACGGTTTTCGATGTACTTCAAGATGGACGGCTCGGATCACCGATCCGACGACGATCATGAACATAGTGGGGCCCACGGCTGCCGGATTTCACGGACGTGCAAACAGAGACCGCGCATTCTTCCGTTGTTCTGATGGCGGGGCCCACTATTAACGTCAATTGTGAAATCCATTCCGTCCATTGAGTTCTGCTCCAAAAACCATTCGGGAAGGGATTTTTTGGATTAATTTCGGCGTGGCCCACAGGATTTTTCTCACTGCCATTCATCTTCCGTTTGGACGATCAAAACCCGATCTACGTTGTCTTTTGAAATACTGCCACCTAGGCAGTGGTAATATGAGCCATGTTGGGCTAATGGACGGTCCAGATCATTGACATGGCTGATGGGCGGGGCCCACAAGCATCATGCGGTGATCCCTGTTCATAGCCTAATTCGATTAGGAAACTAAGTCAGGTCAGCGCTGGCTGACCGACTTGGTTAGTTCAGTGCATGGCTAGTGCACATGTGCACTTTGCACATGCCACTCAAAATGAGACTCACTATGATGCTTGTGGAAGATCTGATCTCTCCATCCCTTTTCTCATCTCATTTAAACCGCTGGGACCAAAATTGAGACATATCCAGATATCAGGTGGGCCCCAAATTGAAGATTAATGGGTTGATCTGTCCGTTGGCCCACTTCCCGAGATCTTCAGTGGCTGAAATTTAATATGTATGGTTGATTTATGGCTCACAACACATGTATGCTCACAACCCATGTATGAAGTCTCGTGTCAATCGGATGGTCGTAACCCTGTGATCTGGCATTCTGGACCACTTTCGAGCCAATTTTAACCTGAACGGCTTGATTTTCTCGGATCTTTGGCCTGTAAGTCCATCGATCTTGGTCCCCTGGAGTCCGTCCCTTACCTTGGCATCATCAGAACGTTAATTCCATGCGTTTAACACATTTTTGTAATCCAAGCTCTCAAATATACCCTGTATCACGAACACAGTTAAACCCAGACGTTAAACAATATTATGCACGTAAATTCAAGCAATAAATGGGGTCTAATATGCAATATTCGACCCTCAACACAACCCCCAACTATCATTTTGCTAGTCCCGAGCAAAGTATACGAAAAATAAGTTAGAGAATTACTAGACAATTTCTATAGACTCTAGCGATTTTGAAAACAATCCAGATATTAGAAGTCTAAGATTCATGAATGTTGGGTATTACATTATCATGGACTCAAGCGTACGGTAAATTCCATAGTCAAGCTCAAAGTATTAATCCATCAATCAGAAAAATTCTAAACATTAAGTTCTATGGGTGTATAGTGTAATCTCGGCTTATCAACATTAAGAGATCCAATTGTCAATTTCATGATATCACAGGTAATTAACAACGGAATTCATGACAACCAAAACTGAAACCAACACTTGCCTTTTAGATCATCTTTTCATTCTATCAGCCTTTGATATTTTTATGAACAGTAACGCCAAGGAGGGGAATCAAATCCTCACCTATAGGGAGCAAACCTATGGTGAAAACTTGTCGCCTAACTTTTTTTCACATATCATCCATGGGGAATTAAATCTACACCTATAGGGAGCAGACCTATGGTGAAGACCATTCGCCCAATCCTTTCAATTTCTCAGGTTGGTTCCTTTCAAGTTTAGTGATCACCAAGTTAATCCTTTAATATCAAACTGAAACCTCAATGTGTAAGCGAGATGTGGCATGTGAAATCATGACTCAATCAATGTTTAAAACTTCATATCATGGATTAATATTTCGAACTTAACTTTGAAATCTGATAGATTACTGAATCCAAGAGTTATAAATTCAACATTACATGTCTTATAATTCGGAATCAAAGATAGCCATCAAAATCACTTCGAATTCACAAGAAAGTCCAGAAAATTTTGAAAATTTTTCACAAATTCCGCTCAAGACCAAGAAAACACTGATTAGAAAACCTAATCTCCCACCCCCAACCTAAAATCTACATTGTCCTCAATGTAAAAGATATAAACATGCAATGCACATGGGACAATGAAAATAAAAGAGAGTGATGGAAGGATAGTACCTGGACGGAGAGTCAAGAGACTTTCTCAAAAAGATATTAGTATGAAAGCAAGTCAGCACAAGAGAGAAACACGAAAGCAAACTATCCTAAAACAATGCAGGAAGCAAACTAACCTAATGGCATAAAACCATCTATCCTAGAACAGTGTAAAGCAAACTACCCTAGTCCTATGAAAGCAGGGAAAAACTACTCGATCATGTCGCAAAGTTCCTCTTCTGGCCAATATCTGGATAAATTTCTCAGTAGATTTCTCAACAGGATCATCCAAAAGCCATTTTTGCAATAGGCTTTGATGCCTTGGAGCGTGAATGGCCAAGAAACTTATGTACTTCAGCAAAAATTTGTCGTTGATTCGCCTGAGGTATCCAAAGTATATATGATTCACCTGTGTCAGAAAAAGTTTCAAAGTTAATATCCCATGGTGAATCAGAGACTACAGGTAGATAAAATTCAGAAAAATTTTCACAAAGTAATGTAGTCTCAATGCATTCTGAAGTTCCAGACTTCGGTTCCAATTTTCAGCTTCTCTTCCTTTAGTGGTAAACATCATTCAGGTCTGGGAAGGAGGGGCTTCATAATGAGGGTTCTCTCGGTTAGTTACAACTACCAAGATAGTGTCATGCAAGGAATCCACCTTTTCTTGTATCATGAGGTCGTTGGAATCCACAAGGTGTGCCAAGCATGAGTTCAAACATGTGGGAAAATCAGCTGGGAGTGACTCGTCTCCTGCATCGAAATCTGTGATGATGAGCCCAAGCATTTCATTGTCTTTTGAAGTAGGTGGACACATGCTCGCTTGCTCTTGCCTTCACAGACAGATGGACAATCAATAGGTGAAGAATTGATGTGAAGACTCTGGTCATTGAAGCTTCTCAGTGGAGGCATTAGATCGTCTAAAGTGTGTAGCTCAGATTGTAGCCTTAACTGGGTAGTTTCAAATTCTAGAGTTATATCAAGCAAATCGTCCATCGCCCGAATCATATCATCATTCAATTCAGAGCAGTGGTACAAACATGTATCACAAGGGTTGAAAGGGTTAGTTGAAAATGGTTCATTCTCCACATTCAAATCAGTCATGTCAGACAGGTGGAGTTGATCCTTATGGTTGATAACTTCCTGAACCTCTTGATCATTAACAGGGGGGCCACACTTGAGATTGTGAATCCCAATACTCATCATTGTCAAGTTCCGTGTAGTGTGCACTTGGGATGGGATCACATTCCTCACATTCTATTCCTAGATTGGGTTGAGGTTCGAA